>CAIGQQ010037872.1:3869300-3927662 GCA_903798035.1 Danio albolineatus
ACACACACACACACACACACACACACACACACACACACACACACACAGCGCGCGTTGAGCTTCGCACTGATTTGCAAGCAAATGTGAAAGGATACGGGTTTAATCTCCACTGCTGTATGGATATCTGTATGTTAATGTACTAAATAAACCTGATTTAATGTCAACAAACCGAGATTGAAGCGTCTTTTTTGCTGACACGCGGCTGTGGTGATGAAGTAAAGCTGAAGTGAATCGCTGTAGTTCATTACAAACATGCACTGTTTTAAACACGTGTTAAACTTGTGAAACTCACTCTAGATCACATTCGATGATGATTAATGACCTTCCCGAACTGAACAGACCTTTTATTTCCGGTTGTTTTGCGCACGTCCTGTCTTGTTGATATGATTATACACGTTACTACGGAGACATGTTAATACGCAGCTGTCAATCAATTCGGTGGGCGGGGGGACCGCACTCCTACGTCAATTTGCGGTCGGTCTCAAAACCGCTCCAATTGGTCCACCGTTTTTATGCTGTTAAATTGAAAAAAAAGGACTGGGTGTGTTTATATCACCCCAAAATGACCGTCTATACACTATAACTACACATATGACTGTCCAAACAGCTTAAAAAGTAGATTTTTCATCAAAGGTGCCCTTTAAGGAATTGCATGGAACCCAACATTTTTACAATTTATACTTGGTATTTAAAAGTGACGAGTGCATCACAAGTACATCTGTGGCCAAATGACTTTTAAGTTTACTGTGTTTTGTTCGTCCATTATTTTAATAATCAACGCATCTGTAATGGGGTATATGTCGAACGTCACGTGACCAAACCGGATCCCTGGGTAGAACACTTCCGCTTATCGCCATTTCATATGCGCCATCGGTTTGTTATTGAAAGTAAATAGTGAGTAGTGGACATCTGTGATACTTAACTTTGGTAGTTCCTGGAGGCTTCTTGTATAAAACAACGCCATATTAGCGGAGAGTGAAAAATTGTAGGTGTTCTACCCTGGTTGACTGGAATGCGAAAGTTGCGCATATACCCTATTATATAACGTTTAAAACACTACTTACTACTTTCAATAACAAACTGATGGCGCATATGAAATGGCGATGAGCGGAAGTGCTCTACCCAGGGATCCGGTTTGGTCACGTGACATTCGACATATACCCTATACCGCTGTGGAAACACTTCATGTTGATATTCATGTTCTGCTGAAACAAATATGTTGATTCTAATAAGGAGGAGAATCACAACACCACATTGTGGCCAGTATTTTTAACACTTCACTGGTTGTTTACAGTGTAACAGAATTTACTCATAACTCGCGCAAAACATCATGGGCATAGGAGAAAGGCTGATACGGGTTGATTTAATAACACAGGGTCTGCTCTTAAGGCAACAGACGTCACTCTGATCTCAAGCTGAGAGCTGATGTTGGTGTCTGTGTGTGTTGGACATGAAATGCCACGAAGAGGAAACTTCACACCTAAGGGTGTCAGTAACACACAACACTGACCTTTACTTAGTACCACATTCACCCTCAGAGAGAGAGAGAGAGAGAGAGAGAGAGAGAGAGAGAGAGAGAGTGCGAGAGTGAGAGAGAAGAGAACATGCTGTTGTTACCTGTAGCATCTCTTTCAACTTGATATGACTTGTGGAGACTTTTGTTGGTGTAATCCATGCAGTCAAGTGTATTTTGTCACAATAAATATTATGACAGGATGCAGTTCTTTTTTAAAGCTTTATTAAGTTTTTTCGTAGCACCATACATGTAGCACCATACAGAGGACAATAATTAGTAGCCCGGTTCGACACTTTTTGTAGTCCCCCGACACATTTTCATTGTGGTCTGTGCTATTTGTAGTGCGTTTCTATATTTGCATGTTTTTGTGAGAATTCACATGCATGCCTTATCAAATTGATTATGTTTTTGTCTTATTTGTGCGTTCTCTGCACTGTTTGTTCATAATTTTTATAAGTGCTATGTTTTATTACGAAGGAACATTGTTTCAACAATATTTTGATATTTGATTCTCACAGAAGTTATTAGAAACATTAAAGCACACACTTCACTTGCATGTCATTTGGCTTTTATGTATTCAAAACAACTGTTGTTCTTTTAATTTGATGCGGACATTAAAATGGGACGCCTTGCCTTGTTGCTTTTTAAAATTTCTAACAAGTAAAGCATGTTTTGTGTCATGTCCCAAACATTTAGATCAGAATTAACCTAAATGATAAACTCCACTGTAAAATTAAACCTACATTTACAGAAATGATCTGTAAACTTGTACAGTAATTTTTTTTAAATTTAAAATTATATTCAAAATGCAGTAACTGCATGACTTTTGTCATAAGTAATATACTGTTAAAGTCAAATTAAAGTCATTTTTGGTTTTGACAGGGAATTATTTCATCATTTATACAGTATTTTTACTGTTTTAAAATTACAAACAATACCTGTATTTAAAATTACATTGAAAACTGTTATATTATGTATTGTATGATTAATGACAACTAACAGTTATTCATTATTGATTTGTTTTATACAGTATTTCCTGTTTTCTTAAAGTACACTCAAAGTTATGTAAAATAACATTATTGATTTGTATTATAAGGTTTACAACCATACTAACATATTTTGTCTTAAAATTTGAAAGTAAATCTTATAAGTTTAACTTTAAATTATTGTTATTTTTTTATTAAAATGTTTATTTGGATAACAATTTAGAATATTTTCAAATTCAAACTATTATCCCTACATTAAACAATGCATTTTCAGCTTTGCTCTCCATAGAACAGTGTGAACAAGTGTAACAGTTTGAGTTCAGAAAAGAACAAAAACCCCAGAATCAACATGAGGTGCTGTGCACTGCTCTGGCTGAGTTATAGAAGCACACAGCTGGACCCGTCTGAGGCCGATCTGCCTCTCTGTGGAGAAAGTGAATCCTCTGAGGTAATCAGTACATCAGCAGCAGTCAAAGGCTCTCTGTGGACTGCTCTATTCACTGATGGATAGAAACTGCACTGTGGTTCACTCTCGTTACAACAACAGAGAGCAGACAAAAACACCAACGGGCTGCTATCAAACACTGTTCTGAAGCTGGTTCCCTTGTATGATAAATGCAGTTATAGGGCTGTTCCACATTTCACAGAAAAAGGATGTCATTATAAAGAAGATTTGCTTTTGTTTTGTTGACACACATCATACAAATAATGCCTTTTGAGTTTATAGCTAAAGTATTTACTACGGTATAATTCACTTACAGATGAAGACCCAGTCACCTCTGGTTGAGAACAATACAGTTTTGTTCAAATGTTGGCTTTGTTTTTTGTTTTTTGTTTTGTATTTTTAGAAAGAAAGAATTGTTTTATTCAGCAAGGATGCATTGGATTGATTTAAAATAATAATAATAATAATAATAATAATAATAATAATAATAACAACAACAACAACAACAACAACAACAACAACAACAACAACAACAATAATAATAATAATAATAATAATAAATGAATGCTGCTTCGATTAAAACATTAAAATGTCCTGGAGAAAATTCTCAGCAGCTTCCATTGAAATATTAAGCACCTTTTCAACAGTTTTATTAACAGATGATATTTGAGCACCAAATCATCATAATAAAATTAAAAAACAACAATAAATATGCTACTTGAGCACCAAATCATCATATTAGAATGATTTCTGAAGGTTCTTGTGATGCAGAAGACTGGTGTAATCATGCTGACAATTCAGCTTTATTTGATTATTATTATTATTATTATTATTATTAGTAGTAGTAGTAGTAGTAATAATAATAATAATAATAACAATAATAATAATAATAATAATAACAACAACAATGATGATAACAATAATAATAATGTATGTTACTTGAGTCCTAAATCAACATAATAAAATAACAACAATAAATAATGTTACTTGAGAATCAGATTATCATATGAGAATGGTTTCTGAAGGTTCGTGTGACACTTAAGACTGGTGTAATTATGCAGACAATTCAGCTTTGTAATAATAATAATAATAATAATAATAATAATAATAATAATAATAATAATGTATGTATGGATGGATGTTACTTGAGCCCCAAATCAACATGATAAAATAAAACAACAATAATAAATACTTACTTGAGCACCAAATCATCATATTAGAATGATCGGAAGGTTCATGTGATACTGAAAACTAATAAAATAACAATAATAAAACATTATTTTAAAAGAGGACATATTATACCCCTTGTAACAAGATGTGAAATAACTCTCTTATGTCCCTAGAGTGTGTATGTGAAGTTTCAGCTCAAAATTCCACACAAATAATGTTTTTATTACTCTTTAAAACTGCCCCTTTTAGGATTTGATCCACAATGCACCATTTTGATGACTGTCGCTTTAAATTTCAATTAGATTGTGCTCCCAGCCCTCTTTTAAAAAGGAGCAGGCAGATTCAAAACTCTAATTGTGGATGGCTGCTTCTTACCCAGGGCTGTTAATGCTAAATGAAGTGAAAGAATCCCCCAGCATTCAAAAAGTGTGTTAAGACGCACCTTTTTAAAACTGCATATGAATATAACAGTATGTGAAGTGTATGCATTTTATCTAAATATGAATATTGTGTTGGTGTATGTGTGCATGTACGGTGTGTGCATATTTAAGGATTATTGCGTGTGTGATTGTGTAGTAATATGCATATATGCGTGTACACGTGTGCTTTCATCCACATATATGCGTGTGCATTTATGTTTTCATTGGAGCATATATTTCATTGTTTATTTTGCTTTATTTGTTTATACATTTTTATTTGGTTTCTTTTATAATGTTTGTTTGTTGCTTGTGAAGTGCTTTGAGTTGCATGTATGTAGGAAAAGTGCTATACAAATAAAAAATTATTATTATTATTATTAATGAGGTTGAGATCGTCACTAATGGGTAGGGCTTTCCCCCTCTGATGGCATGTAAAAAAAAGAGAGAATGTCAATTCAAGTGTTTCTGCGGACTGTTTTTATGCTGTGATTAAAAAATATATAATTAATTGATTATTTGCCATTAGAGACTGGCTATATTCCCACACTGTTGCCACAAAACTGTGTTTGAACCCTTTATAAAAATGATTTGTGCATAATAGGTCCCCTTTAAATTGAAATTAGACTTCAAATATTAACATTTTTAAGTAATATTTGATCAAACAAACACAGCCTTGCTGAAAACAAGAGAATTCTTTCAAAAACCTTTCAATTCTAAACCCCAAATATTTGGGCCGTGGAGTGTTTGTATGTCCTAATAAGAAATCTGTAAATTTGTAGTAATGTACCAGTCAGATGTTCTGCACAGAGAGACTAACTGGGTCACAGCAAGTAAAACCATAAACCAAAAAGCTGACAACGAGATGCCAGATGCAGACAAAGTGTGCACATGCTAACCGATCCGACACTCAGTCTAGAGATCATCTAACGTTATCATCCCTAAAAAGCACAAGTCTAACTGCATGAACAGACAAACTAAAACTGCCAAGAGAAAAGGAGAAAGGGGGCGAATAATAGACTTGTGCAGTGTTTAGCTGAAACCCCTGAAGAAAAGGATGTCTGGATCCTGGAGGAGAAGAATAGAGAGAATTGACTACAGAAAGAAAGAGATGCGCACAGAATGCTGAAAAGTAGAGTTAAACTACACAAGACCCAGTCAAAGCAAACACACACACACACACACAGAGAGAAATGCACTGGCTGAGAGAGCCACATAGCTACATCTCTCTTATGAATCTCATGACAGAAAAAGCACCGTAGGTTCTACTGAATGTTAGTAAACATGCGCATGAGCTTTTAATTAAGAGCTAAATGAAAATAGCTCGTTTGGCAACACAGCGTCACACAGAAGTGCTCTCATTGGCAGATAGACACACAAACAACTGCATGCTGTTGCAGAAGAGTGATAACTGTTGAGAGAAGTACGAGAGGATATGAGAGAGCAGACACAAAAGTGTAATAGCGCAGTCAATATCATCCGTCTGCTGTCGTCTGGCTGAGCGGCTTTATGACTGAATGACTATGACTCTCTTTATAAAATGCATGTCCATAATATTGGCAGCCTGGGTAAATATGAGCAAAGAAGACTTGGTAAAACTGTTTCTTTAAACCCTTTTGATCTTTTGCTCAAACAAAAAAGCAACAGCTCTCATTGTGAACAAACCAGTCAGATCTCATGAGGAATTGTAATTATTTTTTGTATTTCCAGAATAGTGGCTAATTTGTACAAAGACAAATGATTTTCAAAAGGAGGTGTGTCCCTTAGACCTCACTAGGGCATGAGCAAATTGTCCTAAAAAGTATATGATTTCCTAAAAACTAACAACTTAGAGTCACCGTGAAATCAAAATGTACTCTATTTTATCTGTATATACTGTAATTATAAACGATGTGTCTGGGCACTTCATTACTTTGGAAGCATTCACTTACTTCACTTCCTGATCACATGGAACTCCTCTAGGGCGGGTATAGTGGGTTTCTGCTCTAAATTTGTGCATTCATCAATCCTTCTTCATTTTGTTAGCAACAGCCGTTCTAACAAAATCATCGACGGCCCTAAATTTAGTTCTTATTTCAGGAGCATTTCGAGTGGATGTATGGCCCGATGTCAGAAAAAAGGACAATCTTAACTTCCTTTTCATGGTGACTTTGAAGATCCAAGATGGTGACACGCATGACTGTCTCGGTTTGGAGTTTGTCATGTTTAAAGTCATTTTATTCTGATTAGTTTCACTGGGGACAAACTACAACTGTTTACTTTATTTCCTGCTTACTTGAGTGTCCTTTCTGTTTCTCTTGTTTGGATTTGTATGTTTGTGCACAGAACTCACAGAAGTCCTTGTGTTTTTGCACACAGTCAGCGATTAAGCTCATTGATTCTGATTCTGAACAACAGTTGAAAATACAGCAGTTTTATTTATTTATGTATTTTTAAATATCTATATACCTGCTGAAACAAATAGCTAAAACCAGCCTATGTCGGTTGGCTGGTTTTAGCCATTTTCCAGCCATTTTCAGTCTGGTCATAGCTGGTCAGGCTGGAAAATGATCAGCTAAAACCAGCTTGACCAGCCTTGTTTAAGCTGGACATAGACGGTTTTGGCTGTGCTCCCAGCCTGCCTAGGCTTGCCAAGCATGTTTTAGCTGGTCATCTCCCAGCCTGACCAGCTAAGGCCAGGCTGGAAATGGTTGGAAACCAGTCTGGAATGGCCAAAATCCCTCTAAAACCAGGCTGGTCGACAAGCTAAAACCAGCCAAGCAGCCTAGCCTGTTTCAAGCTGTTTTTCTCAGCAGGGATATGTGAGATATATATTCTAATCTGCCTGATCTCATGAGGAAATGTAACCATTTTACGTTTTGTCAGTTTAGTTGCTGGTTCATGCAAGTTCTGTCGTAAGACAATGTAAGATTTAAAAGGAGGCATGGCACCCTACCCAACCCCTAAACCCAACCGTTATTGGGGATACGCAATCGTGCTGAGATCATACAAATTCATACAAGTTAGCCACTAAATCAAAAAGTTATGAATTACTATGAGATAGCATTGGTTCTATTAAGTATTGAGTATATTCCCGTTTACTCTTTTATCATTACAGCTGGTTCACTGGGGACCAGTCTTACTGTGAGTACAATCTACCGTTTCAAAGGGTTTACATTTGAGGAAACATGCAAACATGATGCCAAACACAAGTAGTGAGAGCAAAGAACAGAGCTGAGATTAGCAACAAAAGATTGCTCAGCTTCCCAAAACAAGATATTTTAAAACACTGAAAATGCTTATTTGCTCCATCAGGGAAATAATGAAGAAATTACAGTCAACTGTAGGTGTTCAATCAACCTGGACGAAAATGTGTGTCCAACTTGACCCAGTGGTCTGTCAGGAAGGTGGTTTGAAGGTAACAAAAGTCCAAGCATCACATCTGGAATATTGCAGAAATTATTTGGGTCAATATCAGTGGAGGCAACTGAACTGAAGGAACATACAGAGACAGTAAAAGGACAGATTGACCTCACAGACAGGAAAATGACCCTCTAAAGGCAAGTAGTCATTATTTCATCTTATTTTTATATATCTATGCAATGTTTAGCCATCCAAAATTATGAGGGATATAAAAACCTGTAGACCAGTATTATGAATGTCTTACTATAATTACAGTCTCGACCCAGTTTAGTGCTTCTGGCTGTTCAGCTCTCCTCTGGCTTTTATTTTGTTTCTTGTTGATTTCTAAAGGCTGAAATGCCCTACATGAGTCTTAAACAGATTTTTGCAGTGATTTACCATATGTTTGATATTTTGAACCAATTTTAAAACACTGCAGTCAACCATCACACATCTCACAATATTGCTAGTTTGGTTTGGAATATTGCCGATCACAAACTGTAAGAATTGACAAACACGCTTTCAAAAGAAGACAAATAATAAAATAATGACAAATAATGAACAATGTTGGAAACTGGTAA
This sequence comes from Danio albolineatus, assembly GCA_903798035.1. Classification (NCBI taxonomy): domain Eukaryota; kingdom Metazoa; phylum Chordata; class Actinopteri; order Cypriniformes; family Danionidae; genus Danio; species Danio albolineatus. The sequence goes on from CAIGQQ010037872.1 coordinate 3,877,796, forward strand.
TCATTGACTTGCATGGTGTTTATTTTCCCTATATGTATGTGAATGTTTTCAACTTTCCTCCTAATAACTTATTTTGTGTATAATAAAACTCAAACTGGTTTGGAATAAGTCAAGGGTAAAGAAACGTTGACTAATTTTTATTTTTGGGTGAACTATCCCCATATGCATTTGCATCATGTGTCATAGATGATTGTTTCCAGGCAAAAATATCTACAGTACTCTCAAATACAAACATGAGCAACAAAAAACAATTAATGGAAACCAAAAAAAAATGTTTTGCTGCTTGTTCAAACTATTTGTTTATTATGAGTGAATCAACACAATTCTTGATTTTTAGGGGAGGGGGATAAACTAATTATGTTCAATCAACTTAAATTTGTAAAAGCGATTAAGTTAAATTAATCAATTTGTGTTAGGACAGCATGAAGCAATTGTGTGGAACAGTATTTTGTTGTCCCAACACACATCCTTTGTTAACTTAATCGCTTTTACAAATTTAAGTGTATTAAACATGGATTGAAATTGTCTCAAAACTTCATTTTCAAGTTGCTTCAACACATTTTAAATGAGTTTGAACATCCAGCAAGTCATTTATCGAGTGTAGCATACCCTTTAATTCACAATGCTAAAATTTGTAAAAATGCTAATTTGTAAAACGTAATGATGATTTTCATTATTAGAAAGAAATTTTTTTTTTACATTAACAATATAACATGGGCTCTTATTTTGCTTATACAGCAACCCAAAAAGTGAACCATTATAATTTACACAACCTTGTGTATTTCCAAATCAACGAGTGTTTTTATTTTTATTCTGGAAACTAAACAGGTTTGGTTACATTTGACTTCCAATATAAGGACAGAATTATCATTCATTCATTTTTCTTCAGCTTAGTCCCTTTATTCATCAGTGGTCGCCACAGCGGAATGAATCGATAACTTATCCAGCATATGTTTTACACAGCGGATGCCCTTCCAGCTGCAACCCAGTACTGGGAAACTCATTCACACACATACACTATTGCCAATTTAGTTTATTCAATTCACCTATAGCGCATATCTTTGGACTGTGGGAGAAAGCGGATCATCTGGAGGAAATCCACACAGCGCAGAACATGCAAACTCCACACAGAAATGCCAACTGGCCTAGTCGAGACTCGAGCCAGCAACCTTCTTCCTGTGAGGCAACAGTGCTAACCACTGAGCCACTGTGTCACCTGGAGAGAATGATCTTTTTATCCAAATAATATCCAAAATCTTTTATTCAACAGAATCAAGAGTGTCTTTTAGGTTTTGGGTGACTTGAGAAAATTATTAATGTCAGAATTAATTTTTTTTGCATGAAGTAAAAATGGGTAAATCTCTTTAAGTACACTTTAATCTGTTAGATAATGGGTACATTTTTTTAAATACAAATTTAAAACCTACCTGAGCACCATTCATTGTTACTCTGAGTCACCACTACTGTATATGGCAGAGTGAATAGTTGTTTTATGTGTAGCTGCATATAAAAACCCTCCAGAAATTATATTATTATTATTATTATTATATCTTGATTTTTCTGTATTTCTTTCAGATTGCTGGAATTTCAGCAGTGATCTCTTCTAAAGTAACTAACTTTAGTTTGGACAATGGCTTCACTTGACGCTTCTGTCCAACACACACTGCCCCCAACTGGTGACTATAACACAGACAGATAGTTCAAGGACTGAAACATTTCACTTTTAATCTGCGAATGATCAGAAAATTGGCATAAAAGATCACCCAGCTAAATCAAGAACACCACATGTGATAAGAATTTTGCAATTAAAAGTTTGGCAGAGAGGTAAAACCCTGCATACCATCCATACACTCCTGTTCTTTGTCTCACAAAAAGAAAACGCTAATCTATAGGACATTTCTCTCAGGTACAAAAACAAATCCTTTTACTGTTACTCTGCATTTTAATTTAACACTTCTGTAATGTCCAAAAATATGTTGCACAAAAGATGTACATTTGCTTTCCTATTCAATGGCAAAATTAAACATCAATAATCACTTTACAAATTCATCAGCATATGAATGGAAAATGAAAGAAACTCTGTCATATAGAGAGCAGTAATTCAGCTCTAAAATTAAAGTGTTTAATTACTTCTCAAGGACAGTGTACGCAGACTATAACAAATCCCACATAAAATGTTGCTGGTTCTCAAGTATTGAGGTCAAATCTCTAAATGACTCATTTTTAGGATTTCTATTACTTAGTAATAACATCAAACAATATAATATGAATACATACAAGCACTTTCCCAATATCTGAATCTCATAAATCAACTACGAAGCCAGTTTGTTTATTGGCCGCTCCACTAGGAAGCCAGACCCACTGCAAAAAGACAAAACAAACGTAAAATATATTTTTAAATAACTTTAATTAGACTTAGAGGTCTGAAAGAACTAGTAATAGAGATCTGAAATAACCTCAGAACTTTCTGCAGGCCTTTGAGTTATATTAGTGGGAATATTGGCAAGATCTTTTAAGGCATGAGTATCATTGAATTTGGAGAGTTTCAGAAACGCATCTATCTGAATTCTACTCCATTTACTGAAAAGCAATTAGTTAGTAAAGAGAACTTTCAGGGGCTGAAAAAGTGTCCACAAAGAGGAGAGACACATACAGTGGGGAAAAAGTATTGAACACGTGATGTTTTTTTTCTGGGAATAATATTTCTAAAAGAGCTGTTGACATGGAATTGAACCAGATTTTGGTTAAAACCCAAATAATACAAACATAAAAACAAAACAAAATGACAAAGAAATCAGAAAAATGAGTTGTGTGTAATAACAATGGATTAACACAAGGAGAAATGTAACTGAAATGTATTTAATACTTTATATAAATGGCTTTTTTGTGAGGGCAGCTTAAAGACGACCATCATATGGAGAATGAAGTCACATGAATTGCTCAGATGGGATTTTTTCACAGACTTTAACAGAGTGTAAAACTACTTGATGGTTCTGTGGGTCTTGTCAATCAAATCTGATCTTTATTCTGTACTTTACATTGAATTCAAGTCAGGTGATTGACTGGGCCATTCTACATTCATTCATTTTCTTTTTGACTTAGTCCCTTTATTACTCTGGGGTTACCACAGCAGAATTAACCACCAACTTATCCAGCATATGTTTTACGCCGCGGATGCCCTTCCAGCCGCAACCCATCCATACACACTCATTCACACACATGCACTACGGACAGTTTTAACTTACCCACTTCACCTATAGTGCACATCTTTGGACTGTGGGGAAAACTGGAACACAGAGTAAACCCACACTGACTTGGGGAGAACATGCAAATTCCACACAGAAATGCCAACTGACCCAGCCAAGGCTCGAACCAGCGACCTTCTTGATTTTATTTCTCTGAAAGCTCATCCTCATCATCCTGCTAACGTAGATGTTGGACCGAAGCAGCGAATATTATTTTACAAAGACAAAGGGAAGTGGGTTGCTGAAGAACTACTGAGAGATTTCAGCTGCTGTCTGGGCTTTCACTGCCTTTCTACAACCCCCTTTCTTCATGTGTTCAATATTTTTTCCGGTGTTATTTCATTTTATTACACATAACTTAATTTGTAAACTAATTTGTTTTCTTTGCATATATGGATTTCTTTGGCCGTTACTAACATCTTGTGAAGATTTCAAGTCTACATCACCTTTAGAAATATGGTGACGTGTTCAATACTTATTTACCCCACTGTAAATGCATGAAGTGAATCTAATAGCGTGAGAAATTATTTATAGAAATCTGCATCTGACACTCAATGGCTTGAGGTAACAAAGATGTTAAAATTCCTTTAAAAATCTACAATATTTTTAAATATTTAACAATCTTTTAGCTGAATAATTATTTACTTCTTTATAATAAATAATTTCTGTAATGATTGATTTAATGCTCAAATATTTATTGTTTTTTTACAGTTGTAAATGGATGTACTTTATTTTTTCATTAGTCAAAAGATTGTTTACTCAACAATATCAGTATAAAAATACTACTAAAAAAAGTATAATACCCATTTCTGTCATTGATCATGAGCTGTAATTTCATACATTTAATCATCAGTCTAATATAAAACAAGCCTTTTAAATGGGGAAAAAAGGAAAAACTACACAGATGATCTCAAATAAAATAGGTTTATTTCCAGTCTGAAAAGATTAAAACAACAACAAAAAAAATGGACAGTGGAACAGTTAGAGGATGACCAGTGGGTCACAGTGGGTTACAGGGAGGAGAGATTATCCTTGATTACTCACTTCATTTTGTGTACATATTTATAAATGAATACAAATATACATATCAATTATTTAACAAAAATAGCTTAGCTTATGAGGACAGCAGATGACTGAAATCAGCAAAAAAATAAAAATAATAATAATAATAATCCTGTTGGGGTGTAGGAGGTGGGATTTCACCAGAGTAAAATACCATCTGAGTGTATGTGTGCGGCTGAACCACTAGATTTACACACCGTGCTAGAAAATTTACTTCCCTTTAGCACACAAAAAAAACTGTGGTGTGTTTTGTAGAGCTCTAGTATGCGAGTAAAGCCCGAGGGGTTTTGGGGGTGGGGTTTTGCAGGAGGCATTAAGGCTGCATTAATCACTTGGTTTATACATTAAAAGGCAGGTCCGGATAAATCAGCTGAAATGAACTACCAAGCTAACACTACAAAGCTAGCGACCACGGAAGGATTTCAGAGCATAAACCCAAAATACGGGGCATCAAATGGCTTGTGACGCATATTCAGCCAAAAAAACAAAACTAAAAAAAAAAAAAAAAAACTGCAAATCTAAAAATGCAATGGTTCATGCGTCACTGAAACTCCTTGTGAAATGAACTTGTCAGTTTGGGTGACAAGAAACAACATAGTAAAAACACATTCATAAACATCTCTATCACCTACAAGTGGGTTTGTGTTTCACTTTAAGCCATTACATAACATTTCCTCACTTAAACCCTTGCTTTTGACCCTCATTAAGCCAAATTAGATTATTCCCCCTCCATTTAAAAACCATCAATGAGAAATCAAACAGATCTAAAAATTGCAGTCAACAAAACGCAGTCACATAATTCGTCAACTTTCTTTTCGAGTACGAACATATGGAGGGTTAAGCGAACCACCAGCGTCCTATTAAAAGTCATCGTTCCTCATGTCTACATTCCTAAAGTGATTCCACAGAGCGTCGCGGACAGAAAAAAGCTTTTAAAAAAAGACACATGAAACATATCCTAGCCTCTAAGGCCATCCTAAAACGTCCTGTTAATTTTAGATTCGTTTTGTAAATCCTCCTATTACACAACATTTCAGCTTCCACCGGGGAAAATGCACAGCTCACCATTCCACACACAAACACAACAATCTCTAAGCCTGTGTTATAACACAAGCCGAAAGCGTAGAGAAGACAGGGAGATTTTCTTTTACGTTTACATTAGATATACACTGTTAGATTGTCATTTTGTTACAATATTAGTTTTAAACCTTAACGAATCACCCTGTAAGACTCATTTTACCTACACTTTATTTTTCAGTATGCAAATATACAGGATTAGACCAAAACGATGCTAACTTATATTTATCAGATGCAAAGGAATTCCTTTTTATGTTATCTATTCCATACATAGAATTCAGTCTGGGGAAGTAAGGACGCAAGGTGTGATTTACCAGGTCACATTTCAGACAATCTAAGGACAAATGAACAAGTGACAATCTCTCTAAAAAATACGATCAGTAATGAATCGGGAACTATGTTACATACAGCATTGGGGAAGAGGGGTGAGAAGGTGCAGGAGAATATAAACGAAGAGCATTCAAATGAATGAATAAATGATTCAATCACACACTTTAGCAGCAACCAGTACTCTGTTGCGCTCCCTATTGGTCAAAGGAACACATGCAGGATTCGGTTTCTATCAGACCAGCTCACTGCATCACACTGGATTTGTTCTTTGAAGGAAAAAAAAAAAGTAAAATAAAAATCACCACATCCAAAAAAAACAATCAAATAAGAATAATCAGATACCATACAAATCAATGCAAGATGAAGCAAACGGTTTGAGCAGAAAAAGAGAGTTGAGTGTTGATTTGCGAATGCATTCATTCACCAGTCAGTCTCTCAGCAGTGCAGATGGGTGAGCGAGCACTATACCTAAAGCCTTATATATTTATGTCAAAAGCCTAAATATCCCCTTTAAAACCCACATTATTTTAAGCACAATAAACATGCATCTCGCACATCCATTCATACAATAATCACTGACATACATACATACACACACTTAAGAGGGCCTCAGCTGAGTGCTTCTTAATTCCTTTTTTCCAGCAAGCACAGGAGATACTTTAAGATCCTCCCAGGCCAATACAACTAAAAATCAAGAGCTGCGGTAGTGCAGAACACTGTAGAGTCCTAGTGTTGATGATGATTAGAGAAAATCAGGGTCATCTCAAAACACCCACACACAAAAAACAAACAAACTTACATACATACATACATACATACATACATACATAAACAAAGTTTGGTGGTCCAACCATACAGGTACAGGGGGGAAAAAAATTAAGAGACCACTTGAAAAGTTTCTTTGGATGTACAGGATTTAGCTTTTTTTTTTTTAGTAAATGTTAACATCTGCATGGATTTCATATAACATTTCCTCCAGATTTCAAATGAATATACTGTCAATTAAGAGTTTTCTTTGGCCGAAAATGACAGATGGTCAAAATAACTAATGTTTAATCTGTTGTGTTTGGTTATTAGTCTGAAGTTTCTGGCATTGTGTGGTCCAAAAATAAATATAAGCAAGTGTAAAAAAGATGGCATCGATTTTTAGAATTATTCTGACCAATTGTCTTTGACATTGTTTTTATTCTTAATTTTCTTGAATTATGTTTTCATATTGTATATACGCACACATTCAAGTCAAAAAAATTGACAGGCTTGGCTGTATGTATGCGTATATCTATGTTTTTGTGTGTGTGCAGGTATATATATAATTTCCCATATATATATATATATATATATATATATATATACGCTCATCAACACCTAAAGTGGATCAAAACCTTTAATTAAAGTTGTCCTAAAACGATTAAACACGTAATCTTGACTTTTTTTTAATTGTTGAGCCACTTCAAATATTGATTACTGTACATTGCTGTACTGTACATTACACATACACACACACAACTTACTCTAACATATAAATTGTAAATCCAATGAAACTGAGAATTTTCACATGATCTTAATTTTTTCTATGGCTGTACACACAAACACACACAACCATTAATTTCCCACCTCTAGTTCTCTCATCCACATAAACATGCACACAATTTCAGCTTAGTTTAAGTTAAAGCAGTTTCCTCAACAAAAAAGTAACAAAACAAAAAGACCCACCCCACCAGAAAAAAGCAGTAGTACTGAATGAACATAATGATTACTGTCATCTGTGCTGTGAGATTTACAAAAAAGCTTACTGTACTGTGCTGTGAGCCCATATCATTTACCCGTTTCACTTAACAAGTAACAATACAAAAAGTTATATTTTGATAAAAAATTAAATTAAATTAAAAAAATGAAAAGAAATGGGGAGGCAGATGTGTTGGGCATCAGCGTTTGGAGAGGAAACGAAAAGCAGGCAGGGCATAATTTTTCTTTCTTTTTTTTAAACTTAAAACTCAAGCTGCATTTGATACAGGCTTTTCTTTGTACAAGACAATTGCACTTCACAGAAATAAAAGCTGAAATATACAAACACACGAGGAAATGTGAATCAAATTAATTACACCAACAAAAATAAAATGTAATGAATTAAAAAATAATAATGTGTTGGATTTTTTTGTTTGTTTGTTTGTTTTCGTTTTTTTTTTTTTAAGATGGTGGTGTTAGGGATAAAAGGTTTCAGGAAGAGAATGATGACAGAAGAGTAAGCAGAAAATATCCAGAAGGTACCATTGCCTTGCATTGAGAGGGAACATGTGAACAAAGAGAGGGAGCCCTCGTTCCCTTCCTTCTCCTCCTCTTCTTCCTCCTCCTCCTCCTCTTTCCAAACAGTCCAGAGCAGCAGAGCCAGGCTGCGGTAGGGGTTCTTGTGCAGGTCCTGTAGTAGTTGAGGGTTCTTGTGCAGGGTTCTGGTGCCGGGTCCTGGAGGAAAGGTTGTTGTGCAGGGTTCTGGAGGGTTGTAAACTCTGTGCAGTGTTTAAAGGGGCAGGGCTACCACATGTCATCCGTGGATGCAGAGTCCTTGAATGGAGAGAGGAGGAGAGCAGCTTGTGAGACGCCACCAAGCTCCAACTGTCAGCCACTCAGGAAAACACGTGTGTGTGCATGTGTGTCACAGTATGAAACACAGATGAAGCAGACAAATCACCAATGATTTTAGACAATGCTGATGGAAATGATGGAAGGATCCAAATCTTGGGTTTAAATGGCCAAACTGATATGCTGATTGCAACTGACAGAAATTACGCCACTTGACGTTTTTTGGGTGCCAACAGGCTACTTTGGGATTTTAGAAAAAAAGCTTTTATGTAGGAGCAATCAATCTTTGACCTCTAGAAATAAAACTGGCTTCCCTGTGAACAGAACTAGAGTTAGATTTAATATATTGATGCTTTACAGTACCATTCAAATATGGGGTCAGTATGTACTTGGAATAATGAAATGGATTTTGAATTAATACAATTTATCTTTTTTCAACCTGAATACACTTCAGAACGTATTCTTGTCATGGTGATGCAGATTGTTTTTCAGCATCATTACTCCTGACATCAGTATCACTTGATCCTTCATAAATCAGTCCAGACTGTGCTCCAGGTACATTTCTGATTATTATTATTATTAATATTGCAGACAGTTACTCCTCTTAATATTTTAATGTTTTTTGGGACATTGGTGAACAGAATTAAAAGGCAGTGCTGGGTGACAGACAGACTGACTGAACATCAGTTTAAGCCACCATTGCTGATTAAAAAGTATTAACTTCATAAATGAAAATCTATACTGATGACAAACTTTTGAATGGTAGAGTAAATGCTGGTAAATGGAGGAGCTTATTACATTTCCTCAAACAGATTGATGATTGGGAGGAAAGAATATGATTAAATATTGACAATAGGATGAAAAAATGTATTTGCTCCAAACACTATTTATTAATTATATATCCCGAAATATAAAAAAAATACAAATAAAATTTAATTGTGCCTTTATTGTGACAGTTTTCCAAATTCAGATGTGTTAACTAAACGACTGTCTACTCCAAATCTAAGTATTATCAGTATTTGGATTGCTGTAAATATGTACCAAACCCCAGACATCGAAGAGGTTGCCCTTAAAAAGCAAAGCATCGTCCATAAAGACAAACATACAACCAACAGATAAACACTTTGGCACATTAACATAAAAAACCAACCCACCAGAGTTCACACTTAGCAGGCTGAACTGGCCCTTATAAATACGGAAATTACATGAATGTGATTTGAAGAAAATATTGAAGGAGTGAAAAATGGTAAAACTGAAAGGAATAGTTCTATTGTTGTTTTAAGAAGGTCTGAACTGGTTTTTGAAACGGTTGTGACTCTGACTGGAAGAGCAGCCTGAGGTGTGGCAGGTCAAGGTTGGTAGTCATGAAAAACATCAGAATCAAGAGCTGAGTGCTGAAGTAAAGAGCACCAGAGGTACCGGATTTTCAGTCAGTTCTTACACACTATCAGTCAAGTCTATATGAAAAAAAAAAAAAACATTTCAGGATTACCAATTAAACAATGTTAGGATTTATTAAATACAGATTATGCCTCTAGGGATGCCAAATATTAAAAAAAAAAAAAAAAAAAAGTAAAATACCAGTTGACACCAATCTTTTTAGTGTGCTTGCTTTTATAAATGGTTATTTAAAATGCCAGATTCATAAAGAGTGATACAGCAAATTACAGTTATGTGTACGTCTATAAATATTCAAAAGCACTTCTCGGCCAAAACACATTTCTAGTTTTCAAATCTGTTCTATTGCTTAAATTTGTTTTTATTATGTTTGAGTAATTACACTAACAATCTGTGCTTGAAGACTACATAAATTAGCTTTAATTAATTGTTTTAATATTATATTGCATGTTTTGAGTCGTTTCAGGTGCGATGTTGAAACTGACAGTATTGTGGAGCTATACGATTTCACAGGTATTAAGTGTATTCAGTTTGCTAATGTGGCAACCCTTTACCGAAACATTACATCATAATTAACCCTTTTTTTGAGAACAAATCCAAGAGGGACATAATCAATGAAAAATGTATCTTGTAACACTCTAAATTAATGCTGCACAATATATCTTTTCAGCATTGGTATTGCAATGTGCGCATCTGCAATAGTCAGATGGCAAGATATGCAATGCTGATTCTGAAATATAGTTAACCAGGAGCCACAGAACACAATTTGGAGAGTTTACATGTGAGCACAAAAAATATGATGTTTGGAGGAGAAACAAAGATTTATTTCATTGAATTATTTATTCAACAAAAAACTGTTTTTCTTACTTAAAATTTTTGTTTTGTTTCTAGTCTAAATATCTACATTTCAAAATCAAAAACTTTATTATTTTATTTACCACATTGGCAGATAATTTTGTTTGTTTTAAGGAGAAAAAAATTCTTCTGAAGGTAAAAACAAAGCAACATTTTTACTTGATCTAAGAATTTTTAGATATTTGGAATAGAAACAAGATAAAGCACAGGAAGAAAAGCCTTTTTTGCATCGTGGTTATTCAATGTTCGTGCCTAATTACTGTTAGACTGCCTAGAAAACACCCAAATAGAGCTATTCAAACCATCGTTTCATATCGCAATATTTATCGCAGAAAAATAAAATTTCGCAATATCAGATTTTTCCAATATCGTGCAGCACTACTCTATATTGTTTTGTTTTTTTAATCACAGAATTTAAAGTGCTCTATCATGCACTCAACCAAACCAAAGCACAGTTCTGCCTATCCAGCCCCGCCAGAAGAAAGCAGATAAATATAATATGGAATAGGATGACAACATGCAAAAAAACAGATGAAAGAACAAAAGTCTTGAACAGGTGACAAACAACCTAATTGTGCAATGTAAATGAATTGTACAGCACAACAAAAACCATGCAAGCAAAGGCCACAACAGTTCGATGTACTCACTGTATCCTCGTTCCTGTATGGGTTGAGTTTGTTGTATACTGCTTCAATTACACTCCGCCTATAGGACAAAGACAGAAGTGTATTAAATGATGGAAAGAAATATTGCCGCAGTTGAAAAATCATTTAAAACACCTAATAAAACTTGAAATAAATCTTTAAAATGTGAGACTGGTGAAAATCTGAGCTTGTAAGATTATGAGGTGACAGGACATACAAAAAGTAGATGAACGTTTGCATTTACTATAAAAAAAGAGAAAAGATTACATTTAATTTTAAATAAGACAATTTATGACAATTGTTACTAATTTGTTTAATGTCAAATAAATTCTGGAATTTTTTTTAAATTTCCAAAAATGAAAAAATCTGCCGTTTCCACAAAAATCCACACAACTGCTTACTGATATAATAAAATTGCAAAAATGAATGATTTCTTTAGAATCATGTTATACAAAAGACTGAAAAAAATGTAATAATGAAGGCTGCTAAAATTCAGATTTGCAACTTGATCTTAAAAAGTGTTAAAAAATGGAAAATGGGTATTTTAACCTGCATAAATTAATACACTAATATTACAGTGTTGGCTGTATTTAAGCTAAATGCAGTCTTGGTGAACAGTGAACATAATAGATCCTGTTTACACCTGGCTACAGATATAAACATTAGAATTTTTTTGAGATTCTCCACTTTTTACTACTTCCAAGGGAGTATTAAAAAAAACATTCACACCAGAACACTTGCATAGTATAAATGCTCATGTGCTTGAATGTGTTTAAACAGCCACTAAAGATCCCGCCTCTTTTCTGCATACTGACATCATTCTTACACATTACAAAATGTGTTAAAGCGGGCTAGACAGACAAGATTTGAACTTTGCTAACTGGCATTGTATGCTGTTTGAATGGGGAAAAGGCACACCATTCTATTACAAGTGTAACTGTAACACAAACCAACAACTTTCGCTTTCTTTAATACTAAGTGGAAAAAGCTGCTTCTTATGGCCCGTTTCCACTGAGTGGTACAGTACGGTACGGTACGGGTCGGTACGGGTCACCTTTATCAGGCTTGCGTTTCCACTGCAAAAGGGTACTCTTTTGGTGGGCGTGGTGTACGACAGAAAGTTTGTCGACGTCATTTTCGCTCGAGGAAATGTCTACAGTAAAGCTTTATGGGTCGTTCAAAAATCATACGAGAAGCACTTCTCACAAATCAGAGGCTTTATTATACACAAAAACATTGGTGTAAAAATGACATTACTGACTGAACATGATCTGATTATAACTGCAGATCATTGGTGCGAACTAGCCTACGGTCCGCGATTATATCAAATAAATAAATAAATGCAGCATATATGAACACATACAGCCCCACACAGTCTCCGATGTTACCAAATTACAGAAAAACTATACACAGCAAACATGTATGCCTTATTTAGGTTCAAAAACAATACGAAATAGAGCCCCGTCTGTGCAAACCTCTCATCTGTGTCTTTTATCTTCACCAGTACATGTAGCAGCTCCGTCATTATTCTCTCGTTAGAGAGAAACTCCGCCATTCCCAGTTTATAACAGTCCAGGTTAAGAACTCGTAACCCATAACAATCTGCTCTTCTCTCAGCTCTGTGGCCGTTCAAGACGACGACAATGTTTGTTTAAGCTCGGGTCGACCATGGCTCGTTATTATATGCTGATATTATTTCGGAGCATTGCCTCTCGGCTGTGTATTAAACATGGCGGGTCCTTTGTTTTCATTCTGCTTGTTGCGTGAGCAAATGACGTATCTCTGTAAGCCAATGGCGTTCAGCTGCGCGTGTAGCTCCGCCTTACGGCTCGCTTTCTGGGTTTCGGTACCCTTTCGAAAGGGTGACCAAAAAGGGGTACGGTACGGTTCGGTTCGGTACGCTTTTAGACAGTGGAAACGGCCTTAAAAGCGTACCGAACCGTACCGTACCGTACCGTACCACTCAGCGGAAACGGGCCATTAGCATACCTTTTTCAGTTGACACTTTGTGGATTTGGTATGAAATTATGAGCTAATTTCAAAATATTAAAGTAAAAGGTCAGAAACAGCCCATACATACACACAACCACAGACCCTTCCCTTAAAAGGAAGTAAACGTGAATAAATGAGACAGTTTAGAACATTAGGTGCAACCAGTATTGTGTCCCACTCGACGGAGTGTGATAAAGTGATCTGACTGACTAAGGCCCTGTCCACATGGCAATAGATTTAGGTCAATTCACAAAAACGTAATATTGTTTCAACCTTTCATCCACGAACGGAATCTGAAAAAACTTTTTGGTAACAGGTTAGAGTGTGGAAAAACCTCAAAATGACGCCAGCCTCGTAGCCAAGTGGATGGGCAAAACGCTACTTTTTGGAAATTATGCCATTACAGTACCAGATAAACAAAGAAAGAACCCCACAGATATAAACTGGCAACAACATTGAATTACAGAGCTTGTGCTGTAGGCTATGATAAGTTTATTAGCAATATTACAACAAACCTGCTCATGCTGTACCAGATGACAAGCAGACCAGCGATAACAATTACACAGATAGTTTTAGCAATATGATATGTTTGGCATTATCTTCTTGTGTTTATGTCTGCACTCAGAGCACTGAAGAAGCACTTCACGCACATGCTCACTTTTTAATTTTAGTATATCCTGGAAACAATAGTGCATATACATTCACCAGCCACTTTATTAGGTACAGCTTACTAGTTGGACCCCCTTTTGTCTTTAGAACTACCTTAACGCTTCATGGAATAGATTCAACAAGGTACTGGAAATATTTTGGTCCATATTGATATGATAGCATCACGCAGTTGCTGCAGATATTGTCAGCTGCACATCCATCATGCGAATCTCCCTTTCCGCCACATCCCAAAGGTGCTCAATTTATTGTGTTCTAGTGACTGTGGAGGCCATTTGAGTACAGCGAACTTATTGTCATGTTCAAGAAACCAGTCTGAAATGATTTGTGCTTTATGACATGGTGCGTTATCCTGCTGGAAGTAGCCATCAGAAGATGCGTACACTGTGGTCATAAAGGAATGAACAAGGTCACAACAATACTCAGGTAGGCATTGACACGATGCTCAATTGGTACAACTGGAGCCAAAGTGCGCCAAGAAAATATCCCATACACCATTAAACCACCACTAACAGTCTGAACCGTTGATACAAGGCAGGATGGATCCATGCATCAACGAGGCATTTGCACCCACAGAACTACCGCTCACTGGGTATTTTCTCTTGTTTGGATCATTCTCTGTAAACCCTAGAGATGGTTGTGCATGAAAATCCCAGTAGATCAGCAGTTTCTGAAATACGCCGACAACCAACAACCATGCCATGTTCAGTCACTTAAATCACCATTCTTGCCCATTCTGATGCTCTGTTTAAACTGCAGCATTGTCTTAACCATGTCTAATAGGAAATTGAGCAGTGAAACAGGTGTACCTAGTAAAGTGGCTGGTGAGTGTGGATATTGCATCAACAAGTGTAAAAAGGACCCTACTGATCTGTAACATCTGAATATTAGTGTGCCATTGATATGTTTTACTAAAGTCTCACTAAAGTCTTGCATGGGCAGATCACCGGGGTTTGAGAAAGTATGACACTCACTTGCTGGCCAGTTCTCCTCCAGGGGGTAGGTTTGGGATGCTCTCAGATGCTAACGTGCGCATAACATGTACCAGGTCGGGCACACCTTCGTCTCCCTGCCTCTTCAGGATCTCTGTTATAACAACAACTTTAAATCAAGCATGATCCAGATCAACAGCTGATTTATTAATGACAGTAAGTTGAGCTCAAACCTTCTACTCTGCTCTCTAGGTATTTATCAAGCTCAGCTTCCCTTTTCACAGCTTCCGGGGAAACCTTCGGTGCACTGACGAAACATACCAGCACAACGCTCATGTTGTCACGACTTCCCTGTTTAAACAGAAGAAGGGAGAGGTTCATTAAAATTTTAAACAAGTGAATAATTTAAACCAATTACAAACACTGAGGAAAGATGGAAAATAAACAAATAAAGTGTTTTTGTTATGAATATTCATAATACAGAATTATGGGTCACGACGGAAATCACTTCAAAATGCTGGCATAGATCAATAAATGATCAATATTAGACAAAGAAATGACATGGCACAAATGCTTGGATACAGGAGACATTTATCTGATCAAAAAAACATCAAATAAATAGTGATTTAGATAAAAATTTTCACTTTTAATAAACGTTAATGCAAATAAATTCCGTACCATGATTTGAAAAGCTCAAAATATGTATATTGATTTTAATATTCTGATTCGATGGCCAATTTGTAATCATTATTATAATAATTAAAGTTCTAGAAAACTTGATTGATCAGTTTTACACATCGTTGCTAAAACTTTACTGATTTCCAATAATAATAATAATAATAATAATAATAATAATAATAATAAACCAACTTAAAATAGCGTACCTTGTACAAGCAGGTATCTACAATCTCATTGCAAACCCTCTCCAGATCGTCGGTCACCTCAAGTCGTGAACGAACAAAATCACACAGCTCCTCGTTGGCCATCACATCCCAGATCCCATCGCAAGCGAGAACAATAAACTCATCCTCCGCCTCTGACCGCTCGATAGCACAGACCTCGGGTTCCGGCGACACCAGCTGCTCCGTGGGACCCTTACCATGCACACACTTATAGTCAAAGTCCCCCAGAGCCCTGGACACCGCCAGAGACCCGTTGACACGTTGGATCATCACAGATCCTCCAGCGTTCTGGATCCTTTCCTTCTCAAGGGGGTTGCTGGGTTTGTGGTCCTGTGTGAAGAAGTGCACCGCCCCTCCGCGGCTCAGCAACCCGCGCGAGTCTCCGCAGTTGATAAAGTAGATATGGCGAGGTGAAATCATCACTCCAACAGCCGTCGAACCACTGCGGTCAGCTCCACCATGCTTCTTTTCAGAGATCTGCCGCATGTGATCGTCGATCTGAAGGAAACCAGTGCGGATTCCAGTTTTCACGCTGTCCACACTGGGCTCCACGGCTGGTCCCCCTCCTCCACCTCCGCCCTGGAAGTCAGGGTTGCTGGTGATGTGCTCCAGAAGGTGCTCGCAGCAGTATCGTGCCACCTGTGATCCCGCGTGACCATCATAAACAGCAAAGAACGACCAGAGGTCCAGACTGTTGGGCAGGCCGATGACAGCGGTGTGTGCATCTTCCATCTCAACACGCCAGCCCTGCATGCTGCTCAGACCGTAGCGCAGACTGTTTCCATCCCCATGAGCGTTATGTTTCTCCATCTTTGGCTTATCCAGAAATGCACCCATCTCTGCTGCTTAGGAATCTAGAACAGACAAGTTCAAGAATCATAAGTAACAGCAGAACAATGTCAATTCTTCAAAGGGCTGTGCATCCGTCTGACATCAATATTTTTTTGTTAATAATTATTAAACTGATATTTTGCTGAATGTGTTTTGGTGTAAGTACCTACGCTAGTTTGGGGATGCCAGGCATAAATATCACTAAAAACCACCAGCAGGTGGAGATAAGTTCCTGTCTGAATGCACGATACTTCGAATGATTATTTCAAGTGATTCATTCAAACCTAATGATTCATTCACAATCAAACCAGTGACCATCTTCATCAATGGGTGATTGAATCAGTGACTGACTCTCTTGATTTATTCAAGAAACACCAGTGTGATTCATTTAGAAACAAAACACCACTGTTTCTCTGAAATACATAAATCTTCTGTTCCAGATCTATTTTGAACCATCTTCAGAATTATTAAGAGAATATTTCCAACTGCGATTGTGCTCACTCTGTGATATTCTGCAAAGCTACTCTATTGCTTGTGTGATATTACTCAACTAGATCACATATTTCTTGTAAATATACAAAAAAAAAACTCTTATTTTTTGTTTTCAGATCTATTATAACTGCATTCCATCGGGGTCCACCATGCAGTGAATCCTTTGGACTTTTGGATGTTTTGTATTTTTCAAAGCGAGTAGCATAATCTGTGTTAGCTTGCACATTGTTAAACAATCATTACAATATTACTGTGGATGGTAAACAACCATTTGTGTACCAAGCGGGCAGGATTAAGAGGCAGCATGATTTGTCCAAATAAAAACAGGCAGGATGGTGTGCTCAACACCAAAACTGAAGAATATACCTCAACTAAAATAAACTGATGTTTTTACTCATCACAACCTTTCTAGTTATTATATTTCTCAGGACACTGCAACAACTGTTTAACACCAAACAACCTTGTTATTTTAACAGCAATACAGTTCTACAGTGTAGTCAACTTGCATATAAAATGTACATAATACAAAAAGCAAAATTAAACGACAGTTCACTCTAAAATGACTTATGCACTCTCTCTCTGCTTGTTTCAAACCTTTTTAAAAATTTCTCGTTTAACACAATTTTTTTGTTGTTGTTTCCAAAAGATGTTAAAACATATTCTTTTACATGCAACCACATGACGGTGAACATTTCTTTTAATTTGAAATGTGAACAGCCCCTTTAAAAGTTGTTATGGAATGGAAGCAGGAACAGATTTTCAAACATGGAGTGAAAGAAATTGAAAAAATAATAATACAAACAGAATGGGAATTTGCTTGTTGATTGGAAGGAGGAATCTGATTCTGAATGCAAGCTTGCAGCTTGGTTATAACACAGAGGCAGGGTTTAAGTGGACTAAATGACTGGAAAAGTTATACATATGTCACTAGACAGAAGTTTATCATTTCATATGAGAGCCGAGTTAACATTTTAAGAACTAAAAAGCATGGATGCACTGCCATTAAATACTATCTCTGTACTATCAATTAGAAAACACATCTTGATTTTAATCAACTGGGTACATTAAATTTGAATGTAAAGCTCGATTTTCTACTGTAAGCACACACACAGTAACACACCCAGCACAATCCCTCTATTTATAATTCATGACGACTAAAACTACAAAAGTCTTGTCATGCCAGTGGCCACTTCAGAAATAAACCATGGCATGCCACCAGGCACAAGAAACAAGTGTAAACACACACACACCATCACAAAGGCAGGCGGACACACATTAAGCGGTTTCCCAGCCATGTATGGCTGTCAGCAAACACACCGCTAAGCACACAACACACTCGCATACTAAAAATAGATAAGTACAGATGCATTCTGACCATTGTTCACCGCTCACATCAATTACGACTCACTCTGAACACAAAACCAGTGCCATTTACAAACCCCAGCCTTGAACTATGCACACGTTTGACAGATACACTGTGTAAATATGATCTAGACTCAGATTAGGTTTACTGCTAAAGTAAATTCATGGTTTACTGCGAGATATGAGCAATCAATGTTCTTTGCCCTTAGCGTTGAACAGCAGTGAACTGAAATTCTGCGCGTGCAGACCTGCCGCACGTTCACGCGCCTGTATTCCGCATTACGTCATGGTGTCGCGAGCATGTTAGCATGCTAGCTTCACGCTAACGTTGACGTTTGGGACCATTAAATTCGACCGAAATGTTTAGACAATATAAAATGTGTCAGTGCGTGTAATCAGCACATATAATTGGCTATGTGCTTAACAAAAAAAAGCGTTTCTATTACCTGAAGTAGGACAAAATAGCAAGCTAAATGCTAACTGGGGGCTCATGTGAATCCCCGGGCTTTAGTTACCAAACCTGCGGCGCTCAGTGCACCACGCGAAGGCCATATACGGCAGGTCAGTCCGCTGAGCTCACACAACGTCCGCCAACTCCCTTAGCAAACATGCTAACAAGCTAGCTCTGTCATTCACATAAGTATATCACAAGAGCACAAACACTTACCCTCTAAAAATAAGTCCTGGAGAGTTCGGTAGTGGAGGAGGTAAAAAAACAGATAAGAGAGAAGGACGAAAAGAAAGAGAGGAATATAAAGCGAGCACGGCGGTGGTGAGAGAGAGAGACAGGCTGGCGGATTGTTTTGCTCTGCATTCAGTCAGTGAAACAGCGGATCACCCATATCTGTTTAAACCAGGGATGCATCATTCCCATTTATTCTACGTCCTGAATGTTGGTGGAAAATGGAAAGTGTCGGGTTTGACCGCTGTTTTGGTCCGCTGTGGTCGGGACCGAATCTCTGCACACCAGCAACAGCGCAGGACCCGGATGTGGATTCAGCAGGGCTGCGCACTTAAAAGAATGACATCATCATCATCATCATCCCTCCATCAACCTCATCCCTCCATCTGTACATCATTCTGTCAACACTCTCGCTTCTTCCCTCATATACATGTTTCTTTCACCATTGTCTCTCCATCATCAGTCCTGCGTCCTTCATATGTCAATCACTGGTCATTTTTCATGTGTGAGGCTGAAAAAAAGCATTAACAGAAACACTGATATAAATGCATGGAAATATGTTATATTTTTATAAGCTCTTCTTCATAAGGGTTGAGCTGTAATGAATAGTTTAAAATACTGTCTCTTATAACTGGTGAATAAAATAGTAGCTAAAACTTCTCCGTTATTTTTTTTCTAGATATTTAAATGTTTGGTTCAACCCAAAATGAAAATGTTGTTGATTTACTTCACTTGTTCCATTGCTCTTCTGTCGAACACAAAAGAAGATATTTTGAAGAATGTTAAGACCATTCTCCAATAATCCATTCTCAATAGACACTGGTTTTGTTCTTTTATTGATTATTTGTTTTAAATCATCCATTGTCAAAATCAATGGATACCATTTTTTAACATTCTTCAAAATATCTTCTTTTGTGTTCAAGAGAAGACACTCAAACAGGTTTGGAGCAAGTGAACTAGTGAAGTAAATCTTGGAGACATGACTAAATGTTTCAGTCCCACGGTACTGTCTTTTTCTGTGGATGTCAATGGCTATTGGTTTCCAACACGTGAAGGCTGAGTAAATGGTGAGCACATTTTGAATTTGAAGTGAACTGTCGCTTTAAATCCTGTATAATATATACACACGTCTAAAATATTTTTCATTAGCCCTCTTATTTAACAAAGAATACATTTTTATTTTTCAGATAACAAAAATATCATCAATAAAATATCTGTCTCTGTCTGGTGTATAGCTAAGGGTGCAATAATCGAACTGCTCGAGTGAGTTCCAGAAACAGGGATGTGACCCGGAAGGCTTTGAATCACACACCAGACTCTACCGGGTGGCCGTTGTTTCGGAAGAAGCAGTTAAGCATGTCATAAGTTGTAGCACAGGGATTTGTCAGCGCTCCGGTTGCGCAAGTTTCACCCTCACCAGTGCTTCCGTGCAGGCATCACTCTGTAAAGGTATAACACGTGAAGTTTCTCGATGGATATATGCTGGCTGTGTGTGGCTCTTGCTGGGACCGCAGTTTATTTACTAGTGCAGTTTATACGCTTCATCTTCGCCGATGCGGATCTGACTTTGTTATGGGCGGCCAGGTTCGGCAGAACACCAGGTAAAACCGCAGAAGTCGCTTAGAAATGTTTAGTGCGAGTACATTTATTACACTGTAATACGTTTGCACAATAAAAATGTGTAAAAACGTGCTGCTGAGCCTGAATAAATCGATTTAATCGGCTTTTTATGCATCAAAGTCAAGTGCTGACGCATTGCTGCAAGATGTGGAATTTGTACTCTCTGGTTAACAGTAACTATAAGTGCCCTAACTGTGTATGTACAGAGGTCATATTGTGATGTGTGACAAGTGCAGTTTAGCGAGTTATGTAATATGTGAATGAAAATGTATGTATGTAGGTCTATAGTTGTATGTATGTATGTATGTATGTATGTATGTGTGTGTGTTATTTACGTATGTAGAAAAAATGTCAATAATGGGATTATCTTGCATTTTTGCCATATAGCCAATAGCCTGCACCAAGATAAAATGTAATTTAAAATGTAAAAATAGATTATAGAGCAATCTACAACAAATCTGGTTGGGCATAGTTAGAACAAGAACCATTTGAAAACATGTTAAAATGATCACATTGCAACAATTTATCGGTTAAATAAGAAATCTGGGGCAACTTTATAAATCTTTGGTTTATAAAGATCTATAATAGTTATATATATAATATTTATATTTTGTATGATCACTAATCTTCATATTTTAGTAAGTACAGAATAGAATAAGTTCACGTTTGCATAACTATATTTTACAATGAATGACCGTGGATTTCAGCCATATTTTGACATTTGATTTTTGACAAAGTTTAAAAATATATTTTACTGAATCTATTTATATATTAAAGATTGTTTATTAGATTTTATGGTGATGCACTCCCACTGCAGACTCAACCCAATCGATCTAACATTATGAATTCTTTCCAAATAGAGATTTTAAGTCATCTGGTGAAATTGTGTTTATATTGCAAAATAAAAAAAATCATCGCATTGCTAGATTTTTCCAATATTGTGCAGCCCTATTATACAGTTCATTTAGTAATGTAATAAAATAGTAACTTAACAGTACAATCCTGTTTTTCTGCATGTTTCACCTATTTAAAGAAAAACTTTTAAAACCCCATTAAAAAGTACATTGTGTGAATGTTTGTTGATTGTTATCTTACTATTTTTTTTCCACAGAGTCAAAGTTCCGAGGTAAAGTGGTGTGGATTACCGGAGCCTCCAGTGGCATCGGGGAGGAGTTGGCTCTCCAGCTGGCTGCGATTGGCGCTCGGCTGGTTCTGTCTGCCCGCCGGGAGAATGAGCTGGAGAGGGTGAAGCGCCTTTGTTTAGGTATGAACAGTCCTGAAAAACATTTCAGACAAGAGCAAACACACTTAAATCCCTCAGGGGTCAATTAACCATACTGTAATTCATGTGCCTTTCCCTCCGAGCTCAGAATGTGTACACAAGTATCTTTACTGTCATTATCCGATTAAAAGCCTGCACGTTGTGACCTACTGACCCAAAATACACTCTTTCCCTCCTTTTATTAGAGCGCTCCTCTCTAAAAGATGAGGATATTCTTGTTCTGCCACTGGATTTAATGGACCGCACATCACACCCAGAAAAAGCTGCAGCAGCTCTGGAGCACTTTGGTGATGTAAATGGCCACTGTATTTCAGGATTTCCAATCTTCAGAAGTTGTAACTAAGCATTTTTACTGCTATACTTAAAGGGATAGTTCACCCAATAATTGATGTACTCACTATTTACTCTCCCTCGAGTGGTTCCAAACCTTTATTAGTTTCTTTCTGCTGTTGATTAAAGATGATGTTTCGAAGAAAAGCTGACAACAGGACAAAAATACAATGGATGTCAATGGGTTTCAGCTTTGAAATATCTTGTTTTGTGTTCATTAGAAGACAGTAACTCAGTTTCACTTAGCTTAATTCAGCTCATTCAATGTGAGACTTTCTTCAGTAGATTAAAAAAAGTGTTAAAACTGTGGCCTATTATGATTCATTAAATGCAAGTCAATGCCTACTTTAAGAGTAAAAAAAACAGAATTAATATCTGTGGCTCCTGATTGAAGTCTTGTGAAGGGAAATTATGCACAAGAAACTAAAAATTTTTACAACAGTATTTCACACCCTTGATGAACATTCCCTACTGCATTAGTGACAATAAAATAAATAGTACTTTATATATTTGATTGAACTATCCCTTTAAGTAGGAGTATTCTCCCCAACAAACCTTAACTTTTTGTGTATGTATGTTATTTTTTAGATTGATGTGTTGATAAACAATGGTGGCCGGAGCCAGCGTGCTCTGTGCGTTGACGCTGATGTCGATGTGTACCAGGCTCTTATGGAGCTCAACTATCTTGGCACAGTATCCATCACCAAGCAGGTGCTGCCCCACATGATCCGCCGTGGCACTGGTATCATAGCAACCGTCAGCAGCGTTGCCGGCTTTGTAGGGGTACCCTTGGCAACGGGGTATGCGGCGAGCAAGCATGCACTGCAGGTGAGAGTAAAGAAATACGTAACAGAATTACCTGAATACATGCCAGCCCCTATATGCCAGGAAAATGGTCATCCAAATGTTCCTCATTTGTTGTGTTTCTGCAGGGTTTCTTTAATTCTCTAAGAACTGAACTTTCTGATTATCCAAACATCCTGATCAGTAACATCTGTCCCGGACCTGTAATATCAAGCATCGTTCAGAACGCCTTCACTGAGGAGCTGGGCAAGGTATCAGCATCACTGCTGTTTATAATCATTTCAAAATAAAATTAAATCATAATAAAAATGTAAGTGGTAATATAGTAACACAAAATTCGAGCAAAAAATAAATGATCATCAAGAAAAACATGGTGTAGTGGTTAGTGCGACGACACATGCACTCCGGTGCTCGCAGCGACCCGTGTTTGATTCCCACCTCGAGGTCCTATGCGATCCTTCCCCTGTCTCTACTCTCCATGCCTTGTCAATAATCTCTACTGTCCTATCCATTAAAGGTGAAAACTCAGAAAAAATAATAATTAAAAAAATGTAAATACTAAAACGTCAAATAAATTAAAAAGTTGCCTTGTTAACTGAAATTTAAGTGATCAAATTCTTAATGTGGAGTTCAGACTGCCCAATTTTAGCCCCAATTTTGACTCGCTGACAAGTTTTGAGAAATCGCAGACTAAAATCACAGGCAAATCGGTGCTCGTTCACGTGAGTGACAATGATACTGTGTGAACTATCTTAAGACGGCATCTGAGAGAATCGCAGATGAATCATGAGATATTTGGCATGCTAAATATCTGGACCTGTCGGCGATTCCCATCATGCCGTGTGAAATGTGTTCTGATTGAAAACAACATCGGCGATCACCTACAGCCAATGAGAGAGCAGCAACCACTAGTCTGGATATCTGCAGGCAAGCGGGAGGTTGGGGGAGAAGTTAAGGGCTTCTTTTCGGTCTATTTGGACACAAGAAATGGAGGAAAATTTGGCAGGAGCACTCTGTCTGTTTGACATTTCATCTAAGCAATACCACAACTGGGTCGAAAAAGAAAAAAAAAGTTGAGGAGAAATTGTTAATTCCGTTCAAAACTCAGGTGAGCAAAATAAGTACATTTTCGACCCCACTAAAGGCTTCTTTCTCATTAGTTATTTACAAAAGATATACTACGTGACCTTGCGTTGTTTCCATGTCACTTCTCATGCATGTTTGGCTGTGAGACATAGTTTGCGGACCAAGACAAAGTTGTTGGCAATTCTTCCTATTGTAAAGTCATACAGTGTGAAACCCCCTGTCGCCAGTCCATCTTGCAATGTGAACACAGCAGCGACAGAACGCTGCCCCAGATGGTCATGCAGTGTGAAAACATCTGTGACGCAACTACTTTGAAAATCGTGCAGTCTGAACATGAACTAAAATAAAAAATGTAAACTATTTATAAATTTAAAAAAATTAAAAACTATAGACTTAATTCAATTCAAATAAAAACTATTCAAAATATTGACAAAAAATGTATATTAAAATTATCAACATGTTGTGTTATCTTTAGCCAGTGGCCACAGCTGGCGATCAGACACATAAGATGTCTACAGAGCGCTGCGTTCAGCTGACCTTGGTAGGTCTGGCCAACTGTGTAAAGGAGATGTGGATCGCTGAGCAGCCCTTTCTGCTCTTCTGCTATCTGTGGCAGTACACTCCAACACTGGCCTGGTACCTGACTAATGTTCTGGGCAAAAAACGTGTGCAGAACTTCAAAGCTGGAGTGGTGAGTAGTGCACACTATTATAGGTTAAATATTGCTATGTCTTTTCTGAACTAATGTCTATTGTCTGTCTTCTCTGTTTTTCTAGGATGCAGACTCTGCATATTTCAGCAAGCCAAAGGCCAAAACATCTTGAAAATCCCCTGAAGAATCAGCAGTGAGGATGGCATTGATAGCCTCATGGGCAGTGTGTTTTAATGGTCCCGAGAAATTAAAATAACAAATTTTAGATGTTAGTTTCAGCCCCGATAGACTTAAGGATAACTAAAAGCTAGTGTGCTCCAAAATTCACATTTACAAAATATGAAACTCATATAAACATCCAAAGCTTGCAGTTTGACACTTCTGCCTAAATGGATCATCAAATTTTTTTTTTCATGCCACCACCTACTTCAGTTTCTCATAAAATCTTGACTAATCAAATGCGCTCTAGTATCTAACATGCCCCGCCCTCTTCAAGACACTTCTCATTTGCTTTTCATTTGTTGCACTTGAGCTCAACCACTCTCACTGGCAATGCTGTGATAAAAATAAAACACTACCGGCTGTTTTTTAAAAAGGTCAGGAGCTACTCTATACCCCACTCTCTCTTCATTTTCAGTTGAGATCACGTGAAACATCGAATAAAAAAAAATGTGCATTTCAAAGCACTTCATGGGACTTTTAACGCTTCCCAAATTCGAGTCTCATCTTGCGCACTTCCTGATTGCTACCACACTCTCTTTCCAACTTTGCTTTTACATGCTGTCCAATCATAAAAGGCAAAAAAATAATAATCTCAAATAAATAAAAATAAAATCAGCAATGTCTTAATTCCTTTGCAAAATAAAACTAGCAGGTCTAACAAAGTAATTTCATTAACCAAAAATTAAAACACCTCCTGTTTGTCAGACCAACAGCACTTTCTCGAAAACGAAATGTGCGTTCTGTGTTCTCAGTATTAAAATGTACTAATATACAATATTAATAAAAGTTTTTATACAAAACACCTGTATTTCTTCTATACACACAATTACACAACCATACAATGACAGAGTCCAAAATAGGATGAACAAAGGTGAAAGAGCCAGTTTACTCTGATATTTATAACACAAGGTGGTCACCTAAAACAACTCTTCATAACCATTGAAAGTAGTAAACAAGGCACATCCTTGAGATTTCACAAACCGGCTCTTTAAATTGGCAACAAAATTGGTCCTGGTTGACAAGACAGGGAAATAAAAATATTAAATAAAAATGTGGAAAGGAAGCTCTGTGTGAATTCAAATTGAGTCAAGATTCATCCAGAGGTCCAATAAATCTGGGAGCTGCTCATGTTCAGAAATTTATGCATTTCTTTCAAAAGCCAGCTGTTGCTACCACTGTAGCCTTTGTAAATGCTTCATACCTTTAGAAATTGCAATTCTATACCCTGAACATAAAGAAGAAATTGATTGCAAAACCATGTGACTGTGGAATGGTTTTGCTGGTAGCATCACAAGCAGCGGAGGTGGATTGGAGGGGATGAGTATATGGGATATCCCAGAGGCGGATCTGCTGCTTGAATAGTGAGGTTTCTCAGCATCACAGGATGGGCCTGAATGCTGTAGCGCTCCTCATCGTCATTAGTGGCATACAATAGTTCCCATGACAGGTTGGCCCACTGGCCCCTCACCCCCTCGTCATTCAGAGCTCCCACCTGGACCAGATTCTCCTGCAGGGACAACACACGGCTTGTGTACGTCCCCTATAAAAAAAAAAAAAGAAAACATGTACCACAAGTTTAAGTTATCATGTTACAATATTTTAATGTCTGTAAACTCCAGGAAACATTCAGCAAAATCAACAACTGAAAGATGTAGTAAATAAATAAATTCTCTTTCACCTGCACTGGCTCCCTGTTCACTATCGTATACAATACAAAATCCTCCTCCTAACATACAAAGCTTTTCATAACTTGGACCCTCACTATCTTTCTGACCTTCTTCATTTGTAGACTCCTTCACGCTCACTGAGATCATCTTCTGCTGAACTGTTGTCTGTTCCAAGCTTTAAGATGAAGTCATTTGGTGGCAGGGCTTTTAGTTGTGCAGCACCAAAGCTATGGAACTCTCTGCCTTTACACATTCGCCAGGTGGACTCTATTTCCAATTTTAAATCTCAGATAAAAACATTTTTGTTTAGGATAGCTTTTAATGATTTGCTGGTTTGATATTATGCTGACTGTTATTTTTACTGCTTGTATTTTTATGATGTGTTTGTGATCTACTGTAAGGTGTCCTTGAGTGTCTTGAAAGGCGCCTATAAATAAAAAGGTATTATTATTGTTATGACAATGTGATTAAAACATGTTTTCGCGATAACAGAGATAAAATGTGTAGTAAATAAATAAATAAAATTTAATCTGAAGTAGGACTTAATTCAGTTGCCCCAAAAGGCTTTCCTACAACTAAATTTGTTCCCAGTTCTTGCATTGCAACACATTAAAAAGTGGGTCCCTTCACAAATAGTTATAGGAACTATGAAAACATTCTTCTGGTGTGAAATCACTCTAATGCTGTGCTTACCATGGTGAGGTCATGTCCAAGAGAGAACAGGAAAGGCTTCTCCTGTACAACACTATCTTGCCAACTGCGATCTGATACCAGGCCAATGAACCAGTTTTTATGGTAATCCTGCAAAGTCGTGTAGAGCTCATCCAGACTCTCTACTGGACCAAGAGATGCCTGGTCTACCAATAGTTTTACGCTGTACCTGCAAACACACGTAGACATCATATGTTAGGAAACGTAGCTGATATTATTAGGACTGAAATGTGAACTGAATGTTGCTTGTCCATTACCTGAAAGCTCTGAGCGTAAGCTGATGCAGCTCTTTATTGGCTCGAAGCCACTCAAGTCCCTCAGTGTAGGGGCCGTCCCCACAGTACAGCCTGAACAATAGATTAGGGCTGAAGACCTGGGCATCTGCTCCTAGCGCCACACAGCAGGATAGCACCACCTGGGTATAAAGCTCTTGCAGGGCATGGTCCTCCTGTAAGCCCTGCGTCACCTGCTCAAAGTCTCCTTCCCCCAAACTCTCCACCACCAGCTGGGACAAACAGAAGCAGAACCAGGCCTCTGGGAAGTAGGGTCGCAGAACCTGGAGTTTAGAGGAAGCCAAGTTGGCAGTGCGCCAGTCTGCGGGCAGAGAGAAGAGCTCTGAGTGAGGGCTGGTGAAGTGGAGAGGCTGGAAGTTCGTCAGGATGGTTGTTGAAGTAGGTGCAGGCATGTTTTCTTTCCCTTTATCTACGATGGGCAGGCCAAGTCCCAAACCCAGACCAAGAGGTCTAAGAGTGGGTAGAGAAGACAGAGCCATGCTCTCATACAGGCTGTGGATTTCAACAGAACCTGGAAGAGACACACCCAGCCCTAACTCGGTCTGTGCTTCATCTGTCCGCACCATCATTCTCATCGGCCGTCGCACAGGGACTGGACCGAACAGATCGTCCTCATCTGACCAATCAGCGAAGGACGAGAGGCTGGAGCTGTCCATACCCCTCAAGTGAGAGGACGAGGAGGATTCAGGGCGCACTTGAGTCTCCACTTTAACCACAGCTGGACCTGCCTCTGAAGGCACGGGATGCTGGGAGCTTTGTGACTTACGTCCAGAGGTCTGTAAAGACTGACCTTTAGTTCGCGGAGCACCACATGTGAACTCTTGTACACAGTAACGCAGTAAAATCCAGACAAGTGTTTTGAGGAAGTCAGAGTTTAGCTGACGCAGGTGGTCAGGTGAGTCAATAATTCCTGTTAGAACGTTTTGGGCATCAGAGTAAACTCTGACGGGCAACAGGGAGCAGGGAGTAAGAGCGTTACCCCAGTGAGGGTTCAATAATCTGAAACACTGGCCTGGCCGCTCCACGTGATCAAACGCTCCTTCAAAAACCTCATCCACACGCCGTGCTTCCACAGTGTGGCATGATGTCTCCTGTAGTTCCAGACCCTGTGGTGAAACATGACAACCAGTAAGAAATTAGAAGCCGTTTATTTATTTATTTATTTCTAAGCAAAGGTATAAAGCAAGCATACCTTAATGTTGACTGTGCAATAGCCATAGCCCTTCTCCAGAATCGAGATCCACAGAAGACGACCCTGAAAGCGGCCAAGGTAATGAGACCCTGGAGTGCAGGATCCTGCAACCAGTTACAAAAACTTTTATCAGTTTATAATAAAAAAAAAAAATGTTGAGCATACGCGTATATGAATGTACATTTACCAGAGCAATTTATTCTGAAGATTCTAAAATAAAGGGCTGTTTACACTAGTGTTGTTATAGTTACGCCTGGCATTTTCAAAACACTTAAGACCCCATTTTAGTTTAGAAAAACTGGTGTTGTTTCAGTACAGACCAACTGAAACAAACGTTTGCAAACGGAGGCGCAGCTTCCCACAATTGCTCTCTGACTGGTTTTCTGGATTACTGCGTATCGTTTCTGATTCATCAAACCCCTTTCATATGACCACCACATAACTGATAGACAACAATATATGAGCATGCCCAGTGAGTGTGAATGGTCATGTGTCGTGTTTTAGACTGTATAGTTTGGACAGAGATTGTTTTCCTGAAATGCAATAAAATGGCAGGACAAAAAGCATTTTCATTCTAAAATGCCAGTTTTAAAACTAAAACAACATGAGAAGTGTAAACAACATGAGACATAGATCAGAAGATATATCAGACCAGAAAACACACTTTTAGGTAGGTCTCACTCACCAAATGCGCCATTAGCAAGTGCAGGTCTAATAGCTGATGCCAGCCTTTTGCAAAGCTGCTGGTAATACACAGAATCTGGGCATGGGCAGGCAGTGCCAGGAGTGCCTGGCCATGAGCGCAGCGGCCTGGGGAATCCCACCAGGAACACCGGTAGTGTGAATAGTGGAAGGAGAGGGGCAGAGAGAAGAGCAGAGAGAGCCACGACAGCCAACAGAAGTGGGCACAGAGCAGCATTGAGTGCCAGCAGAGTTCCTGCTGACTGTCGACGCTGTTTACTCTCCGTCCAGGACGTGACCAACACCGTAAGAGCAAAACTCAGCTTACATACAAACTGTGAAACACGATTCACAACCAGAGAGACCTGCCAGAAAAGAGACACAAAAAAGTGATTCACACAAACATCCCTGCAAAGTATTAAAGTAAATGAATTAAGTTACAATCCTCACCAGTATCAGCTGTACTGTTGTGCCTAAGTCATGCCAGTGTGCAACGCTGTGTCCTCCTGCAAGTTTAATGATCACCACCAACACCGTCTGCAGCAGAGCCGCCTCAGAGCTCTGCCACACCTGTCACACAAAGGCCAAGAGTCAAAAATCAATCAAATATTTTTGTGAAACCTGCTCATAATGCTGTAAGATTGATCAACTCTCATACCATCCTGAATGCCCGACTGAAGCCAATGGCAAGAGAGGCTGTGTGTATCTTCCCTAAAGATTCATCCACAGACAAGAATGCAATCATCGTCAACGGACTTACTGTAAAATCAAATATGAATGTTCACATTAAATGACACATCAAAAATCATTATTGATAGTATTTAAACATTAAGTGACTGTTAAATGATGACAAGGAACACATACATTTTAAATCAGGACTGAATGTGCATGATGCAATTAAATCTTCTAAAGTATGTATACCCACTCCTCACAAATAACAGTTTTAAATGCTAATAACAGATAACAAATAATGAATATACCACACATCCCTATGTTGACTAAAAATGCTGCTTCCACACAATTGATTTGAGTTAGGGCAACATAAAGGAGTTAAGTAAAACTTGTTAGTTTTTAAAAATGTAAGTGGATTGATCATAAAAAATTATGTTGTCCCGAAAAAATCCTCAAGAATTGTTTTCAGCTCATCTTAAATAAGTAGTTTGAACAATCAGCAAAAGTCATTTTTTTTGACTGTATGTATTATTCCCTGTCAACATCCCACTCCAACAGATCACACTGACACACAGAGCAAATCTCTGACAGACACATATGATTGTTTAGTTGGTACAGTCTTGTATTTCCTTACCAAAGTTTAATAGGATCCTCCGAATGATCCCTGCAACACGCAGGCCACGGGTCTTCCGCCTGAAAGCCTGTGTAGTTGTGACACGTTTGGGGTAGAGTGGGTTGAGCATAGCTCCTCCAATAACGCAAGCTCCCTGAAGCTCTCTCAGCAGACGAGTGACAAGAAACAGAGCAATAAGAAGCCAGCCGAGCACCTCCTGTGGGTTTGGAGTAACCACAGAAGACTCCCAGTTCTCTATCGAGTTCGTATTCAATGTTAGGTTCCCTGAGTTGGCGAGGTGCAGCTGATGAAGGAGTCCAGCCTCGGTCAAGGCTCCTATTATGAAAAACAGGGAAAGAGGAAGCCCCCACCAGCCCAGTCCCAGAGTCGGAGAGGCTCCCTTCACCAGCACCAGCAGCTGGGTCAAGTCCTGGCTGAGGAGGAAACCCATGGCCACGGTGAACAGAACCACACCCAGGGAAGAGGGAATGAAGTAGGTGCAGATGGCAACACACACTGATGACAAAAACATCACCAAGAGCCTGATGGAGGAAACAAAAAGCACAGGATCATCACTATTGGGGTCACACTAAAAATCATAAAAAGTGTTGATTTGTGTTGTGTGCAAAGAAAATGTCTCGTGTGAGATTGCTTTTATTTGGGTGACAAAGGCAAAACAACATTATTTGTGGTGAGTGAATGAGACAAAATGTTTTTTTTAATTAAGTTAATATTCATGTAAATAAATAACATAAAAAATAGGAATCTTACTTGAATCTTCATAATTTTGTTAAAAACATTCATTTGAATTAGTTTTTTATTTATGCAGTTCCTCTGAAACAAGTTGGTTATTTGCATTTGAATATATTTCAAAATTGTGGAATTAATTTAAGCCTTTATATTCACTCCTGGAGTTTTTTGCTTGAATGATAACCTATAAATATAAGGTCAACAAGTCAGTTACCAAACTATTAACCAACCTATTAGTATAAATGCTGGAGGATATGACTCTGATAAACCAGCTATCAGTCTTGGTTTATAAAATAAAGCATTGGTGCATCACTAATATTTACATATTCATCTAAATGTTGAGAAGAATGAGAAGTATCAGAATTTTCATTATCAATATATAAATATAATATCGTTTTTTTTTACTTATAAGCATGAAACAATATTATATGACTGTGGAGTTAATCTAACATCTGGTTTTAGAAAAGTGTTCATGACTCACCTGATGTTGGTGGACATTGCCGATCCACCCAGACCATACACCAAGATCTGCTCCATGGCCCACAGCAGAAGAGCGTCCAGCGGAGAGAGCATTCCCAAAGCCCAGAGCACTGGCAGAGCCACGAACAGCACATGAAGCACCTGAGCTGCAACCTGCAGTTCCACCACACCAGAACCTGAAAACCTGAGAGAGATTGAGATCTGCTGCATGAGACGACGTTCACACTCAAATATTACATATGTCTACCAGTTTAGGTACAATAACAAAACTCTCAAAACAATGTCACTAGATTTAAGTTTATTACAAATCAAAGCCCTTTACTGAAGAACATCATAATCTATTTATCATATTGAAATCTGCAAGACATAATGCCAGGTTTCGTTCATTTATTCATTTTCTTTTCAGCTTAGTCCCTTTATTAATTTAGGGTCACCAAAGTGGAATGAACCGGCATCTTATCCACCATGTTTTACGCAGGGGATGCCCTACCAGCTGCAACCCATCACCGGGAAGCACCTTACCGGAGACCGGAGCACCCTGAGGAAACCCAAACGAACACAGGGAAAACATCCAAACGCCACACAGAAATGCCAACTGATACAGCAGAGGCTCGAACCAGCGACCTTCTTGCTGTGAGCCGACTGTGACCCACTGTGCCACCGTGCAGCTCCATGCCAGGTTTCAATTGTAATTTACTTGATATTATGTTTTTTTTTTTGCTTAGAAATAATTAATAAAAATATATAAATACAAACTAAATTCATGAATATAATAACCTCAATAAATTTCTGTGACACTTTTGGACTGGTGTAATGGCTGCTTAAATTTCAGCTCTGCCATGACAGGCATAAATTATATCATAAAATATATTCAATTAGAAACCAGTTATTTTATATAGCATTCATTTACACAACATTACTTTGCTTTTACTTTAGTGAGCAAAAACAATAAACCAAAAAAAATGTAATTAATAATTTAATATCTGCACAAGTACTATTTATGTGAAGTATAAAAAGTACAACTATTTAAAACAGTAATCGCCACATATGATATTATCGCTAACAGTTTTTCAATAACTTTTAAACAATGTTAAAATAAATTTATAAAACCGTGACATGGTGGCGCAGTAGGTAGTGCTGTCACTGTCCCAGCTGGTTCGAGCCTCGGCTGGGTCAGTTGGCATTTCTGTGTGGAGTTTGCATGTTCTTCCCGTGGTCGCGTGGGTTTCCTCCGGGTGCTCCGGTTTCCCCCACAAGTTCAAAGGCATGCGGTACAGGTGAATTGGGTAAGCTAAATGTGTGTGAATGAATATGTATGAATGTTTCCCAGTGATGGGTTGCAGCTGGAAGGGCATCCACTGCGTAAAACAAATGCTGGGCGACCCGCTGTGGCGACCCCAGATTAATAAAAGGACTAAGCTGAAAAGAAAATGAATGAATGAATGAAAATTTATAAAACCAGAAATATTAAAAGAATATTTAAAACAAATTTGAAAATTTTTGTTTTCTTCCCCTTTTCTTTTATGTGAACCAGCATATTTATCACTGCCCTTCCCACTATCCTTCATCAATGGTGAATTTTGGGATTTGTACCTTAGAGCCAGATCCACGGCGATGAAGGCAAGTATGTACATGGGCCTGTTGAGCGGCGTGATCTCATATGTGTCCTGTGGCTGAAATGTGGCCGTTTCGGTAGCCGTGTTCACAATGAGCGAATACTCCCCAATACAGACCGTCACCCAGCTCAGAGTGAACAAAGACACAACAGCACCCAATCCAGCACCGGTGTGCCCATACAAACTGCTCAGTCTGTGCGGTAGCAGGTACCACGTTGACAACCCACAGAGAGCTCCAGCAAGACACGTGTGCAAAACTACATTACCCATAAACCTCTTCCCAGGCACCACGAATCGTACCGTCTCAGGGGCCACGCAGTGAGTAAACTCCACCTCTTCCTCGTCTGCCAGGATGTTATTGGCAGCAGGCAGTCTTTGTACCACTCCTGTCCTACGTGCCATGCATCGTGCCATTCCCTGAACGGTGGCACCGACTCCCAGCATGAGCGCGCCGGAAACAATGCCCGCAAAGGCTTCGTCCAGCACCCTCAGCTGGTACAGGAGGGTCCCGATGCCTCCCAATAGCCATGGTGTCAGGAATAACACCAGCTGGTGCACGTAGACATATGGCGGGGCACAATAGCCAAGTTTCAGCCTTGGCCCCCCCAGGACAGTCTGAGGGAAACGCTTCCAGAAGAACTCCTGTTTATAGTCGTTGAGCAGGGGCACATCAGGCCCCATGATGATGAACGCAGCAGCGCCGGAGGAACAGACTCAGTCATCTCCTCCCAGAGGCTCCACAATACATACACATGCCCTGCTGACACTGCGTCACTGGAAACACACACACAAAAAACGATGTTATAATGTACATGTGGTAACTTCATTTATAAATCATTTTGTCCAAGTTTTTTTTGCAATCAAAAACAAGATATTATTAAATAAAAATCTAAATATATATTATGTAATATAAAATAAATATCTGAGATGAGATCCGTTCCGAGCTAATCTCCTCAATCGCAGCAAAGCTATATGCACACAATTAAATTGTAGTGATCTGGGACACTTTATTAGGTACACCTGTACAACTGCTCATTAACGCACATTTCTAATCAGCCAATCACATGACAACAACTCATGTAAACACGGT
Source organism: Danio albolineatus (assembly GCA_903798035.1). Classification (NCBI taxonomy): domain Eukaryota; kingdom Metazoa; phylum Chordata; class Actinopteri; order Cypriniformes; family Danionidae; genus Danio; species Danio albolineatus. The sequence goes on from CAIGQQ010037872.1 coordinate 3,912,604, forward strand.
CAAGAAGATCTGCTGCTCATCCTACTGGTTTATGTGATTATTGTCAAGTAGAAGAGTCGGTAGATCATATATTAAGTCAATGTCAGAAGTATATTAATGAAAGGGAAATATTCAGGAAAATACAGCAGGAAACAATAGAAGCAAATCAGCCAAACAGAGAACTAAATATTTAGTCTCTTTTTTGAGGGAAACCGGGCTAATATATAGAAAATAATAGATATAAGTCTCATAGTCTTTCTGGTTCACACTTCAGTATAGTAGGTGACGGTAAAGTTAAAGTTGGATGCCACCCGCCATATAAGAAGAAGACGACGACGATGATTTGCAGCAGTTCAAACCGAGCATCACAATGGGGAAGTGATTTAAGTGACTTTGAACATGGCATGGTAATAGTACTCAATAGTATCTGGATGCAGCCTTTATGATGCAAGCTGAGATTGCATTACTCAGTAATGCAATGTCAGAGACAATGCAATCAATGGAGTGAGTGACAACACAGTGAGGGGTAGGGTTACGTGAGCCCATTAAAAGGGCTTGAATGCAGCTCAGTTTGCACTGCACCAGGTCTGCATCCAGACCCCCCTCTATCTACTGAAATTTTCACGCACAGCCATTGCTAGGGTTTACAGAGAACAGTCCGAAAAGGAGGAACTTCTGCGACATTCGGATGGTAGCGTCAGAATTTGACGTCAACAAAACGAAAGCAATTCCATCCCTTTATAAACAGTGTACCCATCTTCTGATGGCTACTTTCAGCAGGATAAATCATCTCAGACTGGTTTCTTGAACATGGCAATGAGTTCACTGTATTCAAATGGCCTCCACAGTCACTTGATCTCAATCCAATAGAGCACCTCTGGGATGTGGTGGAACGGGAGATTCACATTATGGATGTGCAGATGAAAAATTTGCAGCAACCATGTGATGCTATCATGCCAATCTGAGCCAAAATGTCTGAGGAATTTTTCAGTACCTTGTTGAATCTATGCCACGAAGGATTAAAGCAGTTCTGATGGCAAAAGGGGGTCCAACCCAGTACTAATAAGGTGTATTTATAAAGTGGCCCGTGAGTGTAAGTTAATAAATACAGTCAGTTATGTATCAGTACTTTGGATCCGTGCAATAGGGCTTAAAGTGAGAGCAGCCGCTACTTTTTAATATTAATCAAACAATAAAAGACAAAGAAAAAAAAAATCTATGCTTTGCTCTTGAATCAATCATGTTAGTAGTGTTAGTAGATTAAACTCTTGAATTACAAAAAACAAATATCTGCATGGAAAAATGAATGCATCTGAGGTAGGGCTGTGGGATATGGCCAAAGTGCAATCTTAATTAATTCTTTTCCATATTGAACAATATAGAAATATATTTCAGCATCAGTTGTTAACGCTTCCAGATTCAAAAAGAGTATCTCAACAACTATTGAAGTCACAAAAAAATGAAGGGGCCATTTAATAGCATAAACCATTTACTGTGGCCGATAATACTTGGCGGATGAAAATTCGGTGCATCTCTAATATCAAAACACTTCTAGATTCACATCGTTGCACATTTCTGCTGTGTGATTGACTGTTAGATCAATATGAAAAAGTCTAGAGCTTATCATTGTTACAACATAAATTTTATTGTGATTCGATATAATATCGTTTATTGGCCCAGCCCTAATCTGAGGTAATTGTTCTCTGAGATATATATTCACAAAGATTTTTTTTCTTTTTATTTAAAAAGAAATACACAAAAAAGAAAATGGGTAGGTTTTGTTACAATTTAACACATTAAAATCTTGAAAGCTTTAAATCCTCCTGTTGTCGCATGGGTCAAAAATGACCTGGGCGCCATTTTAACAGCAGAAAAAACTAAACAATGTTTTTTTATCTCGAAGTTTTGGTGACTTTATCTAAAATGACCCCAACATTAGAAAAAAATTAATTATTTTCCTTTCCATATTTTCATGAAGGCTTTACACATTTAGGATACAACGGATGTCCTTTGGGTCAATTTTCACCCACCAAAACTATAAAACCACTTCTACACCACAAAACTACTACACACATGCACACTACAACACACACACACACACACACCAAACAGACACACAATCAAAATCTGCTGCTTTAACATTTATGAATATTGTTTTGCTAAAACGTTTCACACTCATGCAGGTTGTTTTAACAATAGAAGATAAACCCTTTACTAGGGCTGTGGAATATGGACAAAATAATCATATTGCGATTTTTGGAACGAATATTGCGAATGCGATTTTATTTGCGATTTTGGCAACTGTTTTTGCTTTTTCAAACAAGCTACATACACACATTCTAACTGTATTCAGTGCACAAGAGGTCCATAACAAAACATTTTATAATGAAATAACATGGTATTAAGTTTAATAAATAAAACTGTAGTAAAATTGTCTTTAAAACAGAAATCATAAAATAAATCAAGACTAGCTAACCCTAAAACATGTACACAGTAGTACTAACTGCTTGATAAACAAAACTGTAATAAATTGTCCTAAAAACAGACAACATGAAAATATAAAGAAAACTAACTTCAATTTCAGCCATAACAATAAATAAAAACTAACGTAAATCAAAACCACCTATTCTGTTCTCCCGCTCAACTTCGTTGTGCGCGAAGCGAGCTCTGATTGGTTAACATCTTTCTCCCGCTCAGCTTAGCTGTAATTGTCTGGTGTGCTGTGTCAGCTCTGAATGGTTAACATATTACAATCATGCGCACAAGAACGTATTCTGAATAAAAATCTAAATAAATTGATAGATAAAATTGCAGCCTTACGTGATTTAGAAATAGCATGTGCTTAATTGTAATTTTTTTTGCAGTTGTGATTAATTGCACAGCCCTACCCTTTACTTTAGTCAAAAGCTAGTGTTGCCCTCTGATTAAACATTGATGGAAAAACTCCACACAGATGAGAGAAAACTAAACATTCACTATGTAATGTTTGTGATGAAGATGAGGTTGTTTCTTTATAAAAAATAGATTTTAGGATTGAAATTAAATTAAAAATAAGACTAAAGAATTACCTAAACTGACGAGTTAACTACAGCAATTTCATATTTTTACAGTAAACCATTTCCAATCACTTTTTCACCAAAAAATGCATTTGAAATAGATAATTTCCAATATTACTTGGTGCACAACGTTCACAAGAAAAGTGAATTTCACAATATCACATAATTAATATCCAAATATATAAAAAGGTCAAAAATAAATCATGTCATGAATGGTTAAAAACAATCCATTATCAAGGGAACTAGGCTGGTATATATTAGTTAATAATATACCATATTCATGTTTTGTGTTGTCTTAACAATAACCTGAAACCATCTGTGTATTTTACATTTGTTTCTTAGTTAAAGTTACCTGTTTGTTGACGTTACCCGAGAAAAATGACAAGCGGATACATGATTACAGCCAAAATAAACACTGGAGTCAATCAGCACCAAACCAGCGACTTCACGTTTTTATCCTGTGAATTATCTGCTCTTAGCCTTTGATTTCTGCTCATAATCCTCAGATTTATTTTTTTAAAGCTGGCATGCATGTTGATGATTTGTCTCCTCGGATCTGTTCATGCTAACGCTGAAGCAGCTATGACAACAAGAGACAAACATGAACATGACAACCGGTTTACAGTTCATTACAGTAACCAAGCACACAGCTATTATATCTTATCACAATATATCATCGTCTTGGTTTCCTCCAAACACAACAGATGAAGAACTGAGGCGATGAAGCGGCTATAGGTTAGCGCGGCTAGCGTTAGCAGCTCGTGTTTAAGCTCAGAAAGCGGTTTATTATCCCACAGAGCAAGAAAATGAACTAAAAACAGCTTTTCCTGATTTTAACACAACATACCTCTAAACTAGAAGGCCTGGAAAGGTTCTGGCGGGCGAGTAGAGGGTTTGTGTGGGGATAAAGAGGACCCGTTATCCATCATCGCTCCTGCTTATGCTGCAGTTGGATAATGCGTCCTGAAGGGCGGCGCTACACAGGATAAGAGGTTACATATGCACGATCCATTGTTCCTCACAAAAAAAGATGGCAAAATTGCAAACAGCATTCACTTACAACGTCAGCAAGACATTTCTTGTCATTGCATTTTTACACTTGTATTGTAACTTAAAGAGGTAGGCCTGTTTATACAGTAACCTATAAACTAATCATTGTCAAGTTCAGACTCTGATATAAATTTTTATGTTTTCATGTTTTCTTAATATTCGCCTTTCAGTTAAATAGGGAAGAAGACCTAGGGATCTCTGAGACTGATTGGGATCAATGCCTTTTATCTACTCATGTTCCGTAAATTCTGGACACAACTTTATTTAGTACAAAGTATTACACAGACTTCACTATTCTAAAACAAAGCTTCGTAAATTCGGTCTATTCTATTCTATCTGTAGTTTGTGTTTCCCTCACATGCGACAAATGTAAAGCTCCAGAGGATACCTTAGCACATCGTTTTTAATCCTGTGTACAAATTCGTTTGCATTTTTGAGTTTTTGGTTCGAAATATTCAATGCTTTGCTAAGGTTTACGATTGTGTTTTACTTCCTGGCCCAATGATAGCACTTTTTGGTTGGTCAGATGTTCTGGAGACTCTCAGTTACCTGTTCAGTAAAGCAATAAAGTTATCCTTTGTTTCTGGAAGAAAAATGGAGGGCCTCTATATTTTCTTTTCCTACCACAGAAGTCAATGGTTATAGGTTTTCAGCTTTCTTCAAAAAAGCTTTGTGTGTGTGTGTGTTTGCGTTCAACAGAAGAAATATGCATAAAGAAGTAGAACAACAGAGGAGTGCATAAAGGCTTGGAACAATCTGAGGAGTCGGTTTTCATTTTTGGGTAAATAATTTAGTTGATGTGCACAATGGAGATGTTTTCTTAAAGATTTAACATAATAAAATTAGTTTATAACATTTATTTAAAAACGTTTAATTAATTTTTAGGTAGTTTTTAGATGTTTTGTGAGCCAAAATGAAAATTCTGTCATCTACTCACCCTTCACTTGTTTAAAACCTTTGTAAGTTTCCTTCTTCTGTTAACTGTTAAACAAAAAATATTTTCGAAGAAAGCTGGAAACCTGTCTCCATTTACACGTCTCCACTGTCGTGTATTTTTTTTAGGTTTTTTTTTAATTATAAACCTGCTTTATTTTGATCAGTTTTTCTTAAAAAAATACTTATTTATGACATTTTGCTTCTCCAGTATGTTGATTGAAGAATCACACACAAAAAACACATTTTGTACAGTGTGATCAGATAGGATACAGTAAAAGCTATTTCCATATTCTAATGTTTGGGAGCAGAGTTACTCAAACCTTATAGCTGTAGCTATATGTTGTATTTTCAAGCTCTTAAGTTTTACTAATATATTTCATTGTCTGCTCCATAAAAATTTACATTTTGATAACATAATGACTTGTTCCATTCAAATTATTAATTACATGTTCTTTTCTACTTGGTCTTAAAAAGGCCTTAAAAGCCTTCATAAAACCTGCAGGAACCATGCTTTTACACAGTGTCAAGAAAAATAAGAATTACATCAACAATTACATTTAAACTAAAAATGACGAAACACTTACTTTTATGTCTTAATCATTATGTTAGGTTGCATGGCAAACTACTCCCTATGTTCGCTTCATTGTAAGATAAAAGAAACAAATAATTTCCATCGTTTATATGCAGATTATCACATTTATTTATTTATTTACACATGCAAACCTGACAAAATATTGCATTAATATCATGCAATAATACGTCTCCAATAATATGGAAACATTATGGAATCATAATTAGACAAAATGTAAAGAAATTTGGTAATCCTATTTTTCAATTGAAACATGTAAAACATGAATTCTTCTTATTGTTATAACAATTAAAATAAATTAAAAACAGACACTTAATCTTTAATTTCCTTATAATTACTGGCACATCTGAGAGCAAAAAGAGAACTCAAAAAGATACATTCCTACTGTGAAATGCTCAGGTGTATCTCTGTCCTCCTTCACAATACACTGCGTTCTGTGTTATTTCCACAGCTGGTCCGCCATTAAATTCAACAGCATTCACTCTGGCCTTCCTTTCTCATTTTCCACACATTTTAATATATTTTCTTTTATTCTGTCGGTTTTGGTTCTCTCTCACCCCTTTTTTCCGACCCCCCACCATTACACTGCAGAGGAAAACAGGAAGAGAATTACCTTGAGCTGTGATAACAGGTTTTTACTGAACACATTATGTGTGTGATTGCCTTTGAATTTCTCCAGCCATTGGATTTTCAGCTGTGCTGCTAAACTGCCCTCATAATACAGCCGACTGAAAATAAACACATCAGACTAAAACCTCTGCTCTCTTTTCAGTGTCACAGTCTGACACAAATCACTGTTTGCTAGAGCTGTAACGAGAACTATTTCACCCCAGAGTGGGCTTTTATGTCTTAGAGAAAAGCTGATGGCAAAACTCTGAACTATGTGTATGTGTGTGTGATGTGTTTGTCCTAAAAAGAAAAACCAACACAAAAGCTCAAATCCACCAATAGTTTAGAGTGTATAAAATATCAGGATTTTTTTTTTCCTCAGTGCTCATGTACAATCATGCAGACTGTATTATTTTATACTGTTATATTTTAGATTTAAGTAATTAGATTATACAATAATTGTATTATTGTGTAAACACTTACAGAATACTAGCCAAACCTTTAGACAACAACAAAATAATGAATTATGTACAGCAGTGGTTCTCAAACTGTGGCACATGTACTAATAGTGGTACACAAGCTTCCTTTTAGTGGTAGGTGGAGGAATTTCTGAATAATTAAAGTAAAAAAAAAGAACACTTTTAACCCTTGGACACGTACGATAACACTGATGTGATCAGTAAATTGATTTGAATAGGCTAAACCTTTTATTTAAGTGGCTGACAATAATAAATATTCTTATTTAGAAGAATTAATCTGCCTTGTTTTTGAACTGTGCAGCGCTGTAGCTGCTTGATTAGGCCTACTATGCTACTGTACTTCAACACTGATTATTATGGTGGTACTTGGAAAGACGTTTTTTTTCTGAGGTGGTACTTGGAGGAAAAAGCTTGAGAAACTATTATTACTATAGTAGTATTGATAAAAAAAATCTATATGACCTCTGTCTGTTTTCTATTGATTATTTTTTTATATACTTAAAACAAGGAAACATATCTGACAAAAACAAAAATATCTGACAAAATCTGAAAAAAAAAACATGAATGAATGAACAAATGACGGAAAGATCACACTCAAGCAACAGTTTTTACACACATCTGCTAGTTAGGGAATTAGAAAAACCTACAATGTTTAAGGGTGAAGAACTAAAAATGTAAAAATGCCAAATGTTTCATAAACACAGTCTAGATGAGCTTTTTCTTTCATTTGATTATAGTTGTAAACAACTAGCAAATTATTCACATGATGCAAAATAGTCAGATTGCTTTAATTATTCTTATATACATGTAGTATGTTCATATTTTAAACTTTTTTTTTTTTCCCAGCTTCTGCTGGTTTCATTTCCCGGATTTTCATTGCCAATCTTAAGCAAATTATAATCGTTTGTTTTGGTTCAATTTAGAATTTCTCTGAACGCTGCAAAGCCTGGAGGATCAGAGTGAGCGCTCAGAATTGGCCCCACTCTGATCCTTATATTTCAAATGTTCGTTCATTCATTCATTCATTTTCTTTTCGACTTAGTCCTTTATTAATCTGGGGTTGCCACAGCGGAATGAACTGCTAACTTATCTAGCATTTGTTTTACACAGCGGATGCTAATCCAACTGCAACCCATCACTGGGAAACATCCATACACTCTCATTCACAGTCATACACTGCGAACAATTTAGCTTATCCAATTCACCTACACCACATATCTTTGGACTTGTGGGGGAAACCTGAGCACCCGGAGAAAACCCACGCGAAAACGTGGAGAACATGTAAACTCCACACAGAAATGCCAACTGACCCAGCCGAGGCTCAAATCAGCGACCCTCTTGCTTCTTGCGCCACCGTGACGCCATATTTCAAATGTGCTACTGATTTTTACAGGTTTGTCAGATAAATTTGCATAAATCAGTCCTCTGGGACCTCTCAATGGCCAAGTTTTGCAACTGCAGTTATATATTTTTTAACAAAGGTCTTGTATGAACTCTAATATATACCGTGTATTATTCTTTATGTTCCTTAATATAAAAATTTATAAAAATAATGGCCCCACTCAGCGACTCAAATACAAAGTACACCTTTAATATCATTGATACTGATATTTTTTAAATAAATACATAATAGGAAAAAGCTGAAACTCATGGCACACATACTTTCTGTAGCCCTGCTGTTACCGAGGAGGAGGAGGTGGTGGTCTGGATCCACTGTGACACTGATACCTGTGGAGAACATCGAGATTAATAACCCCATTAAGGTCCATCCAGTCAAATAAATATATCTCAATCATTATCCATACAAAGGTATGATAGTGCCCAAATGAAGTCTGATGAAGCCTGTTAGAATGCATTATGCTCCATAATCCAAAAATATCCTTGTATGAGTTTGTTTTATATTTATATTTGAGAGATTATATGGTTAAATAATATCACATAAATGCGGTATTCCCTGAATATCAGCATGTAAACAAATGTTACATTGATTTTATACAACAGTTTACCAAACATGTTAATAAAGAGTGAGTTTTAAACATAATATTTTCTTTGTTACTGTTTTTGAATGAACCCGTTTTTGACCAAATCAATAAGTCGATGATTCATTCATGAACACACTTAGCACAAATTGTTTCAATTAATTATTTATTATGACAGTGACTATTCTGACTATCTACTGGGGGTTTTGGTGTGATAATAAACTGGGGCTTTAGTTTAACCAGTCAATTAATCAACACAAAACACCATAATGGTGTATCTTACACAGATATATATATTATTACTGTGTAGATATCAATTTTGGTGTGAACCAGGCTTCACATTTTAACTTTACATAATGGCCTATGTGTGTGTGTTTGTTTACAGACCTGGTCTCAGGATCAGTGTTAGGGAAAGAGGACAGAACTCTGTATCCGCTTTGCTGCAGTGCTGTCATGTAGTGACTGGAAGATCCTCTGAACTGCCTGAAGTTAACATCGCTCTGAACTCCACGTAACAGAGAGGCAACTGCTCTCTGCTTCTTATCTGAAAACAAACAAAAATGTCTACTAGGCATCCATTTGTGTTTAAGGTGAAACACCGCAAGGCAAAACCACTTTTTTTCAGGGACCTCTCAATGCTAAGATTTTGGGCTTTTTGGCTTTTCATTCAGTGTTTTTTATTCAGTATAATGCAAAATAAATAAACAAATACACATTTAAAGTATGCTAAGTATATCATTGTGACTGTGTAGATTTTAATTGCCATACACAAAACACTACTGCAGACTATTAAAGGCCATTTTTCAGAATTCGTTATTTTCCCCTGCATAAATCTCCACTTCAGCAGCACTTATTTACATACAGCAAACATCAGTTTAATTTATATCTGTTTTCTGAAGGTTTTCACAGGGGCATATGTTAATGCCCAGTTTTGTTCAGCAAAAAATGTGAAAGCATGTTTTTACTGTGCTTGCATATGGTGGCTTGCATATGGTTAGCACTGTTGCCTCACAGCAAGAAGGTCAGTGATTCGAGTCTCAGCTGGGTCAGTTGGCATTTCTGTGTGGAGTTTACATGTTCTCCCCATGTTTGCGTGGGTTTTCCTCCGGGTGCTCCGGTTTTCCCCACAGTCCAAAGACATGCGCAATGGGTAAATTGAATATTCAGGTGTATAAGAATGGTCAGAGTCGCATTAATTTGTTAAGACGACTGAGGTCCTTTGGTGTGTGTCAGACACTGTTAAAGACTTATTATAATTCTGTGGTGTCTTCAGTGATCCTGTATGCTGTAACCTGCTGAGGAGGGGGACTGTTGGAGAAGGAAAAAACTAATTAAATAAGCTTATAAAAAGGGCAGGTTCTGTTGTGGGCTGTGTACTACCCATTATAGAAGAGATTGCACATGATCGAATGATACACAAATTTGTCAGTATGATGAGCTACGATAGTCATCCCCTTTTTGATATAGTCCACGCGTGTGCAAGCTCTTTTAGTGCAAGATTGATTCTGCCACGGTGTTACAGAGAAAGATGCAGAAAGTCATTTTTACCAACAGTGATCACATTGTTTAACCAAAGTCATACTAGATGAATTATACTAAATTGAAATAGCATTAGATATGGACAAGCGTCTACATGCTGTTTGAAACTAAAGTGTGCAGTATGAACGTAATTTTATGAATATTACTGTTTTTTTTATATATATGTATATATGTAATTTATTTTATGTTTTTAGTATAGCGAGCTCTGCTGTGACATGAAAATTTCCCTTTGGGATTAATTAACTCTAACAAACAAACAAACAAACAAACAAACAATAGAATAAATTGGCTGTTGTGTATGTGTGAATGAATGTGAATGGATGTTTCCCAGTAGTGGGTTGCAGCTGGAAGGGCATCCCTGCGTAAAACATGCTGGATAAGTTGGCAGTTCATTCAGCTGTGGCGACCTCTGATTAACAAAGGGACTAAGCTGAAGGAAAATGAATGAATGAATGTTTGTAGTATTTTCAGAATTTCAGAAATCTGCAACTGACCTCATGCAGTGTTCAAATTTGTGATGAGAAATGTATGCAAATTAGCATAGAGTTAAAATAAATGTAAACAAAACATTGTAGAAAACTTGTAATACAAAAATGTTAGCGATTTGTAGTGTAATTAATTGACTGAATAACATTTGTCAATTTTTTTTTTACCTACAGTATATTTCACATAAGTGTGTGTCTGTATGAATTGTATGTATACATACATCTGCTGGTATCGTGTGTGTCATCCTGCTGGTCAGCTACGAGTGTGTGCATTCCTGTATTTCTTAATGGAGTTGGTCGGGTCACCATGGGTACTAAACCGGGTAACGTCATTTCACCACCTGAACTAGAACTCTTCACACACACACACACACACACACACACACACACAAGGTAAATGTTTCTATTTATTGTGCAAGTTGTACATGACGGTGGAGACTAAAGTGTGGGTTACCTGTGCTTCGTTATTTAAAAGCTCTGCTCTGGTTCTTTCCTCCAGGCTGACGGTTACTCCATCCAGAACCTGCAGCGTGGACAGATGCAGTATCACTGGCGGCCTGTGCAGAGATCGCCGTGCCACCTGCAACATGGTAGTGATTATGGTTGGTTTGTTGTTCGGTCAAGAGCTCAGTTTGAAGTCTCTTCATGTAGAGCATTGATTATGTGTGTATGTGTGGGGGGACTCACTGGGTTGCCCATTACAGACAGTTCTAGGAGGGAAGGCAGTGTCTCCAGTTTCTCTAGCTCTGAAATATCCTATAAAGCAAACAAAAAGCACTTTGGATGTACAGTGGGTACGGAAAGACCCCCTTAAATTTTTCACTATATGAAACTGATATGAAATTTTTGTTATATTGCAGCCATTTGCTTAATTAATTTTAATTAAGTAATGTACACACAGCACCCCACATTGACAGAAAAACTACAGAATTGTTGACATTTTTGCAGATTTATTAAAAAAGAGAAACTGAAATGTCACATGGTCCTAAGTATTCAGACTCGATGCTCAGTATTTAGTAGAAGCAGCCTTTTGATCTAACAAAGCCATGAGTCTTTATTGGAAAGATGCAAGTTTTTCATATCTGGATTTGGTGATCCGCTGCCATTCCTCTTTGCAGAATAAAACATTTTAGTTTTATTCTCTAAACTACTGATAACATTTCCTCTAAATTTAAAATTAAAACGTATATTTAGAGCATTTTATTTCTATAAAAAAATGGTTAACATCAAAAGGTATTTTTTAATCAACATTTGGTGGAACAACCCTGATTTTTAATCACAACGAATAAAACATTTGTAACTGTGACAAATTGTAATTTTCTGAAAAATAAATTGTTTCCAATGACTTTTCGGTTCATCAAATGTGATGATGACGACTGAAGTAATGATTCCATTTCAGGAATAAATCATATTTTAAGTATATTAAAAAGAAAACAGCCTGTTTGAAAATTTGACTGTATTTTACTGTGAACTGTACTGTATTTTAATGTCAGCATCAAGAAATGATGAAAAATCTGTAATAGTTAAAAAAAGAGACTTTGAAAAACATGTAATATGATGTATTCATATTTTTAATTGATTCACTAAAACTGAAATAGTTATTAAATCTTACACTCACACATTATTATTATTTTTTTATTTTATTTTTTATTATCATTATTGTTGTTGTTCATTCATTCATTCATTTTCTTTTTGGCTTAGTCCCTTTATTAATCCGGGGTCGCCACAGCGGAATGAACCGCCAACTTGTCCAGCATTTGTTTTACGCAGCGGGTGCCCTTCCAGCCGCAACACATCACTGGGAAACCTCCACACATTCTCAATTACACACATACTCTACAGACAAATTAGCTTACCCAATTTACCTGTACCGCATGTCTTTGGACTTTGTGGGGGAAACCGGAGCACCCGGAGGAAACCCACGCGAACATGGGGAGAACATGCAAACTCCACACAGAAATGCCAACTGACCCAGCCGAGGCTCGAACCAGCGACCTTCTTGCTGTGAGGCGACAACACTACCTACTGCGCCACCGTGTCGCCTGTTGTTGTTATTACACATAATTTATTTATTTATTTTTATATATAAACTCATCTTAGGTATACAAAATAGCTGGGTATGTATCAGTGCTTCGCTATCTGAGAATGTATTTCACCAGTTTTAGTCATGTTAACTGCTGTGTTTACAGTATCGACAGATTTCAAATGCAAAAGACAAAAGAAGATGGGACCATACAATAAAATCCATTTTCAATACTTAAAAAATGTCCAGAATCCAAGAAAGGTCAGATTTAAGATTTTGGTTAACGTGAGATAAAGGAATGGGGAAGTGAAAGAAAGATCACTGAGTGTCAAGAACACACACACTCGCAAACATTCACACACCTCTGACCTTCAATCAATGTAAATACTGCTTAATTGTCCCCTTGGGCTGCTGTGCGGCTGCAGTAATGGCTGTCTGTAATTACTCTATATTCAGAGGCAGGCAAAAGCCAGAGCTCTCACAGAGCCTAACAACACTAATACAAACACACTAAGTGACTGAATTACTGTAATTTAGTAATTACAGTAAAACTGCAGCCACACACACATACAGATAGATAGGAATGGGGAGGTGAATAATAAAAGCAAACTCAAACACATACACACTCTTATTGGGGTTGAGAATAACATGCTTCTGGGTAGATACTATATATATACTGCTAATGAAATCATGTGTAACTGACCCACAACAACACCCTAATATATTCTGTTGTAGTAAGAATAAATAATAGCTATGAGATGATGAACTATATCTGACAGACCATATGTGTATTTTATCCAAAATGATTCAACATTATTAATAAAAAATAAGAGTGATAGAATAATAAAATAATGGGTGACGCAGTGGCGCAATAGGTAGTGCTGTTGCCTCATAGCAAGAAGGTCGCTGGTTCGAGACTCGGCTGGGCCAGTTGGCGTTTCTGTGTGGAGTTTGCAGGTTCTCCCGTGTTTGCTTGGGTTTCCTCCGGGTGCTCCGGTTTCCCCCACAGTCCAAAGACATGTGGTATAGGTGAATTGGTTAAGCTAAATTGTCTGTAGTGTATGAGTGTGAATGAGTGTGTACGGATGTTTCCCAGAGATGGGTTGCAGCAGGAAGGGCATCCGCTGCTTAAAACGTGCTGGATAAGTTGGCGGTTTATTCTGCTGTTGCGACCCCGGATTAATAAAGGATAATGGATGGAAATAAATGAATAATACAATACTTCTGTCCTTCGTGGATATCAGATGTGATACAGCTCAAAACACTGTTTTAGCATGTCCCTGTCAGTTTGAAGAATTTGAGGTGACTTTTCATTGTGTTTTGTCAGTCTAATGTACTGAAGACATACAATTTTTAAGGGTTTCTTTTATAGCACATTATTGATTTATGTCTCTAGATATAATACGTTAATACATTGTAAAGGCCTTTTTTCCTAAATTAGTATTTTAATCATGTCAAATATTTGTAAAATATTTTTAATTCTGAAGGTTTTTACCGGGACGTGTTAAATTGCCTCAATTTTATGCAATATTTTGTTGTTCAAAAATTGTGAATATTTTTTTTCTGCCTTTTTTTTTTTTAATAATGGAGTGATAAAAGCTTTCCTGGAGCTCAAGCAGCAGAGCATGGCATTAAGAAAGCCAAGGCAGTCGGATTGGTATTCAGTTTAAAAAAAGAACTGATAAAATATGTACCTTGAATGTTATGTGATTAACTTTGAAAATGTCTGCTAAATGTATAGATATAAATGTAATAAGAGAGAGATTCCCAAAATCCCTTTTGTAAAAACCTGTGAAACTAATGTAAAAAAAAAAAACATGAATTTAAATCTTTAATGTTCAGATTTTTGTGCTAGAAATGTATGCAAATTAGCACACATTTAATGAAACACTATCATTTGCATATGTAAGTATGGTGAGATTTATTTGTGTTGTTTTTACCCATTCGCCTGCAGTGTCTTGCCTTAAGCTTTGTGTATGTGTTTAGTGTATTTTTGTAGGTGTCATAGTGTACCTGTATTTTGTTCATGTCCAAGAAGAGCCTGCGGAGCCCTGTGAGCGGCTGCAGGTGGTTCAGTTCACGGATGCGATTCTCTCTCAGGTGTAAATCCAGCAGAACTGCCTGCCCGCAGAATGAGCTTTCACTCAAAGATTTAATTCGATTTCGATCCAGAACCAGCTCACGTAGCTTTTGTAAGCCATCCAATCCATCTACCTGACTGATGTCATTGCCTTAGAGAAAGAGAGAAAACAGAATACCATCAATACAATATATTTATATCTATTAATATAGATAGATAGATAGATAGATAGATAGATAGATAGATAGATAGATA
>CAIGQQ010037872.1:3932320-4004862 GCA_903798035.1 Danio albolineatus
TACTACTACTACTACTACTACTACTACTACTACTACTACTACTACTAATAATAATAATAATAATAATAATAATATGGGTGATGCAGTGGCGCAGCAGGTAGTGCTGTCGCCTCACAGCAAGAAAGTGGTTCGCTGGTTCGAGCCTCGGCTGGGCCAGTTGGCATTTCTGTGTGGAGTTTGCATGTTCTCCCTGCCACAGTCCAAAGACATGCGGTACAGGTAAATTGGGTAGGCTAAATTGTCCGTAGTGTATGAGTGTGAATGAGTGTGTATTGATGTTTCCCAGTGATGGTTTGCAGCTGGAAGGGCATCTGCTGCGTAAAACATTTGCTGGATGAGTTGGTGGTTCATTCCGTTGTGGCGACCCCAGATTAATAAAGGGACTAAGCCGAAAAGAAAATGAATGAATGAATAATAATAATACAATTATTTCTTAAGGATCATCTGACACTGAAGACTAATGGCTGTTGAAAAGTCATCTTTGCCATCCAACGAATAAATAACATTTTCAAATATTTAAAAATAAAACGTTTAAATAGAACATTACAGACATTTAAATGTGTAATAATATTTCAGACAATTTTTAAGACTAATTTATTATTTTTATTGTAGCATTTAATCCCAGAAGGAAAAGTTGTCCTTTTTCCAATTTCACGTTATAAAATAAAAAAAAGAGCAGCTCAGACATTCTGCAAAATGTCTCATTTTGTGTTCCATGGAAAGATGAATACGTGTTGACAGAACGCTCATCTTTGGTCAACTTTACCTTTAGGATATTACATACTGTACAGTTGAAGTCAGAATTATTAGCCCCCCCTGAATTATTAGCCCCCCCTGTTTATTTTTTTCCCCAATTTCTGTTTAACGGAGAGCAGATTTTTTTGCAACGCATTTCTAAACATAATAGTTTTAATAACTAATCTCTAACAGTTGATTTGTTTTATCTTTGCCATGATGACAGTAAATAATATTTGACTAGATATTTGTCATGACACTTCTATACATCTTAAAGTGACATTTAAAGGCTTAACTAGGCTAATAAGATTAATCTATGCAGATTAGGGTAATAATTAGGCAAGTTGATTGTTGAGTGTAGACAATTGAAAAAATATACAGCTTAAAGTGGCTAATAATTTTGACCTTAAAATGGTTTTTAAAAAATTAAAAAAACTGATTTTATTCTAGCTGGAATAAAAAAAATGAGACTTTCTTCAGAAGAAAAAATATGATCAGACATACAGTGAAAATGCCCTTGCTCTGTTAAACATCATTTGGGAAATATTTAAAACAAACATTAATACACACAAAAACATCTGATCTATTTACCACAGCCGCTCCGTCAAGTGCTTTGAGGGATGGCAGATGGAAAACCATGTAGATCCTGTAGTTCTCTAGTTTGTTCACTAGGGGATTGCCATATAGATCGAGAATAACTAAACTAGAAAGGGCCTGAGAGGAAAAACACATTACATCACGACCACACTTTCACTTCATACAGAACTTTAGATTTTATGCATCATGAATTTTGACTGAATGCTTTATAAGTTGTGCAGAAAAATGTATAACCTTCTGACCTTTAAATGGTATATGTCTCTTGTTGTGCTGATGTCATTGTTACCGACGTACAGCTCAAATAAGGAGCGTGACCTCTGAAGTCCATGCAAAGAAGAGATAATGTTGTTTTCGACAGACAGGAAGTGAAGGTTTGCTAACTGGTCTAAAACGTCACCATCTAAACATTGCAGGTGATTGTTGTTAATGCTCAGACGCGTCAGATGAGGCATCGCACATAAGCCTGCAACACATTAAACAAACAAGAGCAGGTTTTAAATACAGACATTTTAAAACCTATACAATAAAAGTCTCCTGTAAAAGGAAAAAGAGAGAGCAGTACCTTCCAGTCTGCTGATACTGTTGTAGTTAAGGGAAAGTTCCTCCAGTAGATGGCAGTGGTCCAGACCCTCAATTCTGGTTAATTCGTTATGGTCAAAAGAAGCCCATCGTAGATTGACTAACCGGTCTAGATTACTGATCCGGATCAACCGCTGACCATCAAGATTCAATGCTGTGATCTGATTGACCACAGGACAAAGTATATCAGTTAAAAGGACAGTTCACATTAAAATAAAAAATCCTGTCTTTATTTATTCACCCTTGTGTCATTCATAAATCTATATTTCTTTCACATTTGCACATATGAGCTTTTTTAAATGGTGTTGTTGAGCTCCAATAAATGGCAGAAGCAAAAAAAAAAAAAAACGCTCTTTTTGTGTTTTGCAGAGCAAATAGAAAATCAAACAGGAACAGTGCCCTGATGATGTGCATTAAAAAGTACACGTGTAATTACTTAGTGATTAAAGAAGAGAACACTTGACACATCTGGTTTAGCTGGATTTAGTATAACGTATGGCTTTAAGTAAAATGGCACTATTTATTTAATTCTGTAAAGGTCTACAAAAATTTCTTCCAACTTTCAATTCAAATATTGTCACATTTTCCCTCAGTTGGAATAACAAATAGTTTCATTTATAGTGGCTGAAAATCCCAAACCACCAAATCTAAATTTCTGAAATCCTTGGTAATGTGTTGTTATTTTAAGTTTAAAGAAATTATTAATCTAATTCTACTAATTATATATCATTAGCGGTGTACAGAGAGACACTACATTTATATTTTACTCAAACACATGACTATAAATTGTAAATGCAGGAAAATGGACAGTTTTCCTGTGTTTTTTTTATTTCATGGCTGTTTATGCTATTTAATAGTGTTTATACTATTTATAATAGTGGCACAGTGACTCAGTGGTTAACACTGTCACTTTACAACAAAAAATGTTACTGGTTTGAGTCCTGGCTGGGCCAGTTGGTATTTCTGTGTGAATATTCACACAGTTTCTGTGTTTGAGTGGGTTTCCTCCAGGTGCTCCGGTTTATCCCGCTCCAAAGACATGGGGTATAGGTGAATTGTGTTAACTAAATTGGCCATAGTGTATGAGTGTGTGTGTGAGTGTATGGGTGTTTCCCAGTACTAGGTTGCAGCTGGAAGGGCATCTTCTGCATAAAATATGATGGATATATAATAAATAAGGGACTATGTCGAAAGAAGATGAATGAATGAATGACCATTTATAACTGCAACAAAGAGCTGTGGTATTTGGACAGTATGAAGAACTCTGCACCCTAATCCACTTGCAGTGTTCTGCTTTCTATTTTTCACCCTTTGATGACGAACTTGAAACTCATGCTTTCCACATCCCCCCAGTTGAACTGTCATTATGTAAACGTGATACTGCCGACTCAACTCATAAGCAGCCTTCAGGCATTTTTTGACCCACCCTGGTTTGGACTGACATGAGGATGACTAAGTGATGGCAGAACTCTTATTTCTGGTTGACTTAACCTTTTCAAATGTGCATATGTGTGGGAGATTGTGATTTTATGTGTCATACTTTGCTGGTCCAGCCTGACTCAAGCTCCTGCGAGTGTTTCCATGGGGACGAGCTGATCTGTGTGAGCAGGTGAGCGGAGGAGAGCAGACTCAGACTGCGGGGACGTTCGCTGTCAGTCCGAGAGTGGCTCATCAGAGATGCCTGCACACACACAAACAAAAGCAGGTTTCAGGACAAATGTGAATAGTATACGCATGTGAACATTAGCTATAATTAGGCCCAGACGGAACAGTATTCCGCAAATTTCCACAGATTTTTAGCCCATCATTGATTCTGTTTATTTACTTGTGTAAATGTGTGTAAATTTATATTTATTCAGTTTTTAAATTAATTTCAGTAATAATATTGACTAATATAAAAATATTCACATGATTTATTTACAATACAGTTTGTGAAGTCATATTTTCAGTCTTTTAGTAGATATTTTATACGAGAGACTTGCTTTGTTTACCAAATAAAGTGGATCAAATTGGATTTGCGTTGTAAAAATTAAATAAAAGATAAAAATGTATAATTTTTTATTTCATATATTAAGGTTTTAGTTATCATACTCCCAAAATCATTCTACATAAATCTGCAGATTTTTAACAAAATTTTGTGCAGAAATAGCAAAAAATGTCTGCAGATTCCGCCTGGCCCTAGCTATAATGGCCTGAAGAGTGATACCTGATTGATTCGAGACCGAGCGGCTACTTGAACCGCAGCAGCTGCTTCCTCCTCCATCACTAAAACATCATCTAAATGAGTGAGAGTCTTTAGCCGACTGAGCACCACCATACGCACACTCTCATTCTGAAACACACATAGTAAAATACACTGTTAAGTTTATGTTTTTTAAACTAAATGATAAAAATACAGAAAGAACAGAAATATTGTGTTTTATGTTTAACAGAGCAAGAGATTTTTCACAGTATGTCTGATAATATTTTTTCTCTTGGAGAAAGTTTTATTTGTTTTATTTGGGCTAGAATAAAAGCAGTTTTTATTGAACCATTACAAGGTCAATATTATTAGCCCTCTTAAGCAATATTTTTTCCAATTGTCTACAGACAAACCACTGTAATACAATGACTTGCCTAATTAGCCTTACTTGCCTAGTTAACCTAATTAACCTAGTTAAGCCATTTAATTGCACTTTGAGCTGAATACTAGCATCTGGAAAAATATTATGTAATGTCATTATGGCTAAGATAAAAGAAATCAATTATTAGAAATGAGTTATTAGAAAACTATTTTATTTAGAAATGGGTTAAAAAAAATCTTCCTTCTATGAAACAGAAATTTATAATAATCCAGGAGGGCTAATAATTCTGATTTCCACTGCATATTTAATGTGATGGAAGATTTAATCCAATCTTCAGTGTCCCATGATCCTTCTGAAAGCATTCTAACACAATGATTTGGTGTGAAGTGATAATCGTGTACCCTGTGCCAAGGATTGTGCCGAGTGTCCAGTCGGAGCAGGGCCGGTGTGTGTTTACGCAAAATATTCATGTCATCCCTCACTCGGGTCAACTGATTCCAGCGAAGATCTAGTTCTATCAGTCGACCAAGTCCACGCAGACCCTCCAGAGAGGAAATATGGTTAAAACTAACATCCAGATACTCTAGATTGGGCTGAAAGATTGAGAGAAAGATGGAGGATTGTCAATGAGAGGCAAATAAATATTTTATAATAAGTCAGCTGTGATTTTGTCTGGTGGTTTTTGAAAGACAGGAGTTAATTTACAGGGATAGTACACCCAAAAATAAAAATTCTGTCATCAATTATTTACTCGCCATTGACTTGTTCCAAACTAGCTTGAGGATTGTTTTTTTTTTTTTTTTTGTTCTGTTGAACATAAAAGAAGATATATTGAAGAAAGCCATTGCCTTCCATACTATTTGAATGGAATAAAAAAAATAGATCAACTGGAATTGGATTAACTGGAATTATGATGAATGTCTATGGTTACCTACAGTATTCACTGTTCAAACTAAATAAAATAAAATAAAATAAATGATAACAGGATTTTTATTTTTGGCTGTACTAATGCGTAACTTGTTAAAAATATATTTATTATTCATAAAATAAAGAGGACTTCATGTGCCATGCAGAGCAAATTCACTCATTTTCTTGTCAGCTTAGTCCTTTTATTAATCTGGGGTCACTACAGTGGAATGAACTGCTAACTTATCCAGCATACCTTTTACGCAGCGGATGCCCTTCTAGCTGCAACCCATCACTGGGAAACATCCCTACACACTCATTCACAAGTACACTAAGGACAATTTCGCTTACCCAATTTACCTACAGGACATATCTTTGGACTGTGGGGGAAACCGGAGCACCCGGAGAAAACCCACGCCAACACGGGGAGAACATGTAAACTCCACACAGAAATGCCAACTGACCCAGCCGATTCTCGAATCAGCAACCTTCTTGCTGTGAGTCGATTGTGCTATCCACTGCACCACCGTGAGGCCCAATTCAGAGCAAATTATGACCAAGAATTGGTTTTACTAAATTTTAATTCTTGCTGCCTTCAAAGATTAGCAATGATGTCATACATCATATTTAGAAGAAGCTTATTAATGATCTTGTCACCATGTGTGAAATATCATCCAGATGAGTTAACTCGTTGAAGCTGAGGGTCAGACTCTTCAGAGATGTGAGTCGAGAAACCTCAGGCAGTCTATTTAGGCTGTTTCCATGTAGATTCAGCACCTATATCACAAAAAAATAAGCCAATTACTAAGTTGTCTGGCATTGGAATGAAGTCCTATTACTCCTGCAAAACACAAAAATAACCACCATTCAGGTCTGGCCTTATTGCATATTTGTCAATCCATCACAAGTACACAACAATAAATACAGGAGCAACTGGGGTCTAAAATCAGTTCAGTTTGTCCCCTTTCAAACACTTTAGTTAAAAACACATTTGACTGGATTGCTTTTGTAGTGTAAAGTGGCTGAATGTGCTTAAACATCTACAAAAACATTATGAGATTTGTTTGTGAAAACCGAAATATGATATTAATACAAACTGTAGAAGCCATCAACATTCATTAACTTGCTTTTCTAGGCACTTGTAAATATAACATGGGTTTGTTCATTCAACAGTAGGCCTACTAATGCACCGCACTGAACATTCATGCGAAAGTGATGTACTGTATATAGTGACCAAATTCACAAGTTCACACTTACAGATATTGAATGAATAGAATATGCATATAAGGCGTGCTGTCAGAGCACATGGTTGGTTTATAGGGGTTTGGTTGAAAGCTAACAGGATAATAGAATGATAGTCAACAATGAATTAGCTTTGTAAAAACATCAGTGCATGCTCCTCCTGAAATATGAATATCTCGACAAAATCTCAAGATAAATGGTTTCTTGTGATCATTTGTCACTGAACCACTAAAAACATGGTGACCAGCTTACTACAATGTAGAAACAGCACCTGACTGACCTACATACTACAAATGCATGTGTTTATGTGTGTTTGAGTTTTTGTAGGTCTCACGGTGATCTGACTGAGAATGTTCGCTCTGGCCGCTGACAGTATGGCTTTCTCATCTAGGCTGAGCATCTTGGGGTGGGACTTCAGGATGGGCTCCATGTTTAATGCCTCCTCATCCAGATCCAACTCAGTATGGGACACAGATGGGGCATCAGTAGGAGACGTATAAGAACTGGACGGGGAATCTGGAGAAGGCTGGACTGTGTCCTAGAGGGAGAAAAACATAACGTGATAACTGAATAATACTTTCAAGTGTGGATGTGTAAATGTGAAATGTGAAGTGTAAATATAATAATATATACAGTTGAAGTCAAAATGATTAGCCCCACAGAAATTTCCACAGTATTTCTGATAATATTTTTTCTTCTGGAGAAAGTCTTATTTGTTTTATTTTGGCTATAATCAAATCAGTTTTTAATTTTTTTGCAACCATTTTAAGGTCAATATATTAGCCTCAGAAATGGTGAAATATACAGAGGGGCTAATAATTCAGGAGGGCTAGTAATTTCGACTTCCACTGTATATGTATATATATATACCTGGGTTACATATTCAAAGTCCACAATGTATTCTGGAAGCACCATTTCATGGTCAAACATATACCACAGTCTCTGCTGCTGTTTACAGTCACAGCTGTCTGGCAGGCTAGAGGCACACAGTGTGTCTGATGAACACAATCACACACACACACACATATTGCTACTTTGATCACCATTACCCTGAATACATGTTGTTTTTCTGATAGGTCACGTGTTCAATCTCACCAGGGGTTGTTTGTGCTGTGTGGCTTTGTTGTTTAGAGCTGATACTGAGGTAGACTGAGTTTGCTTTGAGGTAATGATCACAGTCTATGGGAAGACCCTCTTTCACTGCAACACTACGACCCAGGAACACTTTAGATATTATTAACTGACCTACAAAATGCAAACACATGCATGGAAACAAACACAATCAAATATCAGACCTTACAGATATAAGAGATATTCATATTATATGCATACCACAGTTCCAAAGTTTAGTCGGCAAGATTTTGTTAGGAAAATGAATCATTTTAATGAGCAAGGATGCACTGAATTGATCAAAAGTGTCAGCGTGAGCACTTCACAAAACATTTATAATGATATTAATATATTGGTTGCAAATTTGTTACTTTGAGCTTCCTTCTTCATCAAAAAATCCTGAAAAACGCATCATGCTTTTTACAAAGAATTTTAGGGAGCACAAACCCTTTTAATCAATGATAACAATGAATGTTTCTTGAGCACAAAATCAGCATTTGATTTCTGGAACGTAATGCTGATTAAAATGAAAAGGCCTAGCGCAGACATCTCAGGAATACATTACATTTAAAAAATGAAAACAGAAAACAGTTTGATAACAACTTTAGGAACTCAAAATTCAAATTTGTCATCACAGGAATAACTAACATTTGAAAAGATGAAAATAGACAGCGCTTTAAAAGCAACTCTAATAATTTCTGCTTAAGATTCAGCTTTGTTATCACAAAAATAAATTATACTTTAAAAGATATGAAAATAGAAATGTTATTGTAAATATTTCACACTATTTCTGTGACACTTACTTAACATGGCTTCCTAACATATGAAAAGTATGTAAAAGCTTCAAACTTTTGATATTTATCTATAAATAATACGTCAAATGATTCATAAACTGTACTGTATAACTGCAATCTTGTGTCTCTTTAGGCTTACTGGCTTGCTTTTGCACAAGTTACCTGCTTATTTAATTAAATAAATGAAACTGTTTCAAATTGTTATTGTTACTAATAGTAATGTTTATTTCATTTATTTAAGAGTTCTGAGGGAATCCAGACCATGTCTGAAGGGTAGAGGATCTCGGCTTGATGTTGAGCAGCTCGTCCTCTGTATGAAAGTCATTCTCAGTCGATCAGACACACTCATGCTGTTAGAGAGAGGAACAGCTCTCTCTCTGCCTAACGCCTGAAGGCAACATAAAAAAAACACATTTATCTTTAAGGTAATGGGTCGATTTGGAAACAACACAAAATCTACACTCACTTCTACTTGTGCTTTTTAAATGGAGCCAGATCAGTCTCAATAATAATACATTTGCATAAAATTCATTATAAATAATTTGCATTATAAATTCCAAACACAATTCATAAATCCACAGTTCCACTTCATCAACTCAAAACACAATTCATAAATGCACAATACAATTCATAAATTCAAAACACAATTCATAAATGCATAACACAATTCATAAACTCAAAACACAATTCATCAATTCAAAAGTAAAATAGCAAAAATATTTCCTAAATGCTCACACATATGCATCTTACCTAAACACATTTAAAATGTTTACACAATTATGTATATATGAAGTTCTTGGATGACTTTCCTCATGCATTTATGAATTATGTTAGATGTATTTGTGAACCACTAAATGTGCACTAAATGCTCACATGAGCATGGAGTCCTTTGAATTTGTGTGCAGTATTTCTGAGACCTTCCTGGCAGGACATGATTGGTACACATCTTTTTTGGGGGGGATATTCTGTTTAGCCAATCGCGGTACATTTTTGATCCACCAATCAAAATACTTCTTACTGGACAAACTCAAGAAGCTCTACCATTTAATAATTATTATTTTATGTACAATAAAATCATTTGTTTTAGCAGTACTATTAGACATTTGTCAAAAATTAAATAAGCTGAGTAACGTTATATATCCGTAATATTGAGTACGATTATCTTATATCATTCGCAAACGGCTGTATTATTAAATGTATTATTATTGAGACTGATCTGGCTCCATATTTTTAGCATTTGTACCTTATAAGCATCAGCACTTTTAAAACCATTTTCTGGGATTTGTAGCATCTCATCATTTTCACAGGAATGTTCTGGATCAGGCACATAGAACAGATACTCCATATTGCGTTTATAGTTCCTGTTACACATAAACAAACACACACAAACAAATGATGAGACCACTGATACTCTATGACAATATGCTTATAGAATAAGGTCTTATCCAAAAATTATGTATATGACCTATTAAAATGGATTATCAGAATGTTTCGATAAGATTTTTGTCAAATGACCATTGATAAAAACTACTTCCTGTAATTGAGTAGTTCTCAGGAATTATACCAAGTTTTACTTTTTAAGGTGTACTTTTACTTTCACTTGAGTATATTTTGTGTTATATCATTCTTTTTACTTCACTATTTTCCATCAACCTGCAGTCACTGCTTTATCTTTTACTTTAGCTTAGATTAGCTTAGTAGAATAATAAGTGTTGTGATTTCCATTCAATCTAATCGCATGTCGAAAAATCATATCATACAGAACAACCTCAAGACACGGGTGCTTTATAAATACAGCAAACATGTACAGTGTGGAAGCATTAGAAGTCTCAAGCAGATACAAAATTATCACACGCAATGACCTGTGTGACCTGTGTGATGACTGAAATCACCAAATGGCCTTTAACAATCACTAAATGCACGGCAGAAAGTTACGTTTTCACACACACACGTGCATAAATAGCATGTAAACGCATCAACTTTTCACATCGTAATACTCGCTACTTTTAAATACTTTTAAAAGAGCTACTTTTAACTCATACTTTAACAGATACTTTTACTCTAGTACTAGCACTGTATTTTGGCCAAGTAATGGTACTTTTACTTGTGTATGATTTTTCAATGCCACCACTGCAAAAGATCTAATAATTAGAGACATATGTGTATGATTAGTGTATGATGATTAAAGCAAACCAGCATCTTGCTAGCAACATTTTATGAATGAGGTACATAATCAAGTTTAAGAAGATTACAGTGACTTGGTTTGTTTTATTGATGCGCAAACAGACTGTCTATGTGCACTGTTGAGATACTAATCACAATTTGTGTTACACACAGACACAATTCAGTGCATTTACATTGTTTCAATCAAAACTACAAGCTTTAATCTGACCTATAGCTAGCAGACATGAAACTTCTCTGAGTTTACAGATTATCAATCTCCTAGAAACAAAGTCCTGCTTAAAATAATCTGAATTTATCTGCAATAATCTGTATTTATAATCTGTGTGTTCTGTTTTCCTGCGATCAGATCTTTAGATCTGCTCATAAACAATGAGTATAAACAAAATGAAACTGACCATATGCTACCCAAGCTAGAAAAATTTTGATACCACTGGTTTAAGAATATTTAGAGTAGCACTGGAAAATATGAAATCAAAACAAAGATATTAAGTAAGAAAATGATTTTTGATGCACATACAGGCATTAGGATGAAGATGTGGAGAAATGAAGGCGATTTTAAGTGCATACCAATTGACAAAAAATGAAGCCCTAAACAAGTTTCCATCTGCAAAGACGCACGCGAGAACCAACAGAAGCAATAAAACTACATCCTCCCCAGTCTTCATAGTCATCCATATCAATGTCAGACCTTGTGCTGATTTGTTTTCTTAAGTTCTCTGACATTAAATCTTTATGTTACGTAGGCGACTTAACCTACCCAAGCTAAAAGTATTCGTCCAATATTAGATGCAAATTGGACTAAACGTCCTGTCAGTGTAGTAAATATTCAGTGAAACAAGTGTCTGACAGACTCACTGTGCAAAGGGTGAAAACTCTTGTCTGCAGAGAAGAGTGTGCACTTTGTCCTGGAAGCGTTGCCTCAGGGCTCGATTATGGATTCGGATGATCCGATTGATCTTTATGCCAGAGATGTGGTACGGTTTATAATCCCATGCGCAGAAACGAGATAGTAAGAGATCATAACAGGATGTGAACCTTAGAGAGGATGCAGCAAACAGTACATACAGATCAGATCACTAATCTCCTTTGTGTTTTTGTAAAACAGGTTTCATAAATAAATGTAATACCAAGGGTCGCCTGTGTTTCCCTCCTCAAAGCGAATGTTCCCCACTGTTTCCAGCTCCAACAGCAAGAAATGCACCATCATCTCCTTTCTGTTTGAAGCCAAAGTCACATTATGCTGGTGACATGACTCTACCCTGAGATGAAGAAAAACATGAATAACGTGAAACCTGATAAAAATGAGTTTTACTTGTATAAAAATGCAAACTCACTCATCTAAATGCTGTTTCCAGTACTTCAGTCGGAGTTTAAGAGCGTTCAGTTTGTACTGCAGACTCTGCTCACGGCCATGAGTTTGACAAAGGTCAGAGTTCAAGTCTTCAGGCTCTTCTGACTTTGTACCAGCACACTGTACATGTATAACATTGATTTTATATACACAGAACTGAAATGCGATATACAGTTGAAGTCAGAATTATTAGCCCCCCTGAATTATTTTTCTCCCCAATTTCTGTTTAACGGAGAGATTTTTTCAACGCATTTCTAAACATAATAACTCATTTCTAATCACTGATTTTTTTTATCTTTGCCATGATGACAGTAAATAATATTTTACATGATTTTTTTCAACACACTTCTATACAGCTTAAAGTGACATTTAAAGGCTTAACTAGGTTAATTAGGTTAACTAGGCAGGTTAGGGTAATAAGGCAAGCTATTGTATAACGATGGTTTGTTCTGTAGACTATAGAAAATGGTCTTTAAAAAATTAAAAACTGCTTTTATTCTAGCCGAAATAAAACAAATAAGACTTTCTCCAGAAAATTTCCTTGCGCTGTTAAACATCATTTAGGAAATATTTTAAAAAGAAAAAAAAATCAAAGAGGAGCTAATAATTCTGACTTCAACTGTATGAATATTGTTTCTGTTTTATAATGACAAATAACTTAAGAAAAAGTCAAAATATGGATGTAGTATTGTTCTGTTATGACCGTCAGTGTAAGATATATGCAAATAAAAATTAAACAACATATATATTTTCTGACTTGAACCTATTTAAATGAACTTCATGGCAATTCGTAACTTTTTGATTTAGTGGCTAATTCGAATGAATTTGTATGAACTCATTCATTCATTCATTTTTATTTTCGGCTTAGTCCCTTTATTAATCTGGGGTTGACACAGCGGAATGAATTTGTTTTATGCCCTTCCAGCTGCAACCCATCTCTGGGAAACATCCATACATTCTCATTCACACACATACACTACGGACAAATTAGCTTACCCAATTCACCTGTACACATGTTTTTGGACTGTGGGGGAAACCCACGTGAACACGGGAAGAACATGCGAACTCCACACAGAAATGCCTAGCTGAGCCGAGGCTCGAACCAGAGACCCTCTTGCTGTGAGGCGACAGCACTACCTACTGCGCCACCGTGTCGCAAATTGTATAAACTCATTTATACAACTTAATACGATTTGCTCGTCACCCAATGAGAGTTAGGTTTAGGGGAGGGGTTGGATGCCACGCTTCCTTTTAAAATCGTACATTTTCGTATGACTGAACTCCTACGAATTAGCCACTAAACTGACAAAGCGTAAAATACTTACATTTTCTCATGAGATCAGGCTGATTAAAATACATAAAATAGAAAGCAATCATACTGAAGTTTATAATATTTTAATTATTAAAACCTTGCTGACAATTAGGTTAATCAAATTGTTTTTTGATGCTGTAAATATTTGTGTTTAAGTGGGTTATAACAAAAACTTTTCAGCATCACCCCTTAATATGACTATAAAGTGCTTCGGGTGTACAACAACGCACAGTAAATCACTATATAATAACACATTGATTAATTTAATCACTCATTTAAGTGCATTCCTACCAAACATGTTAAGCAAAGTAATAGCCTTTGTGGCAAAACCCTAATGTAGATACATATAAACTTTTACAAGTGACTTACATTGAGGTATTGTATACTCACATGTCTTAGCGTGTGTGTTAGCACTCGTATCCTCTCCTCTGGTAACTGTATCTGGTCTCTTCTCTGCTGCCTGAGCTTGGTTTTGAGTTCATCAAACTGTCTTTGCACACCACGTACCCGCATGGTGTAATACATCATTTTCTTCAACACTGTAGACTGATGCACGATTCTCATCACTTTAACCAAAACACACAGTAGACTCAGATGCATAAAATACTCATTCCCCTACCTCTGCAGTGTCTTTGAGTTGTCTGCTGGACATGTCATATGTGTCCAGGAGCTGCAGGTTTGGCATGTGGTACAGTACATGGATGTAGTAATTATAGAGCAGACACACTGGGTTTGGGATGCACTGAGGGTCCTTTAGGCTTAGGTGTCTCAGTTTAGGAAGCCGAGCCAGATGAGTCAGCTCCTGTAAGAACAAAAGTTGTTCGAATTTTACAGCCTTTCTGTATGGACTGGGAGAGGTTTTATGAATTCATTTAGTCAAAGCACAAAAGAGTGACTTTGTACACAAAATATTTTTAGAATGGTGGTCAAGTATGACTATTACTTTGTTCATTCACACAGTATATTTGTTTAGATGTGAATATATAAGGGCAGCATGGTGTCTCAGTGGTTAGCACTGTTGCCTCACAGCAAGATGGTTGCTGGTTCGAGTCCCGGCTGAGAGTGTTGTCATTTTTGTGTGAAGTCTGCATGTTCTCCCTGTGTTCATGTGGGTTTCCTCTGGATGCTCTGGTTTCCCCCACATATACTACATACCACATATACCCCACTATAATTTTATCTTAATTTTAATGTCTCTTTTGTTGGTCAGTTATCTATAAACAAGAGGAATGAATAACATATGAGGTGATGCGCTTCAAAACAAGCAGCAAATATATGCAGCAAACCATGAATTACCGTGAGATCGTGTTGGTTTGATAAATAAAATAATAATCTAATCTAAATAAAATGAAAGTGAAATATTCACAGTTTTAGAAAAGCCTATAGTAAACTGTTTTCACTATTAATGACAAATCTGAATAAGCAGGACATGCTTTTGCAATGTATTTGCAGCACTGAACATCTTTCCAAATGACCTCGGAAGAACAAACTCTGTTGGACGGATGAGAGAACCTCGTTGTGAGAATGAAGATGAATATTTGTGCCAGTCTTTCAGATAAAATTGCTTAAAACACCTTAATCTTTTAGAAAAGGTAGTTAAAGTTTGCATAGCCAATGATTGATCTAAGCCACCTGTGACCTATCCATAAGTATCCTATGTAGCCTATTTTTTGTTTACCTGACTGGTGCATTAATGGCAGCACCTGCTGAGATAACTGAGAAATTAAGTGCTTCTATTACACAGTGTCACCAACGTGACAAAACTCGTCGTGAAGAATAGAAAAAAATTAAACATACTAGAATTTCTGCGATGATGTAGTGAGGCGTCTCAGGCATGGTATCGATTGTCCTGAACTATGCCATATTACACGAGAAGAAACAATTGAATCTTGTGTCACGACGCCCATTTGTTTACGAATCCCCACGACACCCTACGTCAAGGAAATCGTGCTGAAATCATGACAAATTCATGTGATCTGACCAGGGCTTTGGTCTCTGATTTATCAGAGGTCGCCACCTCAGAATGGACCACCATCTATTCCAGCATATGTTTTAAGCCGCAGATGCCATTCCAACCGCAACACAGTATTTGGAAACTTATCAGTTTTAATTAGGGAAAGTACAACAATCCTATGAAGCATTACAAATGATGTTATAATATTAGACAATATGATATTATGTGAATGAATATGATATGTAAATGTAAATAAAAAAAATTACATCAAATTGCTTCAATTGGCTGTGTAAATATCTTTTAGCCATTCATTGTTCAATCCCACTATCTGTCTGGTGGAATTTTCTTCTGCAGTACTGTGAGTAATGTAGTTTTTTGTTATACCAGTTATGTATTAAACAACTGCTTTAAAAATAAGTTTAATTAATGTGAACAGACGGGTTCAACAAAAACATATACATATATCAACAGCCTCTGAGCTCACAAGAGGTCTGTCTTTAAACGTTTATCAGTCATTGTTAAAAGTCAATTTAAAAAATATATACTTTACTTTCGAACTTGTCTGTTGCACTATACCTAAAAGAATCCATAGCAACACATTGACAACCACCAGAAAAAAACGGTAATATCTCATATTCTGCTATGTACTGCATAAATGTTGTTTGTCTGATATTAGTATGTCTGCAATAACAAGAAACTTCCACCAACGCAATTTGCTTCATGTTTGCTATTAAATGGAAGCACATTAGTTTCCCATTAGAGAAAAGAGCCTCACATATGAGCCTGAAGACAGTTCATCTGAACGATGTGCCAGCACCAAATAAACACCTGTCGGCTTGTGTTATGTTTCAGTGTGTGTTAGGAAGAGTTGTGAAAAAGGCCCAGACAAAAAAAGAGTGCCGAGGCCAGACGGAGGAGCTTTCAATCACTCGACTCACACAAAATAACAAAGGCTCCCATTTAGAGACGCACACCCCATTCAGAGCCCACACCTCTTAAAAATGGAAATATTTATCTGTGTTATTGAAAAAGTGCCTATTTTTCCTCTTGAAAGGAGAGACAGACAATTACTATTTGGGCACAGATGCCACATTACGATAATGATGTGCTCTGAGAATCAAAAACTTCAATCGTGCCCTTCCTGAAATGAGCAGGTCTCTTCAGGGTAGTTGAGAAAATACGTAGTATGCACAGAAATAACAGTAATCAGCTCTATAGTGAGCAGGAGAGGGAGGAATCAATAATGCCCTGTAGATACAGGCCTGTGGTAATAATGGCGTGGAAGCCAGAAGGAAATTATTACTCAGTAATCTCTGACACAAACAAACAAACAAAATGGGATTTATACAGAGGGCACTCAACAATCTGATAGGGGAAAATGCATAAAGAATTAGATATTTACAGAAGATGAGAGTGGTACTTTCTTAGGTAAATTGCTAGGGTGCCGTGGGTAAGAATTTTTCAACCAAGGCTCATTCTGATTCCGTATCCCTATACACATTTCTTGAAAGTGCCAAATACGTCCCAGGAGCTACGTTTTTAGGCAGTTTTTGATTTCGCGAATCTGCCAGAGGCCGCTGTGTTCGCTTTTTGAGATCTCAAATTTCTCTTGCGAGTGCCTTTCGCACCTGCTCCTCGCATAAATCCACCAGAGGCTGCTGTCAACTGACTGACTGATTGACTGACCCACTCTCCCCCTTTCCTAAACCCAACCGATAGTGTTTTAAAAAAAATCACAGATTGACCTGCCCAGCCATTTCCCTAAACCCAACCGACAGTGTTTTCACTCGCCTGATTTTTAACATATTTTCAGATTCTCACCGTTATTCACTTGTTTATTTTTATTTTTTGGCTTTTATTTTTGTCCTACCTGCTTTCTGTAACCATTCTTTACCAGACTCGAACCCTGTTGTCACGGTCAACTCCTCTCTGTGTCTCAAATCCTCTGACGTACATGGCCAACCACTGGACAAACTGATCACAGCGGAGAAGCTATCTACACGGTAGCAGTCAGCAGTCACGGTACGTGCGAAAAGGAACGGTGTCATACCGCAGTTGTTTTAAAAATAAATGGAACCATATGTTCCTCTGGCTACATAATTCACAATCTCCAGAAATGTATATAGGATACGTTTTCAGAATGAGCCTATCTTGGATTTTTTTGGAAGTACACTAGGTTTCAAAAATAAAAACATAATGATGTAATTTTCTCAAAAGGTAAACATAGTTTAAAAAAAAGCAGATCAAGCTTTAAAACACAGACTAGTTGTTCATAGTACAGTCTTTGTTCTAGCCACCTTTTTGCATGAACTCAACTAAAAATGTTTATCAGCGCAATTTGTGTAGATAAACCACAATACTCATGCTGCTGCTGTATAGAAAATTTCACCAACCAGAGTCATTAATGTCAAAATTACTCACACAACCAGCATTTCTGAAAAAGTGCACAGACACTATTGCAAGGAAAATACTTTTTAAAAAGTCAAATGACATTAGATATCATTTTAGATATCAGCAACCCCAAAATCATGTTCAAGTTTAATTCTTAATGTGTGGTTCAGGTTCTGCAAACATTTTGAAGGCAAAAAGCTCCACTGTGTAATGGAAATAGCATAGTGATGTGGAAAGCACATTTCACATAAAGGTTTTTTCAAAAGAAGCAGTTTTCTGTCTGTAAGTGCAGTAAATGTTTGAGAAGTCTGAACAATTGTGGTCACTGATAAGGATATTTTTGTCCAGATCATATGAATTCATATTGAACTTTGTCTGTAAATTTGTGCAGAACAACAGTTATTGTAACCACATCATTGTTTAGGTCAATAAAAAAGTTAATTATGCATAAGTAGGGTTATGTCCCTTAACTTATTAATAATGTAATAGGAAATGCAAAAGGTTTGATGCCTTATTCATGACAAAACTTTTAATGAAATTCTCAAAATACCAAATGTTACATTGCTCATACCTTGAAGGAACTGATCTTATTGCCTGAGAGGTTTAGGTTTTGGAGATTGGCATTGGAATCCAGGCTATGACCTCAGAGATAAACAGAGTAAATGTTAGAAAATTCATTAACAAGTTTGTAATATCTTTGAGTGTTTTAATATAATAATGCAGAAATTAAATGATAAAATAGATATGATAAAATTTACACTGTATCTACCAAGAGTCTCAATAGCATTGTCAGCAAGATTCAACTCCTCGAGGTTTACAAGTGAATCCAGTCCCTGTGAAAGAAAAGGTGTAAAAAACACTGGTATAGCTATTGCAGCACATTTACAGTATCTCAAGAAATAAGCACAAGCTACCTGTATGTCAGAAATCTGGTTCTTATTTAGCCACAGAACACAAAGATTGACTAACATCTCTAAATTTGTGATCTGGTGAATGTCGTTGTCGTATAAAAATAACTTCTCCAGGTGCGAACAGTTATGTAGGCCTGAAATCTCCTACAACATACCAAAAAAAAAGTTAATTAATGCATTCGTCATTATTAATTCAGACTTTAGACATGTGAAATTTCCAATTTTGGAAAACGATTATTAAAATATTAGACATTCTGAGATCATACTGAAATACAGTTCATAAAACATTTCCAAAAATGTTCATTAAGATCTTTTCTGCAACTTACATTCAGCTTGCACTCCACTACCCATAATTCTCTGAGCAGCGGGCAATATTCCAGGCCCTGGATTGAGCTGATGCTTTGGCCTACAATCGTGAGGCTGGAGAGTCTGGGAAAAAGAGAAAGACCCACCATACGCGGGAAACCAGAGAAAAACATCTCCAAAACCGTTTCACCACTGCCGTCCTGACACACTTTCTCAAAGGAGAGTCCATTAGACACACACTGAGGAAATAAACAGTGCAAAAATAAGAGTCAGATTAAAAGGCACATATTTTCCACTGGCATAAAACTGTAAATTAAGTGTTGCAAGTGTGCTACACAGAGGCATGGGACGATAACCGTTTTCAAGGTATACCGCGGTTTGGAAAAATCAAGGTTTTCATACCGCCAAAATTTTCTGCTATACCGTTCCTAAAGTATGTATAAGATTTAAAAGTTTTTTAGATGTAAATTGTAAAGACATCTGTGTTTTTGAAACAAATGAAGACCGCAGAAGTCAATGATTGATTTAAATTATTTAGCCAGACATGTTTACTGCCCCAAAATATTTTACATGTTTCTCAAAATAAAATATATTGTGTTCAAAGGGGGAAAAGGTTTTGTTTTTTACCCAGACATTTAAAAAGAATATATTTTAGAGCAGTAAACACAATACCGTGAAACCGTGATATTTTTATCCAAGGTTATCATACCGTCAGAATTTTATACCGGTCCATGCTTAGCTACACATAGTGTTTACTCTTGCTTCAAGGTGACAAATACATTTGCACAGCATACCGTTAAAAGCTATATTCACATAGCTGAGTTAAGACTGCTCTGTGTCTGCTTAAGATTCAATGCAAACATGCAATGCCACTTAAAGGTAAAAGAGTAAATGATGCCCACCACAGACCCAAGTGTTACAGCCATAATTGCGGTATAGACATTTTAAAACCTTAACTCAGCTGTATAAAGATGGTTAGTTTCATTCCTGTAGTTGACGCTTATCAGAATTAATTAAAAATCAGGGATTTTTAAAAATATCTATAAGTCAGTATCAATATATCAGAACAAAAAATACCAAACTTACCAGCTCTTTTATAACTTCTTCATCTCCATTTAGTCTCTGTTTTTCGTTTTGTGTCATGATCACCTTAAAAGAGTATTTTTTAAATGTTTATGTACATTCAACAAATGTGGATGAATGAAAATATAGCCACTTATTCACTATTTATACAGTTGTTGCAGCTAAAGATAATAATACAATGTATTTATATTTCTTTCAGAAGAGTGCTTAGACTATACTGAACAAAAATACACATTCATATAACGCTGGTAAATTAAGGTATACATTTCCTTGATTTTTCTAAATATTCACAGTAAATCTTCACCTGTTTGTGTACGTCTGTAAGTATACAACTCCAGATAGCGGCAGGTGAGATGACCAAGTCAAATTCCTTCACACACCATGATTTAGCACTACAAATGACACATCAGTAAACACTTCACCACAATGTTCAACAACTGCACGATGTCTGGTAAGTGTGAACATACCTTTCAACAGTAAAAACACATAAATTTCCAGTATGGAGCCGCACTTGTAATGAGTTTCCTTTTTATTTGCTCTCTGCAATGTTTACACCAGGCCGTTGCTAAGGAAGCGCTGCTCGGGAAGCCCTGTTGGAATGTGCTGTTGTGCGCCAGAAGATGGTGCTAAAATACCAGATCATCCGAGCTGTTTGATGCAAGCTGCTTCCTGTGCATCAAGTTAAAACCCGGTAAACACACGCGAAAGATCTTGTATAGAAAGAAATATGAAATGTGTGCCTATTGTCGTTTATAAAAAAAATGTATAATATATAAATAATCCATTTATGAAAAGGGAAAATAATGATAATCAGGGCACACACACTGCCGAAAGCGCGGATACGAATGTTATACAGTAACAGATAACTACTTATATAATCCAGAAAATATTTAAATAATTATAAATAAAAATAACAAGGTTTCTCAATTGGGGTTGATCAACGGTGATTTTATATAGATGACTGAATGGATGAATGAATGAATGAATGAATGAATGAATGAATGAATGAATGAATGAAATAGACAAATTAAACACAATATTAAGAATATAAAATATTTAATAAATTAACTAAATAATAATAAACACTATATGTTAGGTTACAATATGCCTAACAAAAGTTCACCATTTGGTGCATAATTTTATGTGAAAACTAACATTTAGCCTACTAAAAAAGTATGTATTTTTCAGGCCGAAACAGTCAGAAAAACAAAGCAATGACAGCGATCTTTTATTAACCGCGGGACGTATCTTGCTTGTATTTACACAGACCCGCCCATTTATAAACGATTAGGCTATGTATTTTTTAATGTGCACTCTGATGTAGCATGAGCCACGCCCGTGGTGTGGAGGCGCGCGCACACGGACCGTCCTCTAACCGGAATGTCGCTCTCCGTCCTAAATCCGTGCCAACCGCGAGCCGCACAGATACAGTGACGTCAGCTCCGAGACACTGAACCAAACACATCAAGCCCACTGGCTCCGCTGCTGCGAGACGGGAAGCATCGGTCAGGATCGGCCATATTAAGCGTCACGTCTTTCAGATCTCGCTGAATCGTTCTCGCTTCGGAAACGAGCTCTCCGCGTGCAACTACTGCAAGCATGTCCGCCAATTCAAACGAGGGGCCGGGTTTGGATGGGAAATGGTTCGAGGAGGAGGAGGAGAAGAACGGGATGTTTGGGAGCTCAGGGCCCCGTTTCGACGAGATGCGGGACGATCTGCGTGCGCCCAAGCAACAATTCCATCCCTTTGAAGGAACCGGCGTTGCCATGGAAACTGCATCTACAGGTAAATTTGGGCTTTTTATAAATGGCCATTGTGTGTTTTAGCGGCGACACCCGTGTTTTGTTGTGCCGGGGACCAAAGAAAAGAAGAGTCTGAGGAACAAGAAGATGATGATGATGTAGAGTTGAAGATGAAGAGAGACAGAGCAGGCCATGGGTGTGACAGCGCCTGCATGTCTGCATACACACACGCGCTCGTAGTGCACTGTGCTAGTTCAAACAACATGATCTAACAGTAAAACAAACAAAAACATTCTTACGTTGTTGTGTAACGGTTTGTGGAATGAAGCTGCGCTGTTGACGGGTGTGATGTGAACTCTCGGGGTGATGACGTGTTCATAAAGCAAGCAACAATAATGCAATCATCATTTCTTTGTCTTTGTGCTCATCATGTCTGACTGCACTCTTTCTTCCTCCTCGATCGGTCTCACTGTTCTGGCTCAGTGATTGGGCATTGTCCACCCCTCGAATAGACCTCTTCATGTAGCACAGCAGGACTATGAAAAACTTTGTGGATATGACAGTTCATACAGTACTGACAACAATGGCACAGCTTTCAAATCAAAGCCAGACCTTACAGGATCTCATGAGAAATATTAAATATTTGCTAAGATAAAAAAAAATGCTACAAATTAGCATGAGGTGTTGTCAGACCTGCTAATTCAACCTGATGTTAAACATGAAAGAGGTCGCATGATCCAGTTTTATTCATTTTATTGCACATATGGATACATGGTAAAATGCTAAAATAAATTAATTAATTTAAAAACCTGTACATGAAACTGCACATAGTGTACTGCGCCCTTTGTCTTTCTGAAACTCACTGACTGAGTTCCGGTTTCTACAAAGGGCTTCAAGTGCTCTGATTGGCTAGCTGACCAAGTGCATAGTGATGCCAAACACCTCAAGTGTGTGTTGGAAATGTAACGCCACATACAATAATCATGTCTCGACATGGTGATAACACAAAATATACAATGAAGCCGCACCTTGTTTTTTTGGGTTCCATTATGCTAATGTTTTCAAATGTGATGTGGATTTCAATCGCAGTAATATCTGGACTTAAGTCAGGTTTTAGGCACACTAAAAGTTTCTTACACACACAAAACAATATTTTGCTGCTTGTTCAATGTACTTCTTTAAAATAAGACTTACATAAAATATTCTTGAGATTTTAAAAGAAAAATTTAATGGTTTTATGTTCAATTCACTTAAGTTAACTTAATTGATTTGTGTTGGGACAGCATGAATGAATTGTGTGGGATCCTGCATTTTTTACAGTGTAGGGAGAATAAATCTCTTTTGTTAGAGACATGGCCTCTTTAAATCCTTAATAAGACATTGACATTTAATTTAGAATTCATTGTTAGTATTTTAACTTTTTTCTCCCTGCTTTAAAGGGATACTTGAAAATAAACGTACTCCGCATTTACTCACCCTCAATAGATTGAAGACCAAAGAAGACATTTTGAATAATGTTGGAAGCCAGTAGCCACTCACATCCACAGTAGGCATGAGCCGGTATAAGATTCTGATGGTAAAACCTTGGATTAAAATATCATGGTTTCATGGTATTGTGATTACTGCTCTAAACGCTGTTCTTTTTTTAAATGTCTGGGAAAAACACTAAAACTTTTTCCCCTTTGAACACAATATATTTTATTTTGAGAAACAATATTTAAAATATTATGAAGCAGTAAACATGTCAGGCTGAATAATTCAAATGAATCAATGACTTCTGCTGTCTTCGTTAGTTTTGAAAACACTTATTTCTTAGCAATTTAAAACCACATCTTTGGATATCTTTTCTGCTGATACTGTTGTCCTATTGAAATAAAATTTAGCAAGTTTTGTAACCCTGACTTTTTCAAAGTTAACGTCTCATGCCTTATCCACAGTAGAAAAAAAGACCCATCATAAGTCTTTGCCTACAGGTTTTCAACATTGTTCATGATATCTTCTTTTTGTGTTCAACAGAAAAAAAGAAACTCCAACAGCTAAGCAACAAATAGAGGGTGTGTAAATGACAGAATTTTGATTTCAGGGTGAACTAACACTTTAAAAGTACACTTACTGTAGTGTTCTACACCATCTATAAAGTTTTACAACGAAAAGAGCAGCTCCTGAAAATGATATTCATTCCAGTGACGACTCCAGTAACATCAGAAGCCTAATCTATTTTACATGGAGCACCACCTCAGGGGTGAGATCACATCAGATCACATGACCAGCCAAATAGTGCCCATTTTGTCTTGGTAAACCCCTGCCGTTGGACACTTTCACTGAGTAAATGCATTATGGCTGTTCATTATGGCTGTATGTGTTCAGAACACTGGAAACAAAAGCATTGCTGCATACAACTTGTGAGATGAAAATTGAGATTAAACTGTATTACTCTCAAAAAATGACATTTATTTGAATGACATTTATTTAAAATGAGCTGAATCAACACAATTCTTGATTTTTTAGGGGGGGGCAACTTAATTGTTTTAAGTTCAGTCCACTTAAGTTTGTAAAAAATAACTTAATTCTTTCATGTTGTCCCAACACAAACCGATTATCTGAAACCCAGCATTGTTTACAGTGTAAGACATGTTATTCTTCCCACACGGAAAGAACCTATATATGTTTTAATAAAAGTTTTGAGATGGGTTTTTAACATATGTGACATATACTGTATAAAATTGCCCGTTTTCCTATATTATATGTACATATATGTGCATATAAGTAAACATGACTTATTTTTCATAGTTAAGTTCCACAACATGCCAATTACATGTGATACCAATTTCAAGTGTTTGATTTGATTTGATTTGATTTAATTTATTTTCGAAAAAAAAAAATCAAACATAAAATATCTTTAACAAAAAAAATACATTTAATTGAAAATGAATAAATACAAATACATTGTAGAAGTGTTCGCACATACATAGCCTTTTTGCATTTTTATTTTTAGTTATTGCCTCGATAATAGAAAATATGATATAAAAAGTGAGATATTAGCTATACAGGAGACATATCTTATATGTACATATAGGGCTTATATGTAGATTTAAAGAAGGAATACAGGAGGTCTATATGGCCTGTATATGCACATCTATTCACCTCAATTTTGCCTATATGTAGCATACACATATATATTATCATATATGTGAATATATACTGCACATATATCCTCATATAGGTTCTTTCCATGTGTGTTATAGCAAAATGAAAGAAAGGTATGCCAGATTTAAAAATTAGTTTAGATGAAACCATGCTGTGTGACATTATTCTCACCTTTAAATATGATGCTGATGTAGCTATAAACATCTAGCACTGCTATAAAAACATTAGCCTGCATGCTAAATCTACATTGTTTATTCTCTGAACACTTTCTGAGTATTTGTGAGCTGCTAAAACGAAATCCTCCCTGACCAATAATAACAGTGAGTTTATTAAGATAAGACAGTCTGGCGTCTTGCAGCCTGACTGCTAAACCTCAGACTCTGCTGTGGATTTAATCCAGGACAACAATAAAGCAACAGAACCACCTTATCCTGAAGGAAGTGTACATGGTTGGAGCTTCAGAACGGCAGACATCCAGGCACTCATCGTAGTGCTTTAATTGTACCCTATGCTACAGCGTTTAATGTGCTTTTAGTGTTTCATGGATCGATCTGACAGATAAAGTAGCAACGTATCTATAGAAACCCTCTTGGAGCAAAGCCACTGCTATGTGTGCAACTACACCCTATTACACACATAACATGTGCAATACATACGGTAATATGCACTATGCTTTCAAACTTAAATCAATCGCAGCTTGTTTTCACAGCATTATCACGTTGCTAGTTGTCAGTTTCTGCTTCTGCAGGTGCTTCTCGGTCCATTAGGAGTCTGATTGGGACGCCATTATGGCTCAGAGTGCTATTATTAGCAATGGGGAAACTGGCCATGCAAAAAACGCACATGCATACGCCCATGCACAGCCTTTCTCACATGCTCAAATATTCATGAGCTGGGGCCTAGAATCCCTCAGCTCCCCCGAGCACTGGCTAGCTTTAACGCTTACCCGTGTATGCACAAAACACACACAAAGTCTTCCCTCATCTCATGGACGCAAGCCCAAATACGCATATTCTTTTAAACACATTCAAATGCACTCACACAAAGAGTCTTTCTCTCTCTCTTTCCCGCTTTCACACTCTGGCTTTGGTGAGGCTCTTGTTTCTTCCCTCCCTCTCCCCCCCTCTCTCTCTCTCTCTTCCTGTCTTTCATAGCATGTCGGTTTGGGCTGTAGTTGGCTCAGTCTTTAGCATTCTCTCCTTTTAAATAAACAGAGGGAGGTCTATTTATAGGCTGAGTGAGAGCAAGACATCTCGCAGTCTTTTTTACAGTAGCCAAGCAAGTGAGCTCACGGCTGTTTATAGAGAACATATGATGCATTCTAATGTTTTCCTTTTCCTTCAAGGTGTAATGTATCCGCTTGTGCGTGTG
Organism: Danio albolineatus; assembly: GCA_903798035.1. Classification (NCBI taxonomy): domain Eukaryota; kingdom Metazoa; phylum Chordata; class Actinopteri; order Cypriniformes; family Danionidae; genus Danio; species Danio albolineatus. The sequence goes on from CAIGQQ010037872.1 coordinate 3,958,601, forward strand.
TACTAGCTGCCCAGTCACAAAGGTCTAACAGAGAGCAGTGCACATAAGTTGCATCAATATTCATCAACAGAAGTGCAGATATTACTTCCGCAAATATCTACTGTACGTCACAGTTTGAAATGCTAGTATAATGTCACCCAAAGCGTTCGTAATTGGAAAGATGAGTCTTTAGCTTCTGTGTTGTGGAGATGCTACTTGATTTCTGTGCATTCTGTAATCATTGTGAATTATTTTTCTGCAAGTCATGCTTGTAAAGATTGTTCAGATTGATCTGCTTGATCATCTTGAAGGGATAGTTCACCCAGAAATCTAAATTTACTTACTATTTACTCAAGTTATTCCAAACCTTTATTATTGTTTTTTTCTGATTAGCACAAAGGAATATATTTTGAACCACTGAACATTGACTTTCATACTAGGAGAAAATATCAATTTAATGCAATGATAGGACTGGCTCAAAAAAGCTTAAGAGCTAAAAGCTAAATTTTACATTGATTTTGTATTTAAAGGTTTATGGAAGCTAGCCAGTCAGAGCACTTTGGAAGGAGACACTTTGTATAAACTAAGGGTGTAATAGTATACTTAAGTTGTTAAAGGCATCAGGACACTGAACAGCTGGCGATATGATGCTAGATATTTTTAACCACATTTTAAAAAAAAATGTTTTTATTGTTATTACTTTTGAAACGTGATTTAAAAATGCCAAACAGCTACATTCGGTACTATCTGCTTGAACATGGTCCTGGTCCTCAGTATACAGGGCAATGGATAGACCAGATTACAAATATTCATGATTCTGAATCTGAATTATTAATTATGTTAGATTCATATGCTTGAACTGCTTGCATATGCTTCTCACTGACTACGGCAGTCATTTTTTACTGATTAAATCTGACTTTTGCCATTATTAGATTCCCTTTACATTATCACACATGATGTGCATTCTTATGTACATTGTAATAATCTATAGTATTAGATTAATAATCAAATGCATCACAGAAAAGTGTACCAAAATGACTTTTTCCAAAGTTTTAAAGGTTGGTACATCCAGAAATATAAATTTAGTCTTCATTTACTCAGTTTCATTTCCATGTTCTCACATGCATTTGAACATCCATTACTACTGCTACTGTTTACTGCAGTATGTGTGTATACAGTAAGCCACAAGATAATCTTCAGAAGATTAGACAGCTCTGATTATATTTCGTTTGATACTTTTGAGTATCTACATGACATGTTTAGAGAATCTTTTAAGCTTCAGATGACTGAGTATACCCAGATAGAAAAGAATACTGGTCCAGATTTGGCATGAAGCTGCCAAAGAAGGCATTCATCCGGCACTGGCATACAGCATGTGGGCCAAACATGGCCCGGGTTTGGCAGAGGTGGCATCGTCTTTAAGGTGGCACACAAGACATAGGCCAGATATCAAATGTAGTATTTGGTTCAGATGTTAAAAATGAATATGTGGGCCACGTAAGTTTCTTGACCCACATTTAAAATACATTTAAATTATTTTTGAGTAAAGAAAAAAAATTCTACCAATCAGGTCACTTTGACAAAAAACATGTCCATAACATGCCCAAAGCGCAATGCTTCCTGGGTTTATCAATTTCATTGCAGCTGTGACACACCAACATATCTGGCCCAGTTCAGGCCCAGTTATGGTCATTAACTTGGCTGAGACTTGGCCCAGATATGGTCCATGTTTGGCCCTGGGTCCAGTCATGTACCGTAATTCACTACAGCATGTGGACCAAGCAAAAGCTGATTGTGTGGGCCAGAACAAGCCCGGAGAAATTTTGCTATGAGGGTATAGTTTACATTTTTGGTTGAAGTTTACCTTATAAATACAGTAAGCTGACACTTGAAAACTCAATAATGGAAATCACATCAGTGATACAGTATGCCGCATTTTTAGATTGTGATGGCTCAATACAGAATGTCTTTACACTCTAAGTACAAACTCAGTGAAATTCAGTCAGAGCATTTCAGACAAACCAGGAACAGTAATAATGTGCAGTACTTTAATTTCATTTTTTTCCTATTCTTTCTTATCCTTGTTCTTCAAAATAATGCTCCTTTAAAACAGCATCACATGGGCTCTTTGAAGAGTTCGAAAAAGATCTGTGCACGCGATGAGCAGCTCAACACAGCAGAAATCCTTTTGACCCATCAGTAACATCACTCACACATCAATATGTCCTGCATAATCCACTTCTTACTGTCTCTCCCCCCCCCCAGTTGTCTCTCTCTCTGTCTGCCTGTCTAATACACTGAGGGGAAAGGCCTAGACGAGGGGAAAATGCTAGTGCGGACTGTCTGTCTGCATTCACAAAGTCACCCGGGCATGAGAGAGAGAGGCCGAGTGAGATCAACAAACAGTGCTGGGCAAATGTGAAAAGAGCATTCTTTCTGTCGCTCGCAGCCAAAGGCGCTCGGCATACAACGACCACTCGAACAGAACACAACACCAAGGGTCTCCATAGAAAAATTGATTGTATTGATCGTTCAAGACAGACCTACCTAGAATTAAACGATTTTTAAATGGAGGCGCATGAGTCAAAGTTATTTAAAAAAAGCCAGTTATATATTCAAATACTGTATGACTTTTTATTCTGAAGGACAAAATGATATTGTAGCCTAGTCACTTTTAATGATGCAAATGATGAATTGTGGGTTAGGAAATACACTCCCCATAATCCTGGACCAATCGGAGCAGTTGCTGTTACCATGGAAATGTAAATCGTGCCAAAAGAGCTCAGCAGTGACCGCCTACTCCCAGCACTGCAAATGACATAATCCAGTCACTGGCTGAATTCAGAATAGCATGCTTTTTACTATATAAAGAAATATATTTGGCTGAAAGAATTGGCTGAAATAGTCAATTGTGCTGTACTCAGGTACACCCATGAAACAAGTTAAACAAAACTTGTTTTGCTTATGTACGTTCTGGTCTGTCACTTACAACCTAAAATGTCTGTAAGTAAATAAAGATTAAAAGGTGCAGTCAGTCTTGCAGTCTGTTAAAACAGAGAAAGAGGGTTACTTCATTTATCACTTACATTTCTCTTTTACTTTTGTTTTGTCACATTGCAAATTTATCTGATATTTACACATTTAGCACACAAATAAAAATGTCTTCTAGAGTTCAATAATTGTATTTACATTTCATTTAGTATCAAAAAACCTGGTATACCTGGTTTTATTTAGAGCCACAGTGTATTATTTATACAGTATTTATTAAACTTTATTTTTTGAGTTTTAAAAATTCAGCTAGATTTTAAGAACATTTCTGTCTTTTATTTCATCTTTTTTTCATCTTGTATTTTTCTTTATCAGCTTTATTTTATTTGTCAAACATTCATTTATGTTATTTAGATCTTTAAAAAAAATGTTGCATATAAATATATTCATAATTTTACATTTAATTAAACATTTTACACTAGCATGCTGCTTTAAAAGATAGCTATCTACTTTCTAGGCTAGTATAGACTGCAAGCAAGTTTGGTATAGGCGTGGCACGATAACCGTTTTTAAGGTATACCGCGGTATGGAAAAGTCAAGGTTTTCATACCGCCAAAATTTTCTGCTATAACGTTCCCAAAGTATGTGTAAGATTTTTTATTTGTAAATTGTAAACACATCTGTATTTTTAAAACAAATGACGACCGCAGAAGTCAATGATTCACTTGAATTATTTAGCCTGACATGTTTACTGCCCCAAATTATTTTAAATGTTTCTCAAAATAAAATATATTGTGTTCAGGGGGAAAGGGGTTTTGTTTTTTAGCCAGACATTTAAAAAATATATATTTTAGAGCAGTAAACACAATACTATGAAAACCGTGATATTTTTATACATGGTTATCATACCGTCAGAATCTTATTGAAGCTTTGGAATCAGAACCTTGTCCAAACTGCCGTTGGACCATTGTGATCTTATTACCACTGTAATTTCAGCACCAGCTGATTTGGAATTAAACCAAAGTGTGCACTTGTTATTGTAAATGTAACAGTCACAGGGTTCGTTGTCCAGCTATCTTTAATCCTCTTAAGACTTGAATGATTTTACAGAGATGAGCAGATGTTTCCAGCTGTCTCTGAGGGCTTTGCCTTTTCTATGTGCTCTTCCTCCCAGTCCAGTGGGAATCAGATTTACAGTACTTCTGGAAAAAGAATCAATGTTGGATCTCTGCATAGATTCTTTCTACTCTCTGTCCTTTGTCCATTATCTCTTTGTAAAACTGCCTTTGTCTACTGCCTTTGTCTTCACTTCATATATTGTACTGCATATGCACTCAGTGTAGTAATTCTGACCTATGTACAGTCTCCTCAGGGTTTCTGCTGTTTTTGTATAAGCACTAAGATGCCTTATGGATGTCTATGTGGTTTCATTACTTTATCAGGTGTTCTTCTTGCATATTTGATGTTCTGTAGCCATTAGAAAATTCTATTTGTTCCTCTTTTAGGATGATATTTCAAGTGCATCAGCAGAAAAACACATTCATGAACAATAATGGAAACACTGAAGGTTAAATCTTTGCAGATATGCTTTAAATACATTACACCTACATTCAAATATTTCTTAAATCCACTTATCACACATTTTGGATTTTAAACTCAAGTGTATATGTTTTTAGAAGTAATGTATTGTCTATTGTGTCTTGACTATTGTGTATGGGAGTGGAAAGAAAGGTTAGCTTCAAGTTGAATCCAGACATTTATTTCAGTTAACTCATGCTTTTAAGGCAGCAGGTGAACTTACTGATTTAATTTCAATTGCTAATGACACTGTCTCTCCTTCTCTCTGTCTCTCTAGGTGACTCTCTGTCTGACATGTTTATGAAGTCATCGCCTGGAGAGGGTGATCTGTACACCTCTCTCCTTTCCTCAAAGTCCTCTTCCAACCCTTTCAACGACGGAGCCTCTCTCTTCTCCTCCGAGGGCAACCGTTCTCCGCCGGCTCCTACCGGAACCGATTCCGGCATCGGCATGACCCCAGGCGACCCCTCAGACCATCAGCCGACCCTGCAGGGCTCTCACAAAAGTGACCATTACAGCTACATGGACATGGGGGGTGACCTCTGTGATTTCGGGAGTATGGGCAATGCTAAGAACAAGCAGCAACCTCCCGTGTCTGGATATGGAGACGAGGAAGATGAAGACGAGGAAGATGAAGACGAGGATGACATCCAGGATTTCAAGCCTAAGATTGAAGAAAAGGAAAGTAAAGAATCCAGCCACGATCCCTTTGATCTGGGTCGCTATTTGGAGAAGAGTCCACTTGGATCCGAAGACACGGAGGTGAAGACAAGTACAGGATCAGCCGGTGGGCAGCACGCATTTCCATATGTGGAGGATCCTTCGGATGAGGAAATGGCAGATTTCCGGTCATATCGCAGGATGGAAACGCCGCAGAGTGCCAGTCCTGTGAAGATCACAGTAACAACAGAGTCCCACAGCACTGCGAGTCAGCCTGTGAGAGTGTCTCCACAAGGGGGTGTGTCTGATAGAGAGAGCGTGCTCAGTTTTGGACAGCAGGGTCTTCCCACGGTAACACTGTCAGAACCAGAGGATGACAGCGCAGCGTCGTCAGCTAACCACTCCCCTAACCACTCCCCTACAGGTAGATCCTGCCCACCTGTGATGCACCTGCTTGCGCACCATCATGAATTGACATGAAAATGCCTTCATAATCCACATTCTGTTTAACATCTGAATTCAGTTCGATTAAACTAGCAAACCTCCAACTTAAAGGTGAAGTAGATAGTTTCCAGCTTGTGGATTTACACAAATAAACCAGGCAGTGTAGATTATAAGCTAATGGATAGGATAAGTGGTCTTGCATCTAATTTCCTCTAATAATTTAATACTTTGGCATTTTTGTCAGCCCGCTGTATGTAGTACTGTGACTGTTATGTTACATATAATTGGTTCTAAAGCAGGGATAGACAAACTTGATCTCTTGAGGGCCGATGTCCTGCATAGTTTTGCTCCAACCCTAATCAAACACACCTGTCTGTAGCTTTCTAGTGATCTTGAAGATGCTGATTAGTGTGTTCAGGTGTGTTTGATTAGTGTTGGAGTAAAACTCTGTAGGGACACCAGCCCTCAAGGATCAAGTTTGCCCACCCTTGTTCTAAAGTGTTAGTTCACCTTAAAATTAAAGCTCTGCAATTAATTACTCACATGTCATTCTTAACACTTGAGACTATTGTTTATATTCAGAACACAAATTAAGATATTTTAGGGGAGACCTTAAAGCTCCCTCATTCTCCAAAGACACCAAGATTACAGAGAATACCAAAAAACATACTCAAGACAGCCCATATGACTTCAGTGGTCCCTGTGACTTATTGTCTCTGATGTACATGTGCTTTTGTTTTAAACAGGAAATCACGTGCAGCCATTCGGGGGATTACATTAGCGCACAGTGCTTATGTACGCACAATATACTGACACTGAGCGGAAGAAACTGTTGTAAAAAGATATATATTTTTTTTATGTGCGAACAATTCATCATTTTCTTTTCGGCTTAGTCCCTTTATTAATCTGGGGTCACCACAGCATAATGAACCAGCAACTTAGATAGTGTAAGACTTGAGTTCTCAAATACTTTGATGTCTTTGACAATTCAAACATAAACTGGAAGCACGGAGACAAATCCGCTCCACACCTCACCAGGTGGGAATGCAGGGATGCTCACTCCCCTCCTTCCCCCTCGGTTCCTTCACTCTTCTTTACTCAACTCACACAGAATGGTCGTTTCAAAGTAATGTTCTATATCAATCCAAGTGACTTTATCTATCATATCATATTTATCAGAAATGCCAACTGACCCAGCCGAGACTCGAACCAGCGACCTTTTTGCTTCGAGATGATCGTGCTACCCACTGCGCCAATGTGGGGCCGTGCGAACAATAGATTTCAGTCAGTCATTTTCTTTTCGGCTTAGTCCCTTTATCAATCTGGGGTCGCCACAGCGGAATGAACCGCCGACTTATCCAGCATATGTTTTACGCAGCGGATGCCTTTCTAGCTGCAATCCATCTCTGGGAAACATCCATACACACTCATTCACACTCATACACTACGGACAATTTAGCCTACCCAATTCACCTATACCACATGTCTTTGGACTTGTGGGGGAAACTGGAGCACCTGGAGGAAACCCATGCAACCACAGGGAGAACATGCAAACTTCACACAGAAATGCCAAATGACCCAGCCGAGGCTCGAACCATTGACCTTCTTGCTGTGAGGCAATCGTGCTACCCACTTCACCATCGTGGTGCCCCGTGCGAACAATATCTTGATAATATTCAGATTTAGCATCTGAAGACATATGGTCTGTTTTAAGGATGTTTGGAAGGACTTTGAATGTGTCAGGAAACTTGCTATCTATGGATGATGAGGGAGCTCTCAGATTTCACCTAAAATATCTTGAATTGTGCTCTGAATACAAACAAATGTGCTTTGGAACAACATGAGGATGTGTACTTAATACAAATGTCATTGTTGATCTTTTTAAATACTTACATTTGATAAATTTCTCTAACTCTTTTTCAAGGTCGCGAGTCTCCATCTGATGTGCTGTTCCAGCCTGCAGGAATGAGGTCTTTGAGCTCCACCCAAGATTCAAGCAGCATCAGCTCCCATCCCAACCCTCCTCCAACCCACGATATCAACAAGACCTCAGCCAAGCCCTCGTCCCCGTGGGCTCAAGACCTTCAAGGCAGTGGAGATGAGTCTGGAGATTCAGAAATCGAACAAGTGGCTGAAGAATTAGATTCACCGATACATGATCTGACATCGAAGACCCCGCCTGCAAAGGGGGGATTCAGTCCAACAAGCAACCCGTTTGAGCCGCCCAGTTACACAGCCGCCACTGAAAAAGCTAGTAACCCATTTGACAAGCCACAAACCAACAAGGTCAGTGCTAGTAACCCATTCGATCTATCTGCGGGTACCAAGATGGGCTTCGGTCAGTCCAGTAACCCACCACTTTACAGTCTGCTAAGAGAGGAAAGGGAGGCAGAGCTCGATAGCGACCTGCTAATTGAATCAGCTTCAGAGGAGAGTCCCAAGAGGGAGCAGGAATATTCTGCTCCTAAACCTCCGGAACCATCTTCCCTGCTGATCACAGACAACATGTCTTCAAAGCCCATCACGACCTCTAGCGTCTCTTCCTCTCCGTTCACTGAACCCAGAGTCAGCACTCAGAGAGAACCAGAGAAAGAAAAGGAGAAGGAAAAAGAGAAAGCAGCACCAGTTGAGAAGCCCAAGCCACAACCAGAGGACAGCTGGTCCACCAAACCCAGGCCTGCAGTAATGGGAACGTCTACAGTGACCCCAGAGCTGCCGCCCAGTCAGGAGAAGGAGAAGGAGAGTAAAAGCAAAAGCAGTATTGTTAGTTCCAGCACGGAGAAAGAGGCTGACCTGTCCTTGCTCCTCCATGGCTTCAGCAGACAGAAAGGTAAGAGGCTTTGCAGTTGTTCTTCTTCCTCCAAGCAGTGTTGTTCATCTTAATGTAAAAATAAAAACAATTCAATCAGTTTATTTATTTGAAAAAAAAAAGCTTGTAGTAAACTTTTTATGCATTTTGGCCGTTGAATTACACAACAGCCTTGTTTTGCTGGCCTGAAAACTTTTACAAATGGGTTGAACGTGCAAAACTATACTGTGTAAATTACACATTTAAAACATAAATAATGGTTTAGATCTGTAAGAATGATTCTGACTGATTTAACTCAAACCCCCTACTAAAAAAAAAAAACATCTGTCAGCTTCAGATGTAAAATAAACTATTCTTTATAGGATGGCTGAGGTTTTTTTTTATTTTGTCGACAAATATCTCTTTTCTATTTTTAATAAGCCACGAAAAGTAGATCCAAGGAAATTTTATAATATTATACATTTGCATAATATTTACATTCATTCATTTACCTTCGGCTTAGTCCCTTTATTCATCAGGGGTTGCCACAGCAGAATGAACTGCCAACAATTTAGTTTATTCAATTCACCTACACCGCTTGTCGGTGGACTATGGGACAAACCATAGTATTTCCAAAGAGGAAACCCATGCGAACATGCAAACTCTACATAGAAATGACCAACTGACCCAGCCGGGACTTATATATTAGTGACATTTCAATGTAGTATGGTCTTAAAGTATATATATTAGGCAATTAAAAATGCATAATAAACATTTAATATAGAATATTCACATGATACGTATAGGCATGGGCCGGTTTAAGATTCTGACGGTATGATAACCTTGGATAAAAATATCATGGTTTCACGGTATGACGGTATTGTAATTACTACTCTAAAATATAATCTTTTTAAATGTCTGGCTAAAAAACAAAACCCCTTTTCCCTTTGAAGACAATATATTTTATTTTGAGAAACGGTATAGCATAAAATTTGGTGGTATGAAAACCTTGACTTTCCATACCGCGGTATACCTTGAAAACGGTTATCGTCCCATGCCTAGATACATATCAATACTTGTGAGAAATACATGTAGTTATCCAGAGCACATTGCTTTCAATTAGTCCAGACAGCTTAAGCACAAATTCAATTTTGGATACTAACATTGCTCTGTATCGAGGACTGCTTTTATAGCAACAGCTACAGAAGATAGCTTTATTTAAGCAGTGGTTAATTTAAGCAGGACTGCTTTTAGAGCAACAGCTAGAATTGGCCTAAAATCTAAATCTCGATTAAAAGTGCTGTATGTAAGCTTTTGACTCTTCTAAAGCATAAAAATACCATAATGTGTTTGCAGATATTTAAGAAACATGCCGAGTGAAATTTTCAGTTTATCTGAAAAACAATGCTAAAGTCAGATTTTCTGCTTTGAAAATGTGTTTTCCGTGCCGGAACATCTGTCTTTGTTTTGGTTCTTTTAACCTGTCCAATGCCAGTTTAGCCAATTATATTTCAGCACCCCGAGTTGCCTTGGTGTAAAACCGCTTATTTCATTCATTCATTTAGAAAGGCTCTGAAAGCATGCGTCCGTGACCGAAATGCGACCTCTGGTGGACAGTATCATATGAACTCCGAAATGAGACAGATTCAGTTCCACATGAGGCTATTATGAATAAATATATTATATATAAATATCATGAGCGTAAACATTAGGTGAGCAGGTTACACTGTAACCACGTGTCCTAACAACACGCTTCATGATGAGATACGCAGTGATAAGCAATTTGGCAGTTTGCACCAGACGAAACACGACAGAAATTTAAATACAGCCATTCAGAAACACAGAATATGCACTCACTCACGGAAAAGGTAATTTTTATAATCTAATTAATACATATTAACCATCTTTAACATTATTAAATGTAGATGCTGAATCACGTTTAGTTCTAAAGTTCAATTTCAAGGTCTGAGGTGAACTACCTTCTGCTTTCAGTATATGGCAATAAATGTCATGTAAAACAGCATTCAAACTCACATTGTTAGCATTTAACACTGAATAAAGCACATGATGTTTACCTGAGGTGATCTTTTAATATGGGAAATACTCCTTCTATCGTGTACCATTGCTTTTATTTAGAAAACGGTTTAATTCACTGGCTCCTGTCCTCAACCTGGCAACGTGCGCTTCCATTTGTTTTAATCCAGGAGTGCAATACCTAGTTCAACCATTGGGTGTCAAACATACAGTACATACTGCACCTTTAATTAAACATTTGAACTCGATTACGATTAATGAACTATTATTTTATTTTTTTATTCATAGTTCACTGACAAGTTTAATACAGTAAATATGCTTACATATTACAAGTGAGAGATTTTTGAATGAAGGGTGCATTACTTGATTTTCAAATAATTGAAGGAAACACACACTATCTACTATCTATGATTACTTTTTGAACATCAATGTTGAAAAACTAAAATTAAAACACACATTTAAATTTTTAGCCTAAAACCAACAGTCATTGTTTTCTTATAAAAATTCAAAATTTTTCAATGTTTTTCATATTAAAAGCAGAAAATAAGCGGTATCTCTCCTGTAAATCATAATATATTAAACAGTGCATTTTTTGCATCTTCTGTAAACAAATATTTTAATTTAAATAATAATTATATTGTAATGGAAAATATGCTATCTCAAGGCATCTCTGGCGCAGCTTCCAGTCATCGTCAATGTAGTGCAAACATGCAATGTGTAGTTACATTTTTGAGAGGTGCGCGGGTATGCAAAGGCTGTGCCGGACACCCGTGCATTCGACGCAGAACTTTAAATCAGCCTTAACAGAGCGGTAGGGAAAGTAATTAAAAAAATTGACCTGAAAAAATTGGATCGATTATAGGTTCTAAATTTTGATTATTTTTCGATTAATCACCCTACCCTATGTGATTTAAACTGTGGTTCTCAATCAGATGTTAATCATTTATATATGTTCACTCTATTGAGAGTGAAAAATAAGTGGAATATGTAAATATATGCTGCCTGCTATACTCTTATAACATACAGTAATAAACATGCAAAACATGAGAGGTGAGAAAACAAAGGTAAAGAAGGCATCTGATCATAGTGATACTGATTTGCACGAACTCTGCAATTGACCAGCATCAAATTGACAGATGAGGTAAATTAAATTATGTTCTTATGATAGTTTGATTCTAAAGTTAATTGAAACTACTGACTCAATAAGCAGTCGAACTGACTATAAACTAGAATACATGAAAATTCGTACATACAGCCCCTTTCAGTGTTGGGGGTAACGCATTACAAGTAACGCCAGTTAAGTAATAATATTACTTTTCTAAGTAAAGAGTAAAGTAACACATTACTTTTAAAATTTAGGCAATAGTATACAAGTTACTTTTTAGTTTAGTTGATTCGTGTTTAAAAAATAAATTGCTGAATTAAAATGATTCAAGTCACATTGAATCCCGCACTCAATGAGAGAATGCAGAAACAGACAGAAAGTAATTTTTTCATGTGTTTTTTTAAAGATATATAAAGGTTATACAGTGTGTTGTTAATTACAGAGCTCCTCTATTTAAAAAAGAAGAAGAAGAAAAACCCCTGCAAGTTATGAAAGAGATCAAGCCCCAGCCAGGTCAGAAAATGTAACTCAAATGTAATGTAATGCATTACTCACCATAAAAAGTAATGCAACTAGTTACCTTTTAGGGGAGTAACTCAATATTGCAATGCATTACTTTCTAAAGCAACTTTCCCCACCACTGGTTCCTTTCATGTAATATATAAATGCAGAAAAAACTTCAGAGGAAACATTTTAGTCACTACAGGGGGAGTTGAATATTGTGATTGGCAATGAGGGGCCTTGTCAAAACATTAAGACTCTTGTGCACTGAAGTACTGCAGGTTTGGAGAACAGCTAACATGAGTGCTGTGACAGGGAGCATCCACTGATGCCTGACAGCTGTGGTGAGAGGTGGTGAGTGTCATGAACTGATGAAGTGATGATGCAACAGTACCAGCTCATCTCCTGTTTATCACCACATGGCATCTCTGACATAGTTCATAAGAAGAAGTGATTATGTGATGCAGTACAGCAACTTTACAGGAACAAATAATTCATTTAATAAAAAAAAAAAAAATTACTCATTTCCATTTCCAAATTTTTCAATTGCCAAAAAGCTCAATATGTTGTAAATGCAACCATATTTTAGAGTTGTTCATTAGATTTTTTCTTCAGTCTGTATTGCATCTAATGCAGTAAAAAATTAGCTTCAAAATATGGCCAAACCGGTTCTTCTGTTGTCTGTGTAGCCAGATTTACAGACAAGGGACTGTTATGTAAATCAAACACAGCCAATGAATTTCCGATCCCCAAACTTTTCTTGAGCGGTTTACAATCTGAATGAATTTAAAATGCTTTTCTGACACTGTCCTGGAATTGACTGGTAATTAAGCTCATTGATCATCTGACTTATCAGCGACTCTTTGAATGTGTAGTCACGAAGTTCTACAAAGCTCAGAGGATGCAGTGTTGAAGAGATTATTGTCACAGCTGGTGATTTATGAAAGCCTGCTTATATTATACTAGTTTAATTCAATGATGGATAGACAATTGCTGTCTCCAGAAAGACAAAACCGCTGCCTTTATGCAAGGTAGTAAAGAACATCCAGCCTTTGTGTAACAACATGTCAACTAAGATGCTTTAATCTATTTTGAAAGGAGCATATGTTTGTGGTTTAGTGCAAACTCCATATTTCTTAAAGTACAGCTGTCATAATATACACTAAATCTCAGATGTGAATCATTTAAAAAATGAGGACATTATTTTGTACATTTTTGTTTTTAGTTAATGTGTACTTCATATATACATATAATATGAATGTTTATAGAGAAAATAATAAATGCTAACTACTAAAACATTGCAAATATATCAAAATTATGATTTCACGAAAATGTAACAAAATAATAAATAAATAAACAAATAATTAAGTTTACTGGATTCTACATATTAAGTTACAAAAACTAAAATTAATTAAAGTTTTTCCCAATCTTATTTTATTTTCATCCATTTGGAAATTAATCTTTGCTGTTCCTAAACTTGCATATTATATTTTGCCTTTAGCAAATTTTTCATGATTTGTTTTCATATATTTTAGCATTAGCTTGCTGTGGAACCTTCCAGAAATACGAGTTCAAACAATCCTACAGACCTTTATATAGCACTTACTTTAATACAACGTGTAGTAAGAAAGTACCAACCTTTAAAACGATAATGGATTCGGTTTTCATAACTGATGATATAAGTGCTCCAAAAGTGCTAGGTTACCTTCTTCTTTACCAAAGCAGCATGTCACGACCGGGTAATCTGTGTAGCTCACAGCTCCCTCTGTTGGTAAAAAACAAACAATTACCACGCGATTGTTCTGGTGATCTGCAGGTCAGGATGTGTGGGTTAGGCTTTTGCTGTGTTCTCCAATAGTATCTGGATGCAGCCTTGATAATGCGAGCTGAGACAGCATATCTCAGTGATGCAATGTCAGACACAATGCTTGTGACGTCACCGTGAGGGGTAGGGTTAGGGTTGGGTGAGCGCATTAAAGCATATTGACTGCAGCTCAGATTGCACTACATCCATAGTCTGCATCCATATTTTCCCATGTTGGGGAAGATACTTAACAAAATATAGCTTGATAAGCTACACACGCTACTATAGAACTCCACTTTTTAAAAAAGTTTCTTCATAAAAGCAGTTAGTTACAATGCAGCTTCTTTTTTTCCAAAGGCATGTATTATAAAAATGTGAATAAATGTTAATTTTAAATAAAATATTTGGTACTTAAAACAATATAGTTTAATGTTCAAAGATTAATGTTTTATTACACACAGTTTTGAAATTTCTTAGACTGTAGCATTACAATTATATATATATATATATATATATATATATATATATATATATATATATAAATTTAAGGGCACAGGACTGGACATAGTCCACGGTCATATTGGAGTGATTTAAAGACAATAAGTCTCTTTTTATAAATTTCCTGACGTTAAAACAGGATCCAAATCCCTCCCATTTTGAGGCCTTCCACAACGTGACGTAGGAGTGTGGTTTCCCTGCCCACCAAATTGATTGACAGCTGCATTTAAGCATGACTCCGTAGTAATAATCAGGTCTATTTTGTACATTAACATAACAGATATCCATACAGCGGTGAATATTAACGCGTATCCTGTCACATTTGCCATGCAAAAACAGTGCAAAGTTATACACGCGTATGTGTGTGTGTGTGTCCGCTGTGTGTGTGTGTGTGTATCTGTGTGTATGTGCGTTCATTTTGTAATAACATTGTGTGTGACACTGTCACTGAAAAGCTTCCATTAACTCCACAACAAATACATCAAATAATCATTGGGATAGTTCTTACTATAGTATTTCTTATTATCGTTACGTGAGATCTGCTTCCTTCATGTCACTGTGCTGTTTATCTAGGAACACTCTGACAGTCATGTGGGAACGGTGGATGGAGAGAACTAGCATTAAAGGCACAGGCCACAAAAACAGCTACATTGTGTTCAGAGCAGAACATTCTAATATTCTATTCTTATGTTTTGAGCTGAGACAGATTCTGGAGACACAAAAGGCTTATCTTAAATCTTCAAAGGCAGTAAATTAGATGCCCTTTAAAATAAGCACAAAGTAGCAGTTACTGCAACAACAAATGCTGACATATGGACCATTGCAGGTTCACAAAATGGATTTTAGCTGTTGTAAAGCTACTCACTACTTGCTGGAATAAGTATTAAGCTACTTTAAATTTTTTGTTTTGTAGCTTACATTGTACATTGTATACATTGTATCCTTTATTGTAAGTAGCTAAACTATTGCAAAGAGTGTCAAAGTTATTTTGCTACTGTCAAGGTTAGCTGAGCTACTTGCATAGCTATGAGCTAGTATCAATATTTGCAGGCAGTTTTGACCGTGCCTCAGAAATAGGGACGTCTGGTCAAATAAATTAATAAATGTTTAAATTTCTGGCCATAAATTCTTTCTAGCCATTATTCTCAGCTAGATATTTACAGTCATTTGGAATGCTGATATTTCCATTGCCTTCATACTATCAAGCTGATTGTGAGGTCATTGTCTGACCGGGAACACAATCACAGACATGCACTTCTGTTCTGAGGTCAGCTGAGGCTGAAAGAAAGACATAATCTCCCTCTAGTGGTGCATTTCAACAACTGCATTGTGTCTGATTTACATAACTTCACAATAAAATCTCAATCAGTTGTGACTAGCACTGAAGATATCACAGCTCCTTTAAACGTTAGTATACAGCTAGTCATATTTTGGAAAATTATGGTTTATCATGGTTGTGCATTTAAATTGAGACTTACTTCTTTTGTTCACATAGGCTAAAAAAATCCCCATAATTAGATAGCAACCCTTTATTTGCACGTTTATGACATAATACGAGATGATAATTCTGTTGTTTATGAACTCATTGACTGCAGAACCAGGACCGGTTCAATTCTCTAAACATGCTGACCTTTATAGTCTATTTACCTCATTTCTATGAGTGAACCCGAGAGCCATAAATCATGACAGCAGTGGAAGGAATGAGCATTTGAACATGTTTCGAGTCTATTAGTTGTTTCTAGAAACGCAGATACTTTAGCTTGTTCTAAACAGTACTTTTATGTAATCCTCTTGTAAAATAGGGCCGTTTATGCACATGTGATGCTACAAGAAACTCTCTCTTTTTTTATTTGTGCATATGAACATCAGTTGAGGTGATATTTTCATGTGGTATTCATTTATATATTATATTACTACCCTTCAGGCAGCTATATAGATTTACAGAGACTTATATTTGTGTGTGAGTATGTGTGTGTGTGTGTTGTGGATTGTATTTATTACATTTCACCATCCATTGTTGAGTGAAGGTTCTGGAATGTTAGAAAAAAAGAGGTCAACGCCTTTTCATCAGCTAACCTGCAGAGGGCGATAGAGACCGCAGATTTACGTAACAACGCTTTAATTTTGAAAATAATTTATATTTTTCATGAGAACAGATTAATCGAGTGTTAAAATATATCTTCATTGTATGTTTTAATATAGTGATTTTAAAGCATCTAGAGTTGTGCTTTCATTACTCTGCATTTCTGAGACAATCTGGATCAGCGCAGACCTGCCTGTTGTCATAGTAACAAGGGAGCCAGGGAGCTTAAGCTGTTGCCGTGGTGAGCCCTTTGAGGGAAGATGCTGTTGGAAACAGAAGATGATGATGAAAATGAATAAGTCAAGGCAGAAATCGTTAAACACAAGTCATACTCACACATGACTGATGCATAAAAACATGAAAGTGTTTTTAATGTTAGCTCTTGCTGATGTACAGACTGTGTGTTGAGGTTTTCAATCGTTTTAGAGGACCTGAATCCCCAAATATGATCATCCTAGTTAAAGGGACCACATAAGTGAATGTCTACTGTATAGTTTCTTGAATTAATACTGTGAAAAATTAAAAATGTAAATGGGCTTAAATTTTCTAATCAAACTCTTTTACAGTAATTAAAATCTTGTTCTTTATAGCACTGTACATATTCATAGATTTATTCTATTCATTTTATGCAGTTTGCATTTGCTTCTTTTAATATTTGTTTATCTGCATCATATTTTTTTATTTCAATAGTTAAAATAGTATTTTTATTATTAATATTATTTAAATGTAATTTTACACTAACATGTTTGTTTGTCGTAACAAAATCTTGATTCTTTTTAAATAATATCTTTTATTGAAGTAGTTAATAATAATTTTAAAAAATGTTTAGATTTCCTTATGCCGCACTCTTAAAAATAAAAGTGGCAGAATAAAAGGTTTTTAAGGTGAGGTAAGAGTAAGGTAAAAATTTATTGTCCCACTCAGGGAAGTTTATCTTGGGCTTTTGCCTTCAGCTGCAGTCATCACATACATAGAAAAGGGCAATGCAAATATATTAAAAACAGATACATATACATGTATATACACATAAATAGACAAAAAGAAATCCATCAATCTAAGCCACCACTATTTAATAGCTTAATGCTCACCGAAGAAAGTTTTTTTTCGTCTATATAATCTACAGCAAGGTACTCTAAACCTTTTCCCCGAAGATAAAAACTCATTCTCAGTATGCAGAACATGTGATAAGTCATATGCAATTTGTTTAGCATGTCTTAATGTGACCTGTTTAGAAATATGTTACAGTGACATCTGTAAAGAAAAGATTTAAATGTTTTTTTCTCAGTGATACCACAGAAGAGTTCTATTTTGTATCCTTAAAGAACCTTTTAGTAAAAATTCTTCCAATAATATATATTTTGTATTTATTTAAACTAAAAAAAAAAATTCTCTAAATCTAATCTAAATGATCCTTTTCTGTAGTAAAGAACCTTTTGTGGGATGAAATTATTCTTGATTTATCAATTAAAAATGTCTTATGGAACCCACAACAAGCACTTCTCCGGCCCCTTGGGTATCGCTGCTTAAAAGTTGGAATATTTATTATCAATTATGTTTTTAAAATTGTCTTCATACAGAACTTTTCAATGAATTGTGAAGTGTCCAAAAATGAGCGCATCTCAGACTCTGTTTTACACTGTTTTATTAAAATTAGTTATCTGAGGCCTTTAGGAAATTATGATAAGTTTAACCGTTATAAATGTATGCTTTTAGTTCATGGTTTAATAGACTAATTAGTCTTTTTAAACAATTGTTTACTTCAGATAATGACATTGTTATGTTTCCATTAAATAATACCTTTTTATTTTCGTTGTTATAATGCAGATTACTGATTTTAGGATGTGTATGGTATTTATAACTAAATAAAAGTTTGTATCTTTACAAAAGTTCGTCTGCAATGTTGCTAAAGTCGTGTTTGTGAATACAAGAAAGAAAGAAAGAAAGAAAGAAAGAAAGAAAGAAAGAAAGAAAGAAAATAAACCAGACTCCACCCTTTTTGATCCGACAACAATGCCACCGAGGTCACATGACCATGCTCATGTTTATGTATGAGCTTTGTTAGGTAGGGTGTGGCCTCTTTGATCTGACTCCTCCATCATCATCACCACCACCCCCCTCAGGCTCTGCATATGGTACGGTCCGCTCTCTGGCTCTGCGGTGGAGGCTGCAGTGTTTACCGTTTCATCCAACAGAGCGGCTCCTCTCCTCTCTTTCTCTTTCCGTCTTCTCTGCCCTTTTCCCTCTTTAAGCAGCAGTAGCACCTCTCTCTGCTCTCTCCTCTAATTTCTGGCCATTCATGCCGTTCGGACGTGTGAGATAGTGGGTCTCTGAAAGACATACGACCAGCGAAAGGGAAAGGAAAAAGACGACAGCAGTGAGAGAAGGCGACAGACATGGATAAAGGGAAGAAAGAGTGCACCTGGAGCAGCTGGAGAGGGCAGGGTACAGACCTTCTGTTTTTCTTTGTAAAATACGACAACACCATGTTTGTTTTGCGCGTTTTATGCTGTGTATTTTGAGCGTGTTGCGTTTAACGCGAAGCTAGCATCCCCTCGGTCTCTGCGCTGCTGGGACAAAGAGAATTGAGGAGAGGCAGCTGTTTTGGGATGAGGGCCGGCAGGTGGTCTGTCTGGTTCATACTAAAGCTGATATCTATGTAACCTCGCCGGATTCGGTAGATTAGGCTCCGGTCGCCATTGTACAGAGTTCAGCCTGTTTTTATGATCAATCGCGGTTACAGCAGCGCTGGATGAGGCTGTTTCTATAGCAACCAGGTCACACCCATTGTGATTACATCATTCTCCTCAACAGGCATCCATGATACCTGGAGAGGAAAACACGAGAGAGGGTGGAGGAGGAAAGAAAGGGTATTTTAAAAAGAAAACTAACAGGAGAAATGGCATATTTTATATAAACGTTCGCACAGATAAAGTGAGTTGAGAGAGACTACATTTGTAGATACTGCATTGTGCAAGTGTTGCAATCAGTGTTTGTATAGCGATAGTGTAGTTGTTCGAAGCTGAAACAAAACATTTGGCATGTCAACATTCTTTAGATTGTTGCT
Source organism: Danio albolineatus (assembly GCA_903798035.1). Classification (NCBI taxonomy): domain Eukaryota; kingdom Metazoa; phylum Chordata; class Actinopteri; order Cypriniformes; family Danionidae; genus Danio; species Danio albolineatus. Next base: position 3,978,127 of record CAIGQQ010037872.1, read on the forward strand.
AAGGTATTCTAAGTGGTTGCTATGTCATTACATGCTGATTGGTAAGTGATTGGTTATCGACACCAATGGAAAACGAGCACATATCATGCTTTCTATGGTAAAAACAAGGCATTCAGTTTTGGAGTTTGCATCAAAATACAATTACAAAAGTAATGTTATAATGTGAACTATTTATATTTCTATAGTCAAAACATCGTTTAACATTTAATAGAAATAAACAAAAAACACTTGTTACTTTATGAAAGAATAGGAAATCTTAAGGAAATCATGATGTATGTACGACAATGGGCTATATGCACAGCTAGTGTTTTTTAGCCAATGATAAACTTCCAGTGAAAGCTTAATGTGACTATTTTTAATTTCACAAGCTTTTACAGTATCAATGTTGTAATTTAATTATAATACATTTAGTTAAATAGACTTATCATTTAGTTGTTCAAGCATAAAACAAGATGAAAGACTGTGTGACCACTAACGCCTTCAGGATCAGCAGGCGAGCGCAGAAACTCCATTGAAAATTCTGGGGTAAAACAAATTGTCATATTTTAAAGACACGGCGAGGGAAAATAGATTTTAATGCAGTGCTTCTTGTCTGTCTGAGACCCACTTTATATTGTGTATCTATCAGGCAGTGAAGATCACAGATTTTTAAAGAAATCAGACTTTAAACGTGGCAATTTTATAATGGGAAGACTGGAAGCACTGAGGCTGTCTGGCTGAAATTAAAAGTCAGTGTGCATATACCCCATTAAAATGCAAGACGGTTATAATTTTTGCTCAGAATTTTTTTTAAAAAAAGGACAATCGCCTAATGCATTCAACAATTAAAGCTGTATTAAAACCGTTTTCATCTTTCATACAGTAAACTCAAGTTATTTCTTAGCATTAAAAGCTTCAAAAAATGCATGATACAATTTTGCCTTTTCACTCTTATGCAATTTTTCTGTCTATTTATGTCATCTGAATGACATCAAACTTCCCCGAAGGACTATATGACATCACTATGAAATCATTTCTTGTTTCTTGATGATTCATATCAAAGTCTCTAGAGTACAGACCCCTAACTGCATTCTCATGCTCACAGTGACATGCAAAAAGCTACACATAAATATATAAACATTTAGTGATATATTTTTAAATCCACTCACTCACAGGCCTGAAGCCAATGATTTATTAACTCATCTATTTGCATTTATCTGTAAATTAAGTAATAAAATAATTATTGAAATTCTACTGAAACTTGGATACTTCTTAATCCCAAGACAAAATAGTTTTCCTTTTACAAAACCAAGCAGAGTAAATGTGAAATATGAAGTGTTATATTTACCAGGGATATGTGTGATCTCTGATGCTAGAGTTTAGTTTATTAGATTTTAAAACATAAAAATGTGCACAAAGCATTTGTGCAGTATTATTACTCATTTGTGTCTGTATATACTCTGAAATTTCATTATAATAATAACAATGAAGGTATTTTCCAGCAGGGAATCAGATAAATAGCTGTGCTTTTCTGCCAAGATTAGCTTGACACACCCATCCCTTTCACTTGCGCAACCATTAAATCAATAATCAGGAACATATATTCCCTTTAGATCTTAATATATTTGTATTATTTGGTGGGGCTACACTTCCTGTTCACTTTCATTCCTGCTGAGTTCTGGAATTTCCATGGTCGTGTGTGTGCAGCACTTTTGGTTTTTATTACATTTTTGGCACTCGGAAAATCTGCCTTTTGTGCAGTGTTGTTCTAATAAAATTGATGTATAGTAGAGTGACGGACAGAGATCAGGAGCAAAATGTACTGTATGAGTAGCAGGATTGTGATCACAGATACTCTGCTGCCTGGGTCACCTATTTTTAAGATTTTTGTGTCGCAGCCCAGATCGTTAACCAATAAGCTACCACCAACCCTAATTAAAACTTAAACCAGCACAGAAATGTGGTAAAAAAGCACCCTTGAAGTGCATTGGTAAACACTGGCCAATGCTGAATCGTTTTTAAGGGATTGTTCAAGCAAAAAATGGCATGTTCTGTCATTGTTTACACACACTAATGTCTTTTGAAACATGTCTTACAGCTATACATACGGTGGAAGTCAAAGGTAACAAAAACTGTTTGATTAGCAACATTCAAAATATCTTTTGTGTTTGAAAAAAGTGAGTAAATGATGACAGAAATATCGGTTTTATTTGTTGTAGTTGGTTGTACAAAGACAGACAAAGTGAGTGTGTCCTAAGGCTAAATGATATGCGCATACAATATTAAAAAGGTGGGGGAGAAAAAGTGTCTCATGGGAGAATAGTGTGCAGTGTCTCAAACGTGCTCTTTTTTGATCCAGGTTTCGAAGTGTAGCAAGCATAGCACTGACTGATCAGGAAAATCTCACAAACAAGATTTTCTCATTATTAAGCCATTTGACATAACTTGTTGTCCCAGTAGAGTGCCACAGCATCAGCCAATTGTTCAGGAGATCTGGTTGAGGAAACACTTTTCACATTCATGCATAGGAAAACATTACAAACTTTGATTTTAACCCTTGTGTACTGTTCAAATTGACAAACCTTTCATTATTTTTCTGGCTGCTTTTGCCCCATTGATTTCCATTATAACAACATTTTTGTAAGGCAAGGCAAGTTTATCTATGTAGCACATTTCATACACAGTGGTAATTCAAAGTGCTTTACATTAACAAGAATAAAAAGACGAGAATAAGAAAATAAAAAAAACAGATAAAAACAGATTAAAATGTGTTAAAACAGGTTATAAAAGAATGAAAAAGAAAAGAGAGACATAATACTGTGATCTGTCGGACGTAGCACAGTGCTCATTCAGTAAAGGCACAGCTAAACAGATGTGTTTTCAGTCTTGATTTGAATGTGCCTAAGGTTGGAGCACATCTGATCATTTCTGGAAACTGTTTCCAGCAGCGAGGGGCGTAGTAGCTGAAAGCCGATTCACCCTACTTTGAATGAACTCTTGGAATTTCTAGTTTATATGATCCTAATGATCTGAATGATCTATTAGGTTTGTATTCAGTCAGCATATCTGTAATGTATTGAGGTCCTAAGCCATTTAGTGATTTTTAGACAAGTAGTAATACTTTAAAATCTATTCTGAATGTAACTGGGAGCCAGTGTAAAGACCTGAGGACAGGTGTGATGTGCTTTGATTAAGTGGTTCTGGTCAGAATCCTGGCCGCAGCGTCCTGGATGAGCTGCAACTGGCTGACTGTCTTTTTGGGAAGGCCAGTGAGGAGGCCGTTAACAGTAATCCACCCTACTGCTGATAAAAGCATGAACAAGTTTCTCTAAGGCCCCGTTTACACTAGTGCGTTTTAGTTTTAAAACGGCGTTTTACCATGAAAACGATCCGCGTCCACACTAGCATTTCACCCAGCGTTTCTGAACATATCTTTGTCCACACTACTCCAGCAAAAACATATATCACGTGACCATTCTCTGGGCATGCGCATTCAAGTAAACAGGAAGCATGTGACTCGCTCAGCATTCTAAATAGATCTGCTACGTCCGACAGATCACAGTATTATGTCTCTCTTTTCTTTTTCATTCTTTTATAACCTGTTTTAACACATTTTAATATGTTTTTATCTGTTTTTTTTATTTTCTTATTCTCGTCTTTTTATTCTTGTTAATGTAAAGCACTTTGAATTACCACTGTGTATGAAATGTGCTACATAGATAAACTATTGGGAAGAGTATTAAAAATGACAAATTTTACCTCTTCCCAACAGGGAAAACCAGCAACAATTGCATAATAATATGGTTTCATGGCTTCGCATTCCAAAAATGTCATTACAATGGAAGTCAACGGGGTGAAAACCGCTACGAAAATAATGTAAGTGTAGTAAATTTGCCCAGAGTGTATTGTTGAATTTTTAAAAAATTTCAAAGCATTTTACTAAAATATGTGTCAAAATTATATTTGTCACCATTTGCTGAAACACAGATAAAGTTCTGGCCAAATTAAGCTTCAAAATCACCCCAGAGTGGATGAAAACCCCAACAACATAATGGAAAGTACTATATGCCATGAAGCATTGCAAATCACAATTACAATGAATGCAATAGAGAAATCCAATTTAAATTGATTTAAATTAAGTATGATTTAAATTAAGTATGTCTACATAGACAGGAAGTGTTACATTTATTGCAAATTATACATTTATGAATACAATTGTTATGTAGTCAGTGAGATGGTCTGGATTACATCGAGCAGAACTTTAAAGAAACTGGTGGACATTAAATCTACTTAAAATGACGTCAACAAAAGCTTATCAATTAACAACATCTTAGTTCACTAAAGGCTTGTTATTTTTTAATATGAGACAAAATTATAGACATTTTACATACTTCCAAAACTTCATCACTGGCTTCAACCTATATTGCCTTTGCCAATGACCTTTCACTCAGGAAGTGACTGGTTGGGTGTCGTTTTGGCCTTGCTGCCAAGCTGGATGTGCATTTCTGATGCTATAATTACCCTCCGACATTTAAACACCACACCAGCACACAATTACCCCCACCACCACCACCTTCTTATTTTAAGCTGGCCCCCGGCCCCTAAGCAATGTGTGTAAGGAAAACTGGAGCACAGTATCTATAGCAACTGCTGCTGTCCCCTTTCTTTCTCATCTGTCTCTTCACACTTGTCACATCGGACGTATTAAGCAAGCTGGATTAATTGGGTTCTGTTTATGGGTCACACATGATTTTGGTTTGATTGTGTGTTTTTGTTTTAGATTTAGCTATTTGTCACTCGATGTGCAGTGTACGCGGGTGTAAGTGAGTGTGTGTGTGTGTGTGTATGTCCATTATTAGCCAATGGTAGTATGAGCCGGTCCCCCTCCCTCTCATTCTCTGCCTTTCTCTCTCTCCTTTTGTGTGCGTTCCCACTCTCTGTCTCTCTCTCTCTTTCTTGCTGTCCGCAACCATGGGTGGTTCAGGTCAGTATCTTTCTCTCTCTTCTGGTAGCTTTGGTGTTTTAGAACCAAAAGTCAGGAATCAGGAAATCAGGAGTGTGTCTGTTATGATGCTCTTAACACTAACTTTGATGGATAATTGAATTTTGCTGGTTGTCATTGTGTGTATTTGGTTTTAGAACCAGCGTTAGGTCACCTATCTACTGTATATCCTTAAACTAGTGTTAATATTATTATTAGTAGTAGTTATTATATTAGTGTACATTAGGTAAGTCCAAATAAAGGGGTGTGGAAGGAGAAAGTCTGCAAACGTTGCTGTTTTAAGTCTTGTTCTGTTTAAAGAGGCATGGATTTCTCAGAGAAGTGTAAAGAGTGTAAAGAGTTATTTATATTTATACAACTGCTATGCCTTTTTTAGTTAACACTATGATAGATGAGAGACAATGAGGATAGAGTTACTGATAGTGTGTGCAACTCTCAATGAAAGAGCGTGCACTTCATTGTGGACTTGGATTCGAGCTAAAATCTTGAGATAAAAATGGCCGATATTTCTGCCCTCCTCTAAGCTCTGCCGGTCTAATTTTAGCCCAGCGGGACCGATGGGAGAATCACACAGGGGACTACAGATGTCGTGCACACGCTAGAGTGTGACGAACCAGCTCGTGTTAGTGTGTGTAACAGTTTCATCCCAAGCTCCAACCAGAGGTGTAAAAACACAGGTGTAAAGAAGGGAAACACACATCTGCTACAGGGCGCTCATGGTTGCTACAGAGACTGAAGGGATGACTCAGAGATCTCAGTCTGCTGGTTCTCATGGCAACAAGTTAACAATTATATTTGTTCTTTGTGATATTTAAAGAAAGATGGAAAGGTGAATGTGTTTTATACAGCAGAGAAGAAAGCCGAGTCTTGAAACGTCCACCAGCGCACATGGGTATTATTACACCTGCTTGGTTATAACATGTTATTATTAGAACAAACTTGCATATATAGAATATTGTAAATACTTTAAATCAATAATTCACTTTAAGTTTGTTTGTATAGAGCTTTTCATAGTTGTTATTCCAAAGCAGAGTTGGGTCAATAGCATCTCATGATTTCGCCAAGTACGACGTGATCCTGGATTAACATCTATGTTGATTGTGGAACATCATTTTTGTTTAAAAATGTAATCTATACACATTCCCTACCCAGTGTTGCCAGATCAGGTGGTTTTGAATTGGATTGTGCAGGTAACGTAAATTTTACATGCAACTTATTTAACAAAACATAACTGTGTGCTCCTACTCCATTGAGTTAGCAGTGACCAGTGCATACTGCAAACTGCGTGGGCCTCTCCCCGCAAGAGCAGGTGAAAGAAAGTTGTATTAAAATCGGACTCCCTAGACAAATCTGACTCCCCTCGTGTGCACGTGCCTCACCTGCAGTTAAACTCATCGTGGTTTATCATGACACATCTATCGATCTTTGTATCCGCAATTGGCAGCAAGAACAAGCATAGAAGCATTGTATGATTGACAAGCAGAACCTAAATATGTTCAAAAGAATTTAAAACACCATATGAGACAAATTTATACCCCGTTCCGAAAGTAAAATACTCTAATAGGTAGTGTATTCTACACAACAATAAGTGCAGTGTGTGGGTGAAAGGGGGGCAGTGTTTCGATGTGATCCGGTTATATTGTGGTTCTGTGACTGCTGGTGTGGGTTGCTGTTTGGTTAAAAAAAATATGACAGTAACCAGGTTAATTTTAATTAAATTTAAATTTAATTTAATATTTTGGGCGTGTTTTGGACAGCTTTTGGGCTGGAAAAAGTTGACTGTATCTGGCAACACTGTCTCTACCCCTAAACCCAACCATAACTGTAAAATATTCCCCAAATCAGAGGAATTATAGTTGTGCATAAACCTAACCGTAACATTAAACTTAACATAAATGGTATCCCTTAATTCTGATTGGCTGATTGGAATGTTGTTCCAGGATCAACATAGATGTTAATCCAGGAACATGTCCTACTTGGTCAAATCAGGTTGGGTCGATAATACTGCCGTCAAGTGTGTATAAATAGTTAATCTGTGGTTATACAATATACTGTTTTCAAAAAGGTGATATCTATTCTATTTTCAATATTGTATTATTAGTTATCTTATTAAGTCTTTGTAAAATGTAGTGTTTATAAGAAATTGTCTAGTGCAAATGGAGAGGAAATAGTGTTTTCCGATGGTTTGTTTGTAAGTAGAGTAAGTTTTCTTTGACAAAAGTTTAGAGTGTGAATAAATATCTGACTGAATAAATGAATACTTTTACTCGGCAAAGAAGCCTTAAAATAGGACCATAACATGATGATGAAAACCTACTATTCTATAAAAAATAAAAAAGGATTTTAAAAAGTTTATAGTTTCCATTGAATATAATAAAGTGCCATTTTCAGCACAGATATTTAGAAAATTGACTGTAAATCAGACTGAAGGTGTAGTTTATAATGGAAAAAGAATTTTCTCCTGCAGATAACATTTAGACAAATCCATTACCAAAAATGCTGCCATGGCATGTGTGGCAGGCCAGTAGTCTGGAGGGTCACCACATTTCTGTTGTCATGTAAATGAGTGCCAAAGCATATTTTTAAAACTTGTCTAAATTTGTTTTGTTTTGCAATGTAAGCACTGTGTATGGCTACATGCTAGATATGCAAATGCTGTTTGTCACAATGGTTGTACAAGATATTCACTCTCCATTAAATGCAAGCCTTTTAGATTTAGATGGTGACAGTAATTTTATGCTTTTATATATACTGGGTTTCTGTGGAAGGTCCTTTAGAGCCGGAACAGTGAGTTCTTACCCATAATAACAAGGTATATTTAGTTTCTGAGTGTGGTTCATTTTAATCTTATAATTGTATGTACGCTGAATGCCCAACACTTCCTCAGTGATGTTGTACTGGTTAGTTGACAGGAAAACAGTGGTGCTGATTTGGGTTAAAAGCTAGTTGTACAGCTTGTGTCTGGATAATTATTGGATGCATGTCAGGGCTGGTTACTAAAAGGTTTGAACCCTGGAAGGGGTGATCCTCGAGCAAGACACTTAACATTAAACTGATCCACTGGGAATTACCCTGTAACTTAAGATGGTACATGTCTATAATGGTGTTGCAGAAACAAATTCAATCCCCCAGAATAGAAGGATAGGTTATGTGTGAACTAGGTTTTGCCTGTTATCTGTTCTAGTTTACATTTATATATTTGATTATATACCAAAACTAAACCTGCAATTTAAAGCTTGTGCAGTTTCCAGTTCACTGCTATTTTTTTTAAAGCGCTGGTTGGTTTGGTAAAAGTTTATACTGTAGCTTACCCTGAGTGCTCATTACATTTCAGCACTTCTGATAATGGAACTATTTGTACTGTCTTACCCAGCAGCAATAATTAACCCAGTAGAGTGTGTGCGCACACAGATGGTTAGGGTTAGATAAGTTGATAACCGGTGCTGTGAGAGGTAGACAGGTGTGACCTGATAGTCTCAAGGTTACACTTTTTCTCTAGATGGAAAATGCTGGATTCCTACAGTCAAGGAACATCTGATGAGATTTTAAACCTGACTTCTAGGTCTAAGTCACATTTGGGCGGGGAAATGTTGAGATTTCTATGGTGAATTTACTTGTTTTTAAAGCTCAGCAGTGAAATATTCTACACTAAATAATCTCCATGCTGTGAAGAAGTGCCTGAAGTCATTTTCATAAATGCATGTGCAGCATGATCCTCAAACAATGTAAATTCTGTTATCCTTATAACCAGTTCAAACACAATAAGCATCTTTTGTTAAGCTGTGGATGAGCATATTTGAGTTTGGCTCAGTGGTTAGCACTGTCACCTCACAGCAAGAAGTTTGCTGGTTTGAGCCCTGGCTGGGCCAGTTGGTGTTTCTGTGTGGCGTTTGCATGTTCTTTCTTTGTTCACGTGGGTTTCCTCCGGGTGCCCCAGTTTGCCTCACAGTCCAAAGACATGGGGTATAGGTAAATTGAATAAACTAAATTGGCCATAATGTGTGTGTGTGAATGGGTGTGTATGGCTGTTTCCTGGAAGGGCATCCGCTGTGTAAAACATGCTGGATAAGTTGGCGGTTCATTCTGCTGTGGCGACCACTGATGAATAGAGACTTAGCCGAAGGAAAATGAATGAATGAATGAATGAATGAATGTACAGCGTAATCTATCACACCTCCTATTCTCTACTGTTTATAAAATTAAAATGGATTTACATGAGAGGCCAGAGAGTATGGTTTTTGCGGTGCGATTTCAGTTGCTCCTTAATATTTTAGTAAAAGTAGGTCCATTTTTGTATAAAAGTTGTTAATTTTGATTGTGAGAATTATTGCTTGTTGATTTAATTCACTTTAATGCAATAATTTATATATAAAAATAAGTCGAGTTTTAAACGTTACCAATTACCAATTTAAACGTATGCAATTTTACATAACATTTTAATGGTAATGTTTACTAAAAACTTTGGTATAATCAGAAAACTAAATGTGATCTTTCAGATTTTCAGTTCCATTGCCTTTTTCTAAGACTGTCTACTTCATAATTACAATTGTAACGGTAAACTGTCTGCAACATTTCATTAAAAACAGATCATTATCTATACTCAGTAGTGTAGTCTTTTATGAAATAGAAGTTAACCTTTAATTGACTGAACTTTCTTGGTTTCAAACAGAAGTGAAAATAAGCAAAATGTTTGTAGACAAGTTTTCATCCAAACATAAAATTTTTGATCAAGTAGATTTCTATTGGAACTATAAATGTGGCTTCAACATGAATACTAATCAGCTAGTAATTTAATATATCTACATGATGATTTACAGAGTACATCTTTTAAATAAAACAGACCAAGTACGGAGAATCTTGGATCTCATTGTAATAGTTCTGCCCACATGATGAGAACTGACCACTGGATTGAACTCTAGTTTTAGTGAAGCATGTACTTTTAACAATTTCCTGTTGAATCTACAGTAACGTACTGTATTTACATTTACAGCACCATTTATATTGTTGTATATTTATTTACAGAATTGTAATTATATATTTACTGTGAAATATACAGTAATTTTCAGAATGTAACTTTAACATACAGTAACATACTGCATAACTCTCCTGCATAATATACAAAAATCATTACCAGTGTGGTTCTTGTTCTAATCCCTTCTCTTTCTCTCTGTCTGCACAGTGGTAGATCTGGTACACTGGCGGGATCTGAAGCAGTCTGGACTGGTGTTTGGCAGTGTGCTGCTGCTTCTCTTCTCTTTAACCCAGTTCAGCGTGGTGAGTGTTATAGCGTATCTGGCTCTGGCTGTCCTCTCCGCTACCATCAGCTTCCGAGTCTACAAATCAGTCCTGCAGGCAGTGCAGAAAACCGACGAGGGCCATCCCTTCAAGTTAGTCCAGTGACTTTTCTATTTGTAGATTCTTAAAGACTGGCCTTCCACTCTCATGGCTTCCTCTCGTTGTTCAGGTCTTATCTGGAGGTGGAAATCTCTCTATCTGCTGATCAGATCAGTAAGTATGTGGACAAGACTCAGCTGTACATCAACACCACCATGAAGGAGCTCCGCAGGCTGTTCCTGGTTCAAGATCTGGTCGACTCCATTAAGGTGAAAACGGCTATGAACATTTCACTCTAGAATATCGTTCCCATTTTCTCAAACTCAAGACTATTGTTGCATAAAAATAAAAATAAAAACACTACACTATTATATTGTATTAAATATTATTTTATCTTTTTGGCTAGAGACCTCCGCTCTCATTCATTTTTTGTTGATTTTAGATGTTAAAAACTTGTTTTGTGCTTGATGTTTCACACTGATATTTTCTTATTGTTGGAGCCATTTGTGATATTTTTATATATTTATACTTTATTTGTTTATTTTTGGATGGTTATTGAGTAATTAAGATTAATAATGTTATGCAGTATTATTCGGTGTCACGGATTGACTGGTTTAGTGATCTAGATTAACGGCACCTACATTTCACATCAGCTCACCTGCTTACATTAGGGCACACAGGTGATGGGTGATCAGCTGGCAGGAGTAGCAGGGAAACAGTTTTTTGACTGTTTTGTTTGTAGCGTTTGGAAGACAAACAAACAAATAAATAAATTAGTTAATTAATTAATTAATTAACATCGAGATATATATGCTTGGACTTGTCGTTAACATAAGTTATACTTATTATATTATAGTATAGTATAGTATAGTATACTATAGTATAGTGTAGTATAGTATAGTCATGAACACTTGTTTGTAGAGCAAGCAGTTTGAGTGTTTTCTGTCGTTTTTTTTTATTTATAATAATTTTTCCCAACTGAATTAGAAGTTCTAAAACAATCACAAAAACGAGCGCACTTCTGCACTTTAGAATAAGGTCAATACAGTAAATACTAATTCAAAATGAGAATATGCCATTTTGGATGCAGATGATATTCAGTATGACTGTTGACCTTACTCTGAAATATGAAGTAAGCACATTAATGTGTTTAAAATAAATAAAAAAAATAAAAATCGGATTCATTTGCCTATGGGGGAATGACGAGGAATAATAAACTGTAGTACAGTCAAATTACTTGCTCTACAAAAAATTATGACAATGCATAAAAATATAAATAATATAAGAAGAAAAATAAATATTTGCAACATCAAAGAGCATAACTTTAATGCTAAAAATCAATGGAAGCAAATGAGAAGTCTCAAGCCAGTGATGTTTCAATGGCTCATACATGATCAAGATTAAGGTCAATAAGTGCACTCTATTTCATTTCACTGCTTGATAGAGAAGTGGTCTTGAGTTTCATCTTTTGGCAAAGACAATAGTTTTAAGACTTTTTAGTATTACTAATATTGTTTAGATAGTGTAAATGTTACCGAGTGCACCTTAAAGCTTTTCAATTTGGCAACAAAAGCACTTGTTTCCTGACACCATATGTCTCTGTGTTTAGTTTGCAGTGTTGATGTGGTTGTTGACCTATGTTGGAGCTCTGTTTAATGGCCTGACCGTGTTGATTCTGGGTAAGAATACAAAACAAACATTCATTTCTATTGAAAAACCTGGGGTTGTTGTTTGGTTTAAGAGTTTATGCTTCACAGAGACTGCATTTATTTGATCAAATATGTAGGAAATTAATTATATGGTTAATAGTAATACAGTTAAATAAAACTACAATGTATTTTAACACATAGAAAATGTAATTTATTAAAAAATGAGACGTCATAAAATGTGGAATTTCAAATCAACAAAATCCACATAAAACACTTTTTCTTTAAATTCTTTACTTGTTACTTGTCAATTGACTGTAATGATCTAAACCAGAAGTTGCTGACAGCTAGTAAACATTTTGGAATTTTAAATAAAATTCAATAAACTTTCCCCTTTATCAGGGCCATTTCTCAGTAAACAAGTGATGGTTTAAGCAATGTTAAGCAGTCTCCATTGTTTAGCTGTTTGCTGTCTGATTTCTGTCCATATCTTAAGTACACACTCAAAATTCCAGGTCAGGAAGGTCTGTGATCTGACTGCTGTGGGTCAGGGTGTTATAACCTCAAACAGCTGTCATCTGATGACATCATGCAGCTCGTTTGTCCTGACTCTATCTCTCCTTTCTTTCTCTTTTTAGCGGTGATTTCCATGTTTAGTGTTCCAGTGGTTTACGAGAAGTACCAGGTAATGATTCCTCCTCATCAATCAGTTTATCAAAGGCTCATGTTGTCCTTCAATATCTCTGTGTATGCCAAGTGTTGAGGAAGAGCTGCGGGTCAGATGTGCTAATATGTGTTTGGTTTCTTATACACCAATCACAACGAACTGATCAGTTTGACCAATCAGTGGAGTAGACTTTTGGAAAGGAGAAGCTTAACAAGACGGTTAATTTTATGGGCTTTTTTTCCCCATTTAGGTTTATGGTCACACTATAAAATTCTGTTGTGCGGTGCTGCCAAAATGGGGCAGGATTAAACAAGATGAATAGACATTTTAAAAAAGCAAGTGATAGGTCAATATTTTGAATTTCTGTCTAGTGAGGTCATGTTTTGATCTTCAATTGGTCTCACGCAATCACGTGATGCGATTTCGCACAAAGTTCACCAAGCTTGAACTGCGAAACTTGTCGCACGAACTTGCGTTTCCTGTCTGCCGCATTCGCGCATGCAAGGATGGAAGACTGGGCAGAAAAGTGCAGTGTGACTGCGGCTTTAGACTTGTGTCAGATGTCATTTTCAGTTTGGATCATAATTAGTCTTCCTGTCCCCTTTTGTTTATTAGTTTTAGTAAATTAAATCTTAGACATATTTAATCATGGATGACAGATTGTAAAGATTAAGTCAAATTCTGGGTATCTTATCTTTATTTTTATCAGCGAAGCTCTGATTGGGGGATTTAAGTTCTTGACATCTGGCAACTGCAAACACAAGAGCTTATATAGCAGTCTATGCTATTCTAGATCCTATTTTTATTTGACAAAAATAAAGGAAGAGTTTAGTAAAGATGTATCTAACAATATTTGTCTCATCTTTTTTCAATAGTGATATTTTGTTGTGATATTCATATTCATTACTAGTTAGTAATATACAATTATTAGCAGCAAATGGATTTCTTTGGTATTGTCATTTAGTTTAATATTGGGACTGTGCTTCTGTGCTGTGTATCCTCACACACTTGTATTTTCTCTCTCTTTCAGACACAGATTGATCAATACTTAGGACTGGTGCGCACCCAGGTTAATTCAGTAATGGGAAAGTGAGTTCTGTATTACTACTAGTAAACGAACTATCCTGAGCCTAAAGGAGTGTGATTTAAAATTCTAGTGTTTTTACGCAAGATTAACCAGTCGGACTGTCTGTTTATTTTTCAGGATTAGAGAAAAGGTTCCTGGGGCCAAAAAGAAGGAATAAACTCTTCACTTCTGTCCAAGTAAACACTATAGCCAGTAAAAACTACAACTTTTGCCAGCACTGAAGGATCTCAACTAAAAAGGTGGTCAATACAGCACCTCAAAAAATAAAAAAATGTTAAAAAAAAAGCATCAACAACAACAAAAAAAAAAAAGATTGTCATGTTAGTACAAAGGCACAGATAAGACCCCCACTATCCGTTGCCAGTCACAGGTGAAGTCCTGCATATATAGCTAACACAGATTCACATAAACGACACCTTGTGGGCGATTTGTAGAGCTATAGATATACCGGAGAGACACACACACAGTGTTTCTCTCTTCCATTGCTTCTGATTTAAGTGCATGAAGTCCAGTCTTGAGTAAATATTTGTTATCTCTGCAGTGCTCTTCCTCTCTGCTTTATTTTGCAGTGCATATTTCCTGCTGTAAAACGTGACACGAAAAATGAAAAATCATGCCTGTCATATAATCTCCTGCTGCCATGTCGATTAATCGCTTAATTCACCGTCACCAGTAGAGTGGCTCTCTGTGTACAGACATACTTATTAATATCAAGTTGAATTGTGGAACTTCTTTTCTTTCTTTCTTTCTTTCTTTCTTTCGGTTCCTTTCTGTGTATTCGAGCACAATGATAATTTGGAGATGTTATTACTAAATGTGTAACTGTAATTTTTGCAGAAACTGTAGGGACACGTGTAGGTGTTTAAAGACATGCTTTGTGGTCCTTCTTTAGGGCATCTGATGGTCAGACTGCAGAGCTCCAGCTGTACTAAAACTCTGTCCAACTTTGTACGATGTTCAGTGTTCGGTTATTTTAAAGTCTTTAACTATTTGCACTCTGTATTTAATTGACGAATGAGAAAAATAAATGTTCCTTAATGTAAGAGGGTTGGCCGTCTAGACATTGTCTTCTTTATTTGCTGATTATGTTGCAAGTGATGCAGGTTTGTTCAATGTGTTAAGAATATCTATACCGTTTGCTTTAAAGAGTCAACATAAAAAATTGCTCTAACTTAAAGATATTCGCAATGAAAGATTTTTCTAAATTCTGACACAAATCTGAGTGATTGAAAACTGGAATTATTGTAGTTCCAGGGTTCATACACATTTTTACTACTAAAATTCAATGACTTTTCCAGGACTTTCAAGTAAATTTTCATGACCTAATGTTTCATATAATGTCTACGTAAACGTGATAAATGATGAGAAATAGAATGCATGTTCAAAGTTGTTACAGGATGTCATAAAACATGCTACAATCTATTTAGTTTAAATTAGTCTTTATATCTCTGTAAAATATATTTAGATAATGTTCACACAGCACTAATAATGTGAGAGCATGTGTTTGACCATAGACAGAAAAGAGGACAACTAACCTATGTTTAAATAAACAGACATTTCTTAAACTATTTTCCATGACTTTTCCAAAACGTTGTGGGTTTTTTAGCTTTTCCAAAACTTTTCCAGGCCTGTAAAAGCCACGTCAAAATTCCATGACTTTTCCAGGTTTTTCATGACCGTATGAACCCTGTAGTTCACCCCAAAACTCAAATCCTGTCATTTACCATCTCTTCACTTTGACTTTCCTTTTTCTGTTGAGCACAAAAGAAGATATTTTGAAAAATGCTGGAAACTGGAAGCTATTGATTTTCCTACCATGGATGTCAATGGTTACAGGATTACAACATTCTTTAAAATATCTCTTGTGTTTAACAGATAAAAAAAGAGAGATTTGAAGGCATGGAGAGTACATTTCTATTTCTATTTCTATGCAGGAAATATCTCTTTATCATTTATATTAATAATGTCAAATATTAATTAATAAACTGCATTTCAACCAGGTTAGAGACAATAAAGCTGCTTTTGAAATAAAAGTCAAGAAATCTGAACACAAAGGATTTACTGTACCCATCAAACTACAGCAAGAACAGATCAACTACAGCAAGGACAGCTTAATTAAAACACTGTAATGTAACATCAAAAAGTGCAAGTTTTTTTGTTCACAGACAACCACTGCACCAACTTAAATTCTCTTATCCAAGTAACACAAAAATGCCTGACAAAACTAAAATGCTGCACATTTACTAACATTCCAACATCTGTCGATAATACTGAAAGGCTAACAAAACCTGCAATGTTGCATCTGTCAGACGCTCCTCACATGTTCAGTAAGGTGATGGGATGAAGCTGAAACAGCACACCTTTGGATTTGGCATCATCCTTCTCCTGTAGCTCCATCTGCTGAGAGCGATCCACCTGATGACGCACACAGTGAAGAACCCAATGAACTCGCTCTAGGAAAGTAAACCGTGATGCTGCTTCACTCAACGCATCAGGATTCTCTTACCAGGTTCCACTTCTTGAATTTGTCGTGGTAAACTGGTGTGCACTCCGATCTGGGAGGGTTTTTGATGAACAGTCTGAAGATAAAAGATTAACAAACATTTGTAAACGTTCA
This sequence comes from Danio albolineatus, assembly GCA_903798035.1. NCBI lineage: Eukaryota > Metazoa > Chordata > Actinopteri > Cypriniformes > Danionidae > Danio > Danio albolineatus. The sequence goes on from CAIGQQ010037872.1 coordinate 3,994,459, forward strand.
CATGTCGTGGAGTCTCAAAATGAAGGACGGAGTACCTGACGAGTCGCTCTCTGGCATCCTCCTGAAGGCTGCTGATCTTCTCTTGGCTCAGGTTCAGTAGGCCGTTGGGTCCGTCACACACAAGCCTGTTCACAGTGCCTCTCAGTGCGTTTATCTACAAATACATTTGTGTCTCATGTAACCGGATAAGACTTCATAGATTCATTTGAACACAATATTTTGCCATGATTTACGAAAATTAAGAGTTCAAATTAAGTTTTTGTTGTTGTTGTTGTTTTATTTGCAAGACAAAGAGACACCCATCATACAGATATAACATATATACATTATTTACATGTACATTTTACATTCCATGTATTCATAAAGAAAAAAGGCCAAGCTGTGCTGCTTTTTCTTTTTTCTTTTTTTGAAATACAATGGCTGCGTCCGAAACCACATACTTCCATACTATACAATACGCTAAAATCAGTATGTCCGAAATCATAGAATTCGAAAATCAGTATACGAGAAGTACCCAGATGACTTACTACTTCGGCGAGATACTGAAGTTAAATATACGATGCCCCGCGAGAGAATTCATGAATGGGAGTGAAGCGACGCAACTGACACAGGTAGGTCACGTGACCATGACAAAATGGTGGATGTATTATGTCAGAATTTCATTCATACTTCTCACATTCATACTGTATAGAACGTACTTTTCTACTGGCTGAGTAGTACATTTAAATTCAAATGCAGTACCTACTGAGTAGTAGGCGGTTTCGGACGCAGCCAATCACTGTATTTTATAAAAGCCCACACTATTAGTAATTTAAGGTTAATTTCTCTAACTAAATGGCTACATTCTCCAAGGAAATCTACCTTGTTTATTTAACAGTGTTTCTGAATATAGTGGTGCACTAGCCTTCTTTAACTGAATGGTTTCTTTTTTTTAAGAGTGAAATTGTTTGGCCATGTACACTGCCAAATAGCATTGTCTTTTCAGAATATTTATTTTATTGCAATACTAATAATATTCTCAACATACATTACAGAAATACACACACATACCTCTGTGATGTCTTCAATCTCAAACTTGACGTCAAATGCAATCTCAATGTCATGTTCAGGAAGCACTGCTTCTTGGGAAACAGAGTTCCAGCCCAGTCCACACAGAGCTCCAGTAAAACAGGTCCTGTCCTCATTAGTACTGCAAAGGAAGTGTGCATGCAATAAAATGCTGATTTATACATTCAAATGAAGTTCAAGTGTGGATTGCAATTGGATGAGTAAACATCTAAGGTGAATATTTTACATGAGTTAAGTAGTTGCGGTTATGAAGTTATGAACCTTAAAAAACATACTGATGGAAGAATGTGCGCAGCTGTAATTAAATTCTAAAGTACACATACTTAAAGTGGTTTAATTAAGTCAATATTTAAGTTATCATGAGCCATAATCATTAATAAATAAATAAATAAATAAATATTTACTCTGTTGAATGCTTTCAGACTTTTAGGAAGGTTTTTACGCTAATTTTATCGTTTGGCCATTTTAAGATTTTGTCTCTTTAAAGACTGATGTAAAAAAGTTACCGCAGCTCCATGACAGGGGTGAAAAGCATCGTCACAAGGGAGGGAAGGCCATGGATCTGAGGCATCAGAGAGGTTTCCTTCAGCAAGATTCGAGAACCTGCGCATGAATAAAAACAACATGAAATTTACGGTTACAAGCTGTTACATTTTTTTCTATTTTTCTAACTATTAACAGTTTATAGAGTATAGAATATTTCCATTGACAAAGTTAATCAATTATTATCTTGTGTGATGGTGTGCTTACCTGAGGCACTAAGAGACACGCTTGCAGCCACCAGCATCCTCTCGTGCCAGTCCTGTGGTTTCTCATTCACCATTACACAGTTAATACTGTCCCGCTCAATGTTGACAGACCTGCAGACCAAACCAAACCCATGAAACTCTATTCTGAGAGGAAACCTGTCTGATCTGATCTGTGAGCCAGCAAAAGCTTTTACCTGAAGTTGCTGACTCTGCTCATGCTGTGAAAGCTGAACTTGTGTGGGCTGCTGGGACCATGAACTACAGCCTGCAGGGAAAAAGAGGATTTTTTTGGTCAGGGTAACATTACTTCTTTTAGAAATCTCATACTCATTTAATGGTCTAACCCTAACTTCTCAGTGTGTATTACGAATATCATTGTCTCTGTGATCAACTGCTTGTTTTTATTTTAAAGCTTGCTTTGGATAAAGCATGCATAAAGTATCAAAGCAAAACAATTTGCACAAGAGAAACTGCACAAAAAGAAGCCTGATCCTGTTAGTACTTATAAAAAACAACAACTGCAAGGTTAATCAACAGCTCCTATGGCAGGGGTGCCCAAACTTGGTCCTGGAGGGCCGGTATCCTGCATATTTTAGTTTCAACCCCAATTAAACACACCTGAACCAGCTAATCAAGCTCTTTCAAGGTATACTAGAAACTTCCAAGCAGGTATGTTGAAGGATGTTGGAGCTAAACTATGCAGGACACCAGCCCTCCAGGACCGTGTTTGGGCACCCCTGTCCTATGCCAATACCTTGCACTTGGGGGCGCTGCTGCCGGATGCGCAAAAGTGCTGAAGGAGCTGGTTAATGAGCTGCTTGTCTTCCTCCATCCTGCTGTTCAGGGAACCACTAGCAAAACTGGGGGTGAATCTGCCACTGGCCATATCCTCATACAGAGATATCAGAACCTCATGAGACTGCTGCAGATGCACAAAGAGACAAACCATGTTAATAAAAACATGTGTTAAATGTTGCATCTAGGTTCATGAAAAAACTGGACCTTTATAGATTATGATTCCAGACACTCTCTCTCACACACACACACACACACACACACACACACACACACACACACATATATATATATATATATATATATATATATATATTTATTTATTTTTTTTTATTTATTTTTTTTTTTAAATCGCAAAATTGTCTGCACATTTCTTGGAATTACCGCCACAAAATCAGTCATTTTTATTGCGAAAGAATAAATAAATAAATGTAAAAGAAAATCACTAAAAACTAGGGGGTCTGACATACAAACATACATACAGAGAGAGAGAAAGAGCTTCTTGGTTGGTCCTATGAGAATGAAAGCTACAATGAAGTCCAAACCTTCTGCCATAAGGCTGAAATTGTGTTGCCAGGCAGCAGCAACCCCCCAAAAACAGTATAAAAACAATGGTGTCACTGAAGCTTGTCAAAACTATGGTGTTTCTATGGTTACCTGACTCTCGAAGCTCTCAGGCGTGTGGCAGGCGTGACCCTCCTGCACTAACAGATCAGCCACGCTCACGTCGCCCGTCTCTGTGGAAATGTGCAGGTCAACACGCATGACACCGTGCAGGATAGAGTAAAGCGAGACGATGGCAGAGCGGCCGCTCGTGAGGGTCTTGAATCGGTTACGAGCCCGACTGCTCCAGCGATCACCCAGAATCAGGGACTGGGCAGACGGAGTCATCCCTGCGATGCAGAACTCCTGCGCCTGCAATGAAACACACATTTACAGCTCAATGAAATCCATGAATGATCCAGTTGTTGTAATACATACTTTGGAGATATACCAGGGTTTCTTCAGGTTTCACCGAGTTAAATTTAAGACTTTTTAAAACATTTAAAAAACCATTATGAACGAAATTTTAGACCCATAAAGGGCTAAAGGCCAAGGAATTTTTGAAATGGCCTACATGGAAAAGATTTTTATTTGCCCTGTCAAAAAAAATATTATAATTTAATACATTTAATAATACAAAAATACAATATTCATTAAAAATATTTTAGGTTTTATTTCTTAGCTAAATATTTGAAATATTGTGTATAACCAAGCAAGCTCTACTTTCATCCATACACTTTTTCCCAACATAAACTCTCTTTAAAATAAAAAAATGAACACGTTTTTAAAGTTTTAAAATCTATAATAAACTAAATCTACGCACAGCAATCTGTCCAGGTCGGTGTCCTCAACAGTAATTTCATGGAGAACTTAAAAGCTATTGTAAGGAAAATAACTAAACCATTATGATAAATAGAGTTAAAAATAACCATTTTAAATAAAAAGTTTAATTGTTTGTGATTGTATGGGTTTTGGCCAGATTCGATAGCATTACATGAACAATGGAAAATTAAGACCTGTTAAAAAAGATTTAAGACCTACAACACAATCTTTCAGATTTAAGACTTTAAGACCCAGCAGAATCCCTGAATACATTCACAACATTTGCTGCAACTTAAAACTAGTCAGCTCAAATGAGTCCAATTACATTTTTATTTGCACATTCATTTTACTAAAGGGGGTCTGCCATAAAATTCATTCACAAGTACATGGGAGTCAAATTTGTTCACACCAAGGGAATTGCTATATATTTAACTAAACGCTTTAGATACATGAGAATAGTGCAGCCCATGCCACAACAGTCTATAACAGAAGGGATGATTCACTGAAATGACAAATTGATTTGATTCATGATTTCAATCTTATGATCATATTTTCCTACGATGTTTAAAAAAAAACTTTTTTACACAATGAAATTAAAGACATTAATCAGTTATTATATGAAAGACATTATACGGATATTACTACATTCATATTACTGTTTCTTTGTGAAATTGAAATACTGTAAAAAAATTGACATTTTAAAACCAAACCCAAATCAAATAAGTTAATTACAAATTAAAAAAAGTCTCATCACATAAACAAAGTCAGGATTTGCCTTCTTTCCATTTAATACATTTGGCCACCACTGCATTTTAGTCATGATACAAACAAAGTTGCAGCATGAGCAGTTGATAATATAAATATGACTGAATAATTTTGAAATTAAGCAAAAAAAATATTAGCCTACTACATAAGACATGTGAAGGAAAGCAGACAAGCTAAATTAAAAATATCACTATAAAAATCTTAAGAGTCAGTTTACCATCCAGTTGTATTGCATTTTTTAAACCGATCAGAATATTTACATATTTGAATCAATTTTCAAACGATTTGTGGTTCATCTTATAAGCCTAACTGACAGGCAATCAGAATCCAACCAACTTTAACAAACTTGAGCCCTAAAAAGTAAGAAAGGGATAGAGACCTAAAAGACCACCAGGGGGAGCAAATGATGCCTACATTTTTCATCTTTGTGAAAATTACCCTTTAAAAATGTTTAATAAATAAAGAGAACTCAAATCAGAAATGTACATACTTGAAAGGCTGGCGTCGTGAGGTCAGATGGAAGCTCTCTCAGACTGCTGCTCGGGACCACAGAGGTGTTACCGAAATCCACAAAAAAGACCTTCATGCAAACGAACACATTACAGTGAATCCACATAAAGATGTATGTATGAATGGCATATAAAACAATATTACTAGTTTGTGTACACAGACGTACTGTGAGTGTGATTGGAGTTTACCTCTACATTGCTGCCCAGTATATGCAGTACTTTGGCTCTGTAGTATTTAGCCAGCTGCTGTCCATCTTTGAAAGGTGCCACACACAGCAGGTTAGGATAGAGAGAGACTGACAAGGGTCTCAGATCTCTCATGTTTAGTGCTGCTGTTAACTGACACTGTTTCTCAACACTGCTCTCGTCTGTCTGAAAGCCCCAAAAATGGCCCACATCGATCACCTGCAAACAAAAATGCAAGTGCTGCTCAAAAAGATGATTTATATTTACAAATAAAGGTGATGAAGATAATTTGGGGAATTTGTGTTTTTGTGATTTTCATAACTAGTCCATATCTTGAATTCGCACAGGGATTATTTTTTTAACTATATATTCATTTTAACCAAAGTCCCTTTAAGGAAAGTCATTTCACTCGGCTGCCATGTTTGAAACACCTCTCGGGCAGTATGCTCGGGCATTCTGTCTGAATGGGGAAATATCAAATTCTTCAAAACGGTTTGCCAAGATTACGATTACATTACATATTTGGAACCACCAATAAACTTAAACGACAACCGTCTCATAAGTTTTGTTTCTTAACGTCCACATCAAACAAAATCTGCATTTTTTAAGGTTGCCAACCTCAACCTCAACACCAACCTCATTTATGGCTGTGTTACATATTATCATCCTCTGGATAATGATCATCAGATCACGCTGCTCTTCTAAAGTAATCCACAACTTGGTCTTGATGGCTAATCTCCTACAGTAATGACAGCCTCTTTCTTTACAAGTCTGTGAAGAAAAAACATTTCACCTCAGTAATGTTGATGACAAAATCTCTGCTGGATGGAAGTTTCTCTGGATTCACAGTGCTGCTCAGAACTCCAACAGGAGACACAGTGTGGCTCTGAACATCCACGTTAACCCTGAAACAGAGAGAGACTTCTGTTAGACAACTACACATCTTTGTCCAGATCTGTGTGAACTTGAGGGTACCTTGTATAACGCAGGTGTGCGATGGGCTTTCCTTTAGCGTGGAACTCCACCTCGTCTGCATGGTGCACCTGCAGGTGGAGTGCAGGAGTGTGTCGTGATCTCAGCAATGCCAACAGCACCTCATGTAACACACCCGACTCCCTCACACATGAGCGATAGAACTCCACATACGCTCTGCAAGAAATAAAGTCACAATTTTGACTATTCCTCTCATAATTGAAAGTGAACATTATGATTTTGACTTTAACTCCGACTCTGTTAACAGTTGGCATTTTTGAGTTTAACAACATTGTGAACACAATGTTTTAAACCCAAAATTCCAACTTTAAGTTTTAGATATATAATGCTGCAGTTGTGTTTTGAATTATTCCATACAAGATACATTGTGTTTCTGTATTTACGCTACCTTGAGCCATCAAAGGCGATTGACTTGACCTGTCCACATTGCCGAAACAGTGACTGCAGCTGCTTATAGCACAGGAATGCAAACGGAGGCAAATTCCTAATCTGAGAGAGAGAAAATTAGTTAGACCAGAGACAAACACTACATGCTCACTAGGGATGCAACGATTATCGATTTTGGTTGTACGATTATGGTATGAGGAATAATCACGGTTTCACTGTTATCGGGATTATTGTGGATTAACTGATTTCAAAACACTACTAGTTTAGTACATCAAATAACATAGCGCATAATAATATTAAAAGCAAACAATAGTACATTTCTCTTTGTGTTCAAGTATAAGCAAAAATTTTACACTTAAAATAAATGACAGAACAATGAATAAATAAATAAAAAGAAGAAATAAAAATTGTACTTGTCTAATGCAGGGCTTTTTTACTAGGTAGCACTGGTTCTTCCAACCTCACAAATTTAGGAGCACCATAAAAAATTTAGGAGAACCCACCAAAAATTAATGAGCACCACTGCAAATTGTATATTAATGAATTTCCTGTATTTGAAAACAATATCAATCAGGACAAACAATAAACAGAAACAAAATGAATGTCTAATAATTATAAAATTTTAATGATGACAATAATTCTAACAATAACAATTAATTACATTTCTCATTTTCATGCTGCCTTGATGTGCTTGAATGTGAGTTATCTGCTATAAAAAGTCCTACTGTTACATTATGTTAAATAAATCTATGGTTTGCATCAAACAAAAATGAAGCATTGCAGTAAGAAATATCTATTTTGCAATATTGTTTTTATGTGCATTCCAATTTAATAAACAAATAATATTTCTGCTGCAAAACAAATTATAAAATCAAGATTATAATAAATCATTCAGTTCAATACTGAAAGCTGCAAAGCACTAAATAGAAAGTAACTAAATAGAAAAACAAAAGAAAAATACAGACAAAAGAAAGGAAGAATAGTCTCACTTCTATCCCTCTTTAAAAGTTTTGATTTCGGTTTGTGTCATTTTAAATGCTCATTCTTGTTATGCGCCCAAGGCAGAGCAGGATTCTGGAGATGACCACCTGCACAATACCATTCCTTGTCATGAGCCACAGTTTCAGTTTAAACTTAGTGAAGGCAAGCTTATTTGGCGATGATGTATAGTGTTATATTTTACTTTTAGCGGTCATTTGGGCTGAATGCACAGTGAATGCAATGCATTGAGATTCAGAGCATTTAACAGAGAGTCTTTCAGCACTCTCTTCGAAATCACTCGATTGATCTCGGCTGGTGGATCAACATTCATCACATATTCACTCTCATCGGCACTATTATTTGTTACTTCAGATGAGTTTACAAACCTGAGTACTTTTCATTGCATAGTTTTGTCATAACTAGGTGCGCCTGGAAAGCGTGAGCGTGTTGCATCGCGTGAGCGTCCTTCCATTAAAATAAGGAACTTGCCTTAGTTAATAACCTCATCCATAGTTAATCCAGCGTGCGTGGTAATTAGTCTCAGTGTACAAGCTTGGAACTTTAAACTAGCGCACAGTTGCATGACTTTGTTTAGTTGCTGCAGTTTGTTCTGTGCAGAAACACAGTGTTAATTAACTGTGACTAATTAAAGTGAGGTTAATAGTGAAACGGTTAATCGTTGCATCTCCAATGCTCACAAATACTTGGTCAATTAACTTCACAAGGAAGGTTCAACTTTACTTTTCTCGGTCTAACTTTAATACCAATTAATTTCAAATGCCTGTGCCATGGAAAAAGATCCAGGCAGGTCATTTATGAAATCTCAACAATGCTCACCAACGTTTACATGAAAATGTTGCTTCACAATAACAGTAATTATTCACTGTTTAAAAAATACAAAAACAACTACTAAAAATAACTACTGCTTTTTATTATTTTAAAAGAACAGTGGAGACAGGAAAGTACAAATGAGGCTCTCAGTATTGTGTATACAGTCCACTGCACCACATCTGACAAAATCTAACTATTGTAGTAGACACTGGTACCAGAATTGTGGTCTTTGGATCGTTTCCAGAAAGTTCCTTGGATGCCAGCTGCTCATCAATTTCTCCCTGGGAGAAATAGTTTGGGAATAATGCACCCGCAATGACCACCTAATTCAGAAAGACAAAGAAATATTTTTGTTTTAATAAATTTAGTTTAAATAATTTTAGCATGCTGAGTTGGTGTTCACGTAATATTATCCTCTATTATCAATACTAAAAAAAACAGTTGTGCTGTTTACCCTTTCTGTGCAATCTATAACATGGGCTTAAGCTTCTTTGCAGATTCAAAGAACAACATTTATTTGATTTGTAACAATATCATTTTTTAAATATTGGATCAATTGAAAGTTTCCTTGTTTGACAAAACACATACAGTTGAAGTAAGAAATTTTTAGCCCCCTGTGTATTTTTCCCCAATTTCTGTTGATTCTTTTTCTTTTAGATTTCTTTAATCTTTGCCATTATGACAGTACATAATATTTTACTCGATATTTTCAAGATATTAGTATTCAGCTTAAAGTGCAATTTAAAGGCTTTAAGTTAAAGGCTTTAAGTTAATTAGGATTAACTAGGCAAGTTAGGGTAATTAGTCAAATCTTTTTATAATGCTGGTTTGTTCAGTATATAATTAGGGGGCTAATAATATTGACCTTAAAATGGGTTAAAAAAACTGCTTTGATACAAAACTATTATAGGAAATACTGTGAAAAAAATATTTGCTCTTTTAAACATAATTTGGAAAATATTTGAAAAAGAAAAAACAATTCAAAGAAGGGCTAATAATTTTGACTTCAACTGTACATACATACTTAAACTTACTGGCTTAGTTGTGTATTGCAGCATGTGGCTATACCTGCAGAATGAACTTCTGTTTGTGCAGACTGGTATAGTCTGTAGGGTTTGAGGAGCTGCTGATGTGCATGTTAAATCTGGACACTCTCTTCTTCAGATCCTCAAACAGCTCTGCCACCTGTGACACACACACACGCACATGTAACACAGGACTTGTGCAAATTTTATATGAAATGAGCGCTTGTGTGTGAGAGCAGCACATTTACCTCTCTAATTCGCTTGATCTGAATGCAGTTTTCTTTGCCCCATTCCAATTCATCCTAATAATGAAAAAAGGGAACAAGTGTTTTAGTGTGAGCAAAACACAAGTTTTTTTTAATGGTTGGTCTTGTATTTGAGCATTTCTCAGACTATGTGTCTTTAAAGAGAGTGTGTAGGGCTCCATCTAGCTGTTTCTGAAAACAATACCATTGTCTAGTGCCAGGGTGTAATCCCTTGTATGAAAGTTTTATTTCCCATCTTTAAACATTTCTAATTTTATGTCAAGTAAATTATCTTAACCAAATGACAAAGCCACTGTAGCAGGAAATTTAGATTTTGCTCAACCATGACTGACAGATAACATATCATTTTGCCAAACACTATCTCTTTAATTTGATGGTACAGATGAAGTAATAAAATACAGAATAAGAACAACAAGGGCATGATAAGGGTAAAGGACATTTGCAAAGACATGCTTTTTTTGTAGTTACACTAGGTGAAATTAAT
>CAIGQQ010037872.1:4019906-4101393 GCA_903798035.1 Danio albolineatus
AGCACCTCCAAGTCCGAGGCCATGGTGCTCCACCGGAAAAAGGTGGCCTGCCTTCTCCAGGTTGGAGGAAAGTCCTTACACCAGATGGAGGAGTTCAAGTATCTTGGGGTTTTGTTCACGAGTGAGGGAAGGATGGAGCGTGAGATTGACAGGCGGATTGGTGCAGTGGCAGCAGTAATGCGGTCGATGTACCGGTCCGTTGTGGTGAAGAGGGAGCTGAGCCGAAAGGCAAAGCTTTCGATTTACCAGACAATCTACGTTCCTACCCTCACCTATGGTCATGAGCTCTGGGTCATGACCGAAAGAGCAAGATCTCGGATACAAGCGGCCGAAATGAGTTTCCTTCGCAGGGTGGCAGGGCGCACCCTTAGGGATAGGGTGAGGAGCTCTGTCACCCGGGAGGAGATCGGAGTAGAGCCGCTGCTCTCCACATCGAGAGAAGTCAGCTGAGGTGGCTCGGGCATCTGTTTCGGATGCCTCCTGGACGCCTACCTAGGGAGGTGTTCCAGGCATGTCCCACCGGGAGGAGGCCTCGGGGAAGACCCAGGACACGCTGGAGGGACTATGTCTCTCGGCTGGCCTGGGAACGCCTCGAGATCCCCCCGGAGGTGCTGGAGGAAGTGTCTGGGGAGAGGGAAGTCTGGGGTTCTCTCCTAAGACTGCTGCCCCCGCAACCCGGCCCCGGAAAAGCGGAAGAAAATGAATGAATGAATTAATGAATGAATGAATAAGTAAACAATTTGCAGTTACGACATCTTTGTTGTTCAAATGTACTCAATTTCACAAATGTCCCAACAAATATAAGGAAACATTGAAATATATTGTTTTATCAGTTGTCCACATCAAACCAGAAAGGATTAGCCAAATTTCAATGAAGTATTAGATGTTGAACAGTTTCAATATCACTATTGCAGAATTGGCAAACATTACAATTCACATTAAATCTTTTTCTCAGAAAATCTTTAGCAGGGTAAATATCATACATAATTTTAAAATGTACTTTTTTATATTGGAGGAAGAGAAAATGTCAGATATTTGCATCTACTGTAGTTGTCCTAACTAAATTCTTATTTAAAGATTGGAAAATATAATTTATTTTTTAATAGGACCAGGATAGCGTTCAAGACACTTTCTAATAAACATATTTGTACATTTCTTGTCAACAAAACCTAACTTACCTAATTTTATATCCATAATTTTGGTGACAATGGAATAAACTAGGATATCTTCATTCATTTTCTTTTCGGCTTAGTCCCTTTATTAATCCGGGGTCGCCACAGCGAAATCAACCGCCAACTTATCCAGCATATTTTACACAGCGGATGCCCTTCCAGCCACAACCCATCTCTGGGAGACATCCATACACACACATTCACACTCATACACTACGGACAATTTAGCCTACCCAATTCACCTATACCACATGTCTTTGGACTTGTGGGGGAAACCGGAGCACCCGGAGGAAACCTACGCGAACATGAGGACAGACAAACTCCACACAGAAATGCCAACTGACCCAGCCGAGGCTCTAACCAGCGACCTTCTTGCTGTGAGGCGAACATGCTACTCACTACGCCACCGTGGCGCCACTAGGATATCTTTTAATAAATTCATTAATGATAAAGGGAATACATCTGATTACTTTCAAATAATCTTTAACACAATTAAATTTAAAGGTAGTATCAAACTCATTGCAAGAAACAAAGTAACCGTTCTTATCCAAATTATGCAGTAACGACCAAATACTATTTTACCACCAGTCCTCCTCCTCCTCCTCCAAAAAAAAAAAAAGGTTTACGTTGCATTATACAGTGATTGTTCCGTAATGACGCCTTATGAGGACTGAAGTTATGTTTGTATACCAATTTTCAATCATTTAATAGTTAATTTCAAGTTTTTTTTATTCAATGAAAGTAATAGCATACAACATGATTTTTGTTGTAACAGTATCTGTTTTGTGCTTTGGAAAATAAATGTTATTTTATTTATATTCATATTTATATCTATTATTAAAAGCATTCATTTAAATAGATCTATTAAACAATATTTATTTTATTTACCTATTATTATATTATTAATAATAATAGTTATTAATATTTTAATATAAATTTATGTATTTATTTATTTGATTGTTTAATTTAATTACAATAAAATTTGACCAAATCTGTAAAAGATGACCTTACTGTTAGCTTTAAATCAATTTGTGGCTAAATAATTTATATGTTTTTATTTGATGGCAAATTGTGTACATTTATTAACACTGACTGTAATTAAACTTTTTAAATGATTTTTTAGTTTAGTTATTTTGACATTATACTATTTTTAACAGATAGCTTCAATAAGCATTTAAGACCAAGTGTACATCAAACAGCACACTAAAAACAATGCATATTTACATCTTTTTTTAAATCAAAAGCTAATTTAGAGAAATAAATGGCAACGAAGCAGATCAACAGTAGATCAATGAAAATGGCAGAGCAAACAAAATGCTAAGGGGAAAATTATAATTTATGAACATTATAGACAATAATGCGATTTTTTTTTTAGAAAACACGTTATTCCAAAACAACTTTACAAAATCAAAATAAAGAAAAAATTATTCATAGATATCAAAATCGCGCACGATAATGTGTACGAGCGCCATCTAGCCACAGATTTACCGCTTCGCCGATTTCATCCCTTCATGTCTGGTTTATTTTTCAGGTATTTTGAGTGTGGTCTGCATTTGCAAAGATATGTGGTATATGTTTTGTTTAACGAGACTTAGGCTAAATATCAAGTTCCAAATATCAAGGAGTTAATATCTAATAATAGCCTAGCAGTCGGTTGAGAGCATTAGTGTGATAACTTTGTCTTTGTGAAGGGGTTTGCTGATCAGCTTAAGTCACATGTCGACTCAGCGGAAAACAACGGGCTTGTGTCTCTCCTCAGACGCCAGTACATCTGACAACAGAAAATAGCAGTATATTAGACACAATATTTCTTCTGGAACGGCTAAGTATCATTTGTTGACGTCGCTGACTTTTGGTTGGGAATGCATGTTTTCGGTGGCTGCCAGGCGTGCGAGGTTTGGTCCTGATGCGAGTTTGAGGCATGGGAAGTTGTTTTGGAGTGATCCGTCAAAGGTCTCGCCTGTCCTCCAGAAATGCACCAAGAAACGGCAACAAACGAGGAGGTAAGATTTAATCTACCTGCAATTCAGAATCAGACGACCTCGAGCAGTTCTGCTTGCACATGGTGTGAATGTGTCTGATGAGAAAACTTTGTCATACTCCCAGGTCACAGTCTTGTCCAGCTTATTGTAGCTGGAAAATGTATAACTATGAAAGACACCATAAAACTGGATGTTTTCAATCTTTTAGATAGCACAGAATCTGAAATATCACTCAATCAAAATATGAGTCTCCATGTGAAGACTCAATTACACAGAGAAAGTTTAATATTATTTTTAAAAAAACATTATTTGACATTGTTTATCTTATTAGTTATATGAACTATGTTTATTTCATTATTTAATCATTTATTTTTGTTTAATTTACTTTTTAATGTAATTATTTTACTACTGTTATTGGTTACTTATATCATTTATTTACTTTTATTTTTATTTAGTCGATATAGTTGTAGTTTTTTAAGTTTTTTTAAATAATTTTTTTTTTTTACTGTTTTATTATTAGAAAACCTGTTTGTTGGATCACCAAATCACCTAGATAAACTTTTTAATGGTGGTTAGAGAAATGTTGATATATTTTACAATTGCAGAACTCACAGTATTGAACCCATATACATTCCTGTTGAAACTATGGATATAATAAAATGTCATTTGAGGCATGTGAAACATGTTTTGAATGAACTTCGATGACATATTGGACATTATATAAACATCTGAGGTAATTTTGGATTACTTGCCAATTTGAATAAAAAAAAAAAAAAGGATGTTCTTCCTTTACCTTGAAATCCTTTAATATCGAGGCATCTGAGATTAGATGTATTTGTGGAACTGTCTGGGTGCACCTGCTCTGGGCAATCCTGGGATTTACAGTTTATTTATGACCGTCCCTCCTGGTCTGAAATAGAGCCGTCTGTTGTGAAAAGTCACTCACAGACATAAACCCAAACCAGAGATTGCAAGCACAGGAGCTATTTCCTGCATCTACAAGCTATTTTGAATCCTCGCTTTGATTTATATTAGTGTAGCTGTTATTTTTAGTTTCAGAAAACAAGGTGATGGGTGTATACAGTTTGCAAGAAACTGTACTAAGCTGCTAGTGATCGTTAGACATCGTGTAGTACGTGTAATTGATTGATCATCAAACCTCTGCATGAAGTCATAGGAGCGACAGCACGACAGTCCTTTAACTTTTCACTTATTGGAGGAATAAGGGACCGGTCTGACCATGGGAGTTGCAAACTCGAGAGACTATCAACCAACCATAACAGTAGTGCTGAAAAGTAAGTAGCTTCAGCAGTGTGCAAGATAAGATTGTTTACAAGATATCTTTTGATCATATAGCCTAAATCTAAAAAGATTGTCCATTTTTACTTATTTTTTGGTCGTGCTAGCTTATCTTGTTTGTTAGTTTGTTTGAAATGGTTTTGTCTTCATTCTGTCATACCAATGTTACTTGACCTAATACGTTACATACTTTTGCTGCTTGTTTAAACTACTTATTTAAATTGAGTTGAAAGAATACAGTTCTTAAGTTTTTTTGGGGGGGGGACAACTTAGTTGCTTTACGTTTAATCGTATAAACGTTTAAACGTTTACTTAAGGTAGTCATTAAAGTAGTATTTAAAGGGATAGTTCACCCAAAAAGGAAAATTGATTCACTATTAAATTGCCCTCAGATGGTTTCAGTTTATTAGCAGTTTCTTTATTCTGTTGAACAAAAAATTATAATAATGAATGCTAGAAAGTGGGTTTTATATGAGCATTTGGACATGAGTAATTCTCTTATAGGTTTGCAATATAAATTTTATTACATGTATATGTGGGTTTTTTAGATCATAGCCCAAAGCTAAATAGATTGGCCATTTTTATTTATTTTTTGGTGATGCTATATAGCTTATCTATATAGTTTGTTTGAAATGGTTTTGTCTTCCTTCTGTCATACCAATGGTACTTGACCTGAGACGTTACATACTTTTGCTGCTTGTTCAAACTGTTTATTTAAATTGAGCTTAAAGCATACAGTTCTTAAGTTTTTTTGGGGGGGACAACTTAGTTTGAACGTTTAAACGTTTACTTAAAGTTGTCATTAAAGTAGCATTTAAAGGGATAGTTCACCCATTTTACGTTTAAATCACTTACATTTGTAAAAACGGTCAAGTTAACTTAATCGAATTGTGTCAGGATTACATGACGGAATTGTGTGGAACCCAGCATTTTTTACAGTGTGGAAGTGAATTAAATGAACACCTAATCTCCTGTAATTGAA
This sequence comes from Danio albolineatus, assembly GCA_903798035.1. Lineage (NCBI taxonomy): Eukaryota > Metazoa > Chordata > Actinopteri > Cypriniformes > Danionidae > Danio > Danio albolineatus. The sequence goes on from CAIGQQ010037872.1 coordinate 4,025,342, forward strand.
AAAGGGTTTGTACAACAGCAAGATGTCAGATGGACTAGTCTGATTTGTACTCCAGTGATGCCTTAAATGTGTGTAACATATGCTAGTTTATTACAGATTGCAGTACATGATAGGCTTGTACTGTATAGTTTTTAATGGTTGTTTAATAATGTGTCGTAAAAGTCTAAATTGTTTGATTTGAATGTACTTTTTCCATTCAGTGTTAAACTCAAAATTGTGAATGTTGGAGTCTTTGTTTGTTACATTCTGCTCATGTAAACTGTCATCCTGGAGTGATGCATGATGGGAAAGAAGCCACCAAATCCTGTTTTGCATCACCCGATTAAGGCTTTAATCTCAGACACTATAAATAATTTGTTTGTCTCCTGTGTATCGCAGTGACTGAGGCTTTGACTCCCGAGCAGATTTGATTGTGATTGATGCAATGCATCTACAGTATCCTATATTTTATGTTATGTAATTGTCACGTTTTGTTTGTATACTCATGATTCAGCCAGAGCCAATAGGTGTCTTCCCAAAGGGATTTCCCTTTGGCCCACATGAGCTCTTCTGTTTAGTTGGCATTAAGCTGTTGGACTGTTGGGATTTAGCTTGTGGTTTTGATGAAGATTTGCACTGCATTACTACATTTAATCCACACGGGTTCATAGTTCATTTAAAGCACAAGTAGTCATTAAAGTAGCATTTAAAGAGATAGTTCACCCAAAAATGAACACTGTTTCACCATTAACTTGCCCTCAGATGGTTGCAGTTTATTAGCAGTTTCTTTATACTGTTAAACAAAAAAATAATAAAAATAATGAATGCTAGAAAATGGCTTTATATGAGCATTTGGACATGAGTAATTCTCTTATAGGTTTGCAATATTCATTTTATTATATGTATATGTGTGTTTTTATGTATTTATTTACTCATTTATTTATTTGTTTATTTATTAAATTATTTATTTCATTATTTAGTCTATTTGGTATATGCTAATATTCAGCTTATCTATGTTCTAATATGTGTGTCTATGTATGCATTGAAAAGCTTGTGCATGCCATGGACATCACCTTGAATGTCCAAGATGTTCTATACACACTGTAAATATATCAGCAAACTAGCAGTTTTCCATATTTTGTGATTGATGTTTTTATTTTCCCTGTTTATTTATGCTTTTGAATTACATAAGGGGACCTTAATCTTTCTTCCAACAATTAAAAACAGTGACTTGTGTGATTTTTAATAGCTTAAAGTGATACATCGTCTGAGTGGGTGTTGTATTTTATGCTATTAAAACCTTGTAATAAACTGCCAGTACTTTTTCTGTTATTTTAGACTTATTCCCATATATATTATGTCTTATACGTTAAATTATTTCAAACTTCTATGTTGTAAATAAAACTCACTTTGTTAAACTGTAGAGTTGAATTTTCAACATCAGAAGATCGAGGTCCCATAATGCAATTCACAACCATAAATAAATAGAATACACTTGTGAATTACAAAATACAGAAACTGTTTATTTACAGATATTGTTTTACAGTGTATGTTATTTTTCTGTAATAAACATTTGATAAAAAAAAGAATGCTTGAAATCGGTATAGCCATTAACATCCATAGTAGTACATTGAAAATACTGTGTAAATCAATGGCTACCAGTTTTATTCGATATATAAGAAGAAATATCTCTTTAATGCACAGCTTTATGATTGATGAAGAGTTAGATGAGCTCAGATGCCGTATATATGATAGGAAATCTCTTTAATAGAGAAACTGAATTTCAGGTCAAAAACCTGTAGTTAGAACAAAAAATGTACTGTCAATACTACACTCTAAAAAAAAAAGGTGCTAAATAGCACCAAAACTGGTTCTTTGGTCGTAACGAGGGGGGAACCTTTTTTGGTGCTATACAGCACCTTAAAAAAATAGGTGCTATATAGTACTTTTGTCAAATGGTGCTATATAGCACCTACATTTTAAGGTGCTCATAATGTTACTTTACCCTTTCCGCAAATAAAACCGGCATAAGAGTTATGAGAATTAGCTATAAGAACAAGTGCTTACCAGTAGTATTGGTGCTATATAGCACTTTAAACACCCCAAAGAACCACTGAAAAACCTTTATGGTGCTTTAAATGTTCTTTACACAGTAAAAGTGCTATATAGCACCATGACCACCTTAAAGAACCACTGAGGAACCACTGAAGAACCTTTATGGTGCTTTAAAGGTTCTTTACACAGTAAAAGTGCTAAATAGCACCTCAAATATCGCAAAGAACTTCTGAAGAACCACTGAAGAACCTTTTTTTTTTAGAGTGTACTGAAAAGATGTAATTGTTGAACTAGTTCTTTAATAAAAGGTTAGAACCATTTTTGCGAAGCTTTAATTGATCCAGATATATATCACTTCAACTCCTCTAGTTAATCTGGATGTCATTTAAGTAACATTTCTATCTTCACCTGTTTTTTGTTTTCTAGGACGCAATGAGCCCCTGAAGAAGGATAAGCCCAAGTGGAAAAGTGACTATCCTATGACGGAGGGCCAGCTGCGCAGTAAAAGGGATGAATTCTGGGATACGGCCCCAGCTTTTGACGGCCGTAAAGAGATCTGGGACGCGCTCAAAGCTGCAGCTGTGGCGATTGAATGTAACGACCACCAACTAGCACAGGCTATTGTAGATGGAGCCAGCATCACACTGCCTCATGGTAAATACTTAACGTTTTATAATAGGAGAAATTTATTCGCATTTTCTTTTTTTTATCTATACCAGGGGTTCTCACATTTTTCAGTCCGTGACGCCTAAAATAACAATGCCAGTGACTCATGACCCCAATTATCCACTGAGGCGGTTATAAATATACAAACCTTGCATGCAAGAGTGCACACACACCAATAGGCCCAAGTCTATTCTTTAGGTCTATTGGAGAACGCCACTCAGAGATCATCCTCCATGTTCATTTGTGGCCTGTATTTATTTTTAATATATGTGAGTGCCATAAAGGTGTCAGAAAGTTTAACCTGGTGCCATGAAATCAATCTGCTGCATCTGTCTTTAATCTAAAGTAATGACCCCAGGGGTTGTAATCTAGACAAAATATTGCATGTTGTTCTTTAATGTTCTTTAACTACTATTTGTATGTTCTGTTTGTAATAAATAAACAATGGTCATTCTAATAGTTTAATCAAATGAATTTGATTTTAGGAAATCACCAAGCGACCCCCGCCCCCCCACTTTAGGAACCACTGATATAGACATCTGATAAATAAATTCAACCTTTATTTTCAGACACAAGGTCCATTAGCACTGAAAAAGATAGTTATGCCAATACTTCCTCAAAGGTGACTGATAACGCACATGAGTAAGCAACATTAACATGCTGTTATGAGAGTTCTCCAGTCAACAAATAAACTTATACATCCAATTTTTCATTTAAGTTGGAACATTTAAAAAAAAACATTTTCTGCATTTGAAAGAGTGCCATGGTCCTTTCAGTAAGTAAAATAAGTAAAATATGTTTATTAATTATATTCAATTAACAAATCCACATTCACTTAATCATCTTAGTTTTTTTTTCATTTATTTTGATTTTGCAACAAAATAATTCAAGTTCTGACTGGATTGTTTAAAATAAATTAAATTAAATTGAAAGTAACTCAGAAGATTAAGTGAATACGGATCCTTTACTTGAATATAAAACTGTAAGAAATACTGGGTTCCGCATAAATAATGAAGTTATCTTAATTGTTTTTTCTCATTGAAGTGGATTGAACGTAAAACAATTAAGTTGTCCCAAAAAGCCCTCAGGAATTGTGTTGATTCAGCTCTTTTTGAATGAGTAATTTGAACAAGCAGCAAAAGTAATTTTTTAACTGTTGCAGATTGATCTACGCACAGTAATATATTTTCATTATTAGGGAAAAATGTTCTATTTTGCATTCTACATCAGCGGTTCTCAAACTGTGGTACATGTACGAATAGTGGTACACAAGCTTCCTTCTAGTGGTACGCGGAGGAATCGCTGAATAATTAAAGTAAAAAAATGAACACACTTTTAACCCTTTGATGCGTATGATAACACTGATGTGATCAGTAAATTGATTTTAATAGGCTAAACCTTTTATTTAAGTGGCTGACAATAATAAATATTGGTAATTAGAAGAATTAATCTGCCTTGTTTTTGAACTGTGCAGAGCTGTAGCTGCTTAATTAGGCCTATTATGCTACTGTACTTCAATACCGGTTTTTATGGTGGTACTTGGAGGGACAATCTTTTTCTGAGGTGGTACTTGGAGAAAGCTTGAGAACCACTGCTCTAGATTTAATTCAGTGTTTGTTTTGATTTGAAGATGAGCAGGAATTAAAGCTCTTGCTTTGCTCTTTCAGGATCTCTCATGGAGTGTTATGATGAACTGGGGAACCGCTATCAGCTTCCTGCATACTGCTTGTCTTCTCCCATCAACCTGGTCTCTGAGTGCAATGATCATAATGCGTCTGATCACGCTGAGCCACAGGAGAAAAAAGAGAAGGAGTTTCAGCTGAAGGTTCGTCTGTCCACTGGGAAAGATCTTCGCCTCACTGTCACCATGGCCGATTCCATCCGTCAGCTCAAAAAACAGCTTCAAATTCAAGAAGACATTGATACCGCTCACCAGCGCTGGTTTTTCTCTGGAAAGCTACTTACAGATAAAACCCGCTTACAGGACACCAAGATCCAGAAGGACTTTGTAATACAGGTCATTGTTAGTCAGCCTATTGTTACCAGCTAAAAACTGCACCAGGGGTCAATGAACTTACAATGAACTGATGTCAAATGTGAAAAGCAAACATTTCTTTTAGAGGAACTAAACTTTTCTAGAGGAACTAAAAGGTCAAATGTACATTTTAATATGTGTAAAAGGTGTTTCACAATAATTGGAGTGTACATTCACATTCTCAGGTCGTTGTTTACTATGAGTTTAACTATCCATAACTGTGTACATTAAATACTTTGCCTTCTTGGTTTTAATATCCCTACATATGTTGTGTGGATGTTAATTTCCATGCTCTGGTATCAATTGCCTTGATCCATTATACAGTTTCCTGTCTATTTACAGAGCGCAAGGATCATTTTTAGACAGCATTTATGTTTATTGCATAATCATAGAACTTTGACTTGTTGAATCGTGTGTGTTTTCAAAAACAACAACAACATTTAAACCTTGGTACTGTGTCAGATTATGCATCGAGAGACATATTCCTTGTTTAATTGTGAATTACTGAAGGTTAATTTCATTGTTTTGTCTAAAACTAAACTACAAAAACTGCTTATTGTAATATTGTAGATAAGAGAAACAGAATGATAGCTAATTGGGCTAATTGTCAACATTTCACATGTTTATATTAAATGTGACTTATTTTTGTACAGTGAATAAAGTTTAATGTTACATTTTTCTACTGATTTTATGAAAGTGTTGGCTTCATTGACAAACAGGGTTTAAGCAATACTGAAATTAAACTGACATTTGCACAATACCAGTCACCACAGAGATTATTTATTTATTTATTTTTTAACCTGAAAACGATGTGATGAAATAGCACATTCAAAACATGCCGTCTGTGGATGTAATGTAAATATGTAGATGAACAACTTATAAAAATTGTTTCTGAAAGAACTCTGGTTTCTTGTTCATTCATTCATTTGTTCATTTCCTTCTGCTTAGTCCTTTTATTCATCAGGGGTTGCCACAGTGCAATGAATCACCAACTCATTCACAAACATACACCAGTTAGTTTTTTTGATTTATTGAATTCTTTGGACTGTGGGGGAAACCGGAGCATCCAGAGGAAACCCACACAAACACGGGGAGAACATGCAAACTCTACACAGAAATGCCAACTGACCCAGCCGGAACTTGAACCGTCGACCTTCTTGTAAAGGGCGACAGTGCTAACCACTGAGCCACCTTGTCACCCTTGGTTTCTTGTTCTAATCTCAAATTGCCACGTGTGACTTTTATATTTATTTCATTTTTATTTGAATTCAAACCAGGTTTTATGAAAAATGAAATTTCATAACTATAACATTTTTACACTAAAAAACTACACTGTTAATAAATGAAATGAAAATAAAATAAAATATATATATATATTTTTGGTTATAAATTTTATTAAATAAAATATCGCAAAAAAAAAATACAAACTACACAATTTCATCTACATTATATATATATAACTGAAAATAACATCGACAGCTCATAGATACGTTTGATTATTTATTGATACGTTCTTTAAATAGCTTTTTTAATTTAACTTCCGTGATTTCAATTATAAAACACCTGTAAGTTGCTTTTATTGGTATATATACTTTTAGGTGTAAACCTGTATTTCATTCAAACTAAATGTCATTTTAAATACATTGACATTTTAAAAAATATTTTCATTCACCTCAAAATAATACTAACACGTAGACGAGTGCGCGCACAATGATGACGCAATGCAACAAGCGACACGCAGACTGGAGAGACCAACGTGACTGCAGCACAGTGAAGATTTCCACCGGCTAAAATGGTGAAGTCCGGAAAACTACGATCCGGAGCAGGTCAGAAAGTAAGGCGGTGGAAGAAGGGCCACAGCAGTGACAGCAACCCCGAGACAAATCGCTATCGAAAGGCCGCGAGGAGCAGATATTTCAGCCGTCCATCAGGTGAGACTCAGGCCTGTGCGATAACACGTGGGTAGAGGATCGGACTTGTAAACAAGTTTAAAAATCATGATTGGTGCTTTAAAAGGCGATGACCAGTTTCTGTTTGCCTGTGTAAAGTACATTGAAGCTGTAGACATGTTAGATTCTTTTGACAGTAAGTGAAGTTATTGTAGTTTTGAATTTATTTATGACTATGATGTAGTGCTGTTCAATATGACTATATACAGTGCCCATAGAAAATCATCATACCCTATGAAAGTGTGTACCTTTACTCACATTGCACCCTGGTTACACAGGACCTTCGGGATTAAGTTAAAGGCTTGGAAAGTTTTTTTTGGAATGGGATTTGATTTCAGGCTGTATGACAAAGTAATTATTCAAAATGAGGTAAATTTGTTTTTATATTGTCACATTCGGGCTTTTCCTTAATAACATTTCAGAAAAGTATTATTTGCTAATTTCAAATAGGGAAATCATATTAGCAGCCCATGGCTGTCAAAGTACAACATTGTTTACAGTCAATTAAATGGTTCTAATGTTGTTTTAAAGTCATACTTAAATGCAATCTCAGACACAATATTCACATTAGCATGGTAAACAATATAGGGACAGTGTCACAAGTTGAAAATGAGCGAATGTGTGAAAATAAGAACAATTTTACCTTAATAATATTTCAAAGGGGGAAGATGATTTTCTATAGGCAAGGGATATCATATGGATAAATTAAATTGTCTATAGTTTCACATTATACTCTGTCAATTGTTTATTTTGTTTGATGTCACAAAATACATTGTTTACCGTAATATTTTTTTCATAATTTAACTTCCTTGAGTGCAATATACAGACAGAAATGTGAATAACAACATAGTGAGAATTTGCAATCTTGAAAGTAATAATGTTTACATTTAGCATTTTATTTAACAGTATTTTTAGCAAATTCTATGTTTTTACGTTGATCCTTCAATCATTAGTTTCTGAAAAGGGTTTTCTATTTTATTTTTATATTACAATTTATTTATTTTAAATCAAACATTTGCCCTGAAGTTCTAAATAAAGTACATTTCTGAGTATATACTTTAAATTAAACAGAAAAAAACATATTTACATGTGGTCAATCAACTATTACTTGATTGAATTTACAGAAGTTGTATTATATATCATGATTCACCTTGCCCACAGAAAATCATCATATCATGTAAAAATCTACTTTTACTCTCATTACACCCTGCTTTTAAAATACATTCGGGATAAAGTTGTAGAAAGGCACAGGTTAAGAGGCTGCAAAAACATTTCAAAGGCTTGAAAAGTTATTTAGAATCTGATTTAATTTCAAAGGGTTATGAAGATTTTCTATAGGCACTGTATATCTTTATTAGGAGTATATATGAAGACTTGCAGTATATCGTGATGTGAGATTTGTTTCCATATGACCTAGAACTACTGTGATGTCATAAATTTGTGTTGGATGGTCTGCTTGAAGTAAAATGTGAGATTCATCAAACCTTTATCTGTTCAAACAGAAAAGAGTGATCTGACAGTAGATGCCTTGAAACTTCACAATGATCTCCAGGCAGGATCACTGCAGAAAAGCAGTGATGTGGCAGGAGATGCCATGGAGGATGAAGCCCTCACTGAGAAAACCTCTGGGACTTTCCTTAGTGGACTGTCAGACTGCTCCAACCTCACTTTTAGGAAAGTGCAGCGTTACTGGGAGTCAAATTCTGCGTCACATAAGGAGGTTTGTATTGTATTGGTTTGATGGTCAGAGAAATTTGTTGTAATAATTTTTGATTTGTGCTGGATTAATGTCTCTTTGTTCTATAGATCTGTGCTGTTTTGGCGGCTGTAACTGAAGTGATTCGCTCTCAGGGAGGAAAGGAAACTGAGACGGAGTACTTTGCAGCCTTGGTAAATTGAAATCACTGTTAAAATAGTTATTTTCATTCTAGGTTTAGAATCTGTATGCTACTTTTGCATGTCTGTTCTGTTAAGAAGGATCATAATGCTTTCTAAAATATGCATAACTTGGAATGTGATGCATTTATAACTTTTCATTAATTAAAACGTTGAAATTTCAGCTAGCACATAAAAACAGTTTACACTCTCCGTGCAACTATATATATATATATATAAAAATATCTGAGAATTACCAGTATGAAATTGCAAACAATTTCTGACACTAGGATAAGTTAATAGATCATTTTACAAAAAGTTTTTGGTAGCTTTTAAAACTGCTATATCGCTTAATCGCAATTGTAAAATTCTTGTTTTATTTACAAAGTTTTGTATTTCTTTATTCAGTCATTTATTTATTTCAAGAAACAAAACGCCAAGAATGCTTTGTTGGATTTAAACACATTTGCCTTTGTCAATTTTCTTTCTACATTTTCTAATAAGAAACCTATATACATTTTCCATATTGCAATTTTAAATCAACAGATGACCACTCTGGAGGCTGTAGATAGCAGTGAATCACTGGCAGCGGTTGCTTACCTGCTCAACCTGGTCATGAAAAGGTAAGAAAGATATGAATTTCTGCTGAACTTAATTAGTCTGCCTTGACCTGTAGATCTCAATATGTCTATGCTCTTCCCACCTCCCTTTTTCCCTCAAGGATGCCACCTGCAGTGCTAAAGAAAAAGTTCTCGGACACTGCCAAGGCCTTCATGGATGTCATGTCAAATCAAGCCAGTTCTGACTCCATTTCATACCTGCGATGGGTTTGTACACTTTTAAACTTTGTACACTCTTCACAAATAAGATAATCCATTTCTTGATATGAAACTCGCATTACAGACATGACACAAGAGACTAACCTTTTTTGCATTTTATTTAGACTATCATTTTTTGTGTGAATGATTTTTATCCTTTTTTTGCATTTTTAAGGTAATTCATGGTACTAGATGGTATGAGGTTCTAAAATATGAACACTTATATGTAAAATAGTATTATATGTAAAATAGTACAGTGTTTATTGTACTTTTATTGTAAATTTTTATTGTTTTTATTTTTATAGTTATTAGATACAAACAAATTGTAAGTGTTTGAGAAAGTACCCAGAACATTGTCATTTTTCATAACATTTCAATAAACTAAGTAATAAAAATAAATTGTGAAATATTTTAGCACCTTAGATGTAACAATATTGTGATGTGAAGAAGTACTGCTATGTGTCCCTCTTATTATTTCACTAATTTTATATAAAAAGTTGGCTTATTGTATATTCTGTTGTAGATCTTGTCCTGTCTAGCAACCTTGCTACGTAAACAGGATCTGTCAGTGTGGAGTTACCCATCTACCCTACAGGTGTATCACGGCCTCCTAAGCTTTACAGTGCACTCCAAACCAAAGGTCTGTTTGTTTGATTACGAGTCGTTTCTTTTATGCCGTTTAAGCTGTTAGTCATATTACCAAACATCACTAGTTGTTAGTAATACACAAATGATACAGTGATATTTTGGCTTCGCCACATAAGAGAGTACCGATATGTGCTTATTTGAGGTTTCTGAATGATACTGTCCATGTTTTACAGGTACGAAAGGCAGCACAGCAGGGCATTTGTTCGGTCCTTCGCTACAGTGATTTCATGTTCTCAGATAATGCCCCGAACCACCATCCGGCAGCTGTCAGCACTGCCAAATTTTGCTGCAAAGAACTGGAGCAGTCCGGAGGTTAGTCAGTCTCATGCTCTTTCTGTTGAAATGCGCAAACAAACAGTCTGTTTTGTTTTTAAAGGGTTCTGTTATCTTTTTTTTTTTGCAAGATGTGATTAAAGTCCCTAGAATGTGTGATGCTTTAGCCCCAAATATCCCATCAATGATTTATTTTTTTCATCAAAACATTACTACCCTTAATGCATGACTTGAGCTGGAATTATTTAAAGGAAATTAGTTTGCTTTATACTTTGGAAAACACAAGACTAAAACTAAATTCAACGATATATTATTTTCACTAAATCTACCTTCAGGATATTAGAGGTATAATACTTACACTAAACATGCCATCTATATTTTGTAGACTGAATATTGACACAATATTTGAATATAAGTGTAGTATGAGTAAATATTATGTAAATATAAGTACATACATAAGCTACCTTTCATTATGTTGCTGTGGTTTTAATTTCATGTTGTAGTTTTATAGAGTCTGTATATGTAAGTGTGTATCCCCAGTATCTTTGTGTACTTATGTATGAGGGGTTTTAAACCATATTTTTCTTATTTCCAACTCATGTAGCCATATTTTGGAACAAGGACATTTCTCAAATCTGAATCTTTTTCGTGTGGGCAGTTTTGTGCAGCAAATTATAACTTAGCACCACCTAGTGTCCAACCAGCGTTAATTATCAGCATAAGCTCTTTAAAGTACACATCAAACTAAAAGATTGTATGTGACTCTTTTCAGTGTTGTTGCTATTTGCATGTCTTTTTTTGAACAATGTATTGTTGTTAAGAAACTGATATGATTGTAAGTTACATATTGTATATTTAGTATGTTTTGCCATGAATATAGCCAATGCTGCTGAAATGGCATTAAAACATAAATAATTATTTAAAGCACACATGCAAAGCCAACCATATTGATTTTGTTACCTCACATTGTTAGTTTTGTGGAGAACAATTCATTTTTGTGTGTAGTTAAGGAAGGAAATAGTTTGCCCTTGTAATCTAAAATTGAAATCTGAAAATGCACTTCCTGTTTGTTTTCTGTTAAATTCTCAGATTACGTCTGTCTGAGTTATTGGGAGTGGTTAACATATTTAACCACTCCCCTCCAACTGTCTGTTTAGACAGCGCTATGACAACAAACAGAAATGGTGAGGAGGAGGTGTCTGTTGTTATAGCTCTCCCGAAACTCTTTTCCCGCTCTTTTTGAATGAAAAAGCCTGCTTTACTACATTCAGTCACCTCACAGTTGAAAAAAAAAAAAAGCAAGCCACGTCCACTGTTTTCTCATTTAATGTTTTGTTTCTCTATGAACTGCGTTACAATATGAAACAACAACAAAAAAAATGGTCGCAGCTTCCGGTTCATGTGGACTTTAAACATGAATGCGAAAATTTAACAGCTAGAAGTTATTAATGGGCACAAAAGATTTTAATGGTATATTGAGATACTAATTGTCTAATATAATTAAATATTCATATGTAGACTTTTATTAAGAGAGAACACTTTTTTCTTTGATTTAAGGCAGCAAAGAAGACACCACCACTCTCCACATACTGGGTCTTCTGAAGGACCTGCTGGTTGCATTTCCTCTGAGCTCCGTCAAGTCATGCTGTGAGACTCTTCTCCGCGTCATGACCCTGAGCCACGTGGTGAGAGAGCGGTTTGACTCTAATAATTAGATTTTCATGTATGATTTTTTTGTTTTTAGTAGTTAACTATTGGCTCTCTTTTTCTGAAGCTGGTGACTGCACATGCAATGCAGGCCTTCCACAAGCTCTTCATTAGCAAACCCAGTACTTCCAGCATGTCTGCAGAGCTTAATGCCCAGATCATCACAGTGAGTATAATAAATGATGATAATTCAATAAAGAAGATATTCATTTTGTCTATTCATCATCTTAGAATCCATAATTTGATTCATTGTCTGTCAACTCCTTTCTTTCAGGCTTTATATGACTATGTTCCCAGTGAGAATGATCTGCAGCCTTTACTGGCATGGCTTGCGGTAATGGAAAAAGCTCATGTTCATCTGTTCAGGTTGGTCTTTTTCAGCACAGAGCCTGGCTTTTCTACTTTTCCGAGTTTTTTTTTCTTATTCTCTAAATCTTGGACCTCTAGTTTACAGAGCTTTCTGTGTCTCGGTCATCTTCCTCGCCTCTTCTCAGTCACCATGTCGTGTCTTCTTTCTCCACACACTCAAGTCGTCTCTGCTGCAGCTTCAACTATGAAGGTTTGAAATCAGTTGTTTTTTTATGCAATATACATTATGATATAAAAACAATTTCACAAGATGGCTCGAATGGCTCTCTCTGGAAAGAATTCAGAGTTTTAGGTTCATTGAGATCATTTTTATAGTGTAGTATATCTGCATAAAATATGATATTTTATGATGAATTTTCATAAAGTTTAATAAATTGAATAATCTAATGTAAAATAAAACTGTATAGTCTTAATCGTACAAATAATGAAATGCTAATATCTTTGTTAAAGTATCTAACTTGATTGTTTTTTTTCAGCCCAAATGGTTTAATTCTTCATGGAATGCATACACAGTCACAAGCCATAAAGAGATAGTTCACCCAAAACTGAAAATTCTGTCATAATTTAGCCACCTCTTATTTGTTCCAAGTCTGTTTGATATTCGTCTGTTGAACATAAATGAGATAGTTTGAAGAAAGCTGAAAACCTGCAACTATTGACTTCTATAGTGAGTGTTTTTCCTGATTTGGAAGTTAATGGTTACAGGTTTTCAGCTTTCTTCAAAATGTCTTCTTTAGTGTTCAACAGAAGAAAGAAAATCATAAAGGTTTGGAAACACTTGAAGGTGAGTAGATAAACTTTTTTTAGGTGAACTGTCCTTTTAAAAACGCATGCAAACTATATATTTTGACTCTTTTTATGGTTGGAATTTGCAATAGCTCCAATACTGACATGTTTTCTGAGTTGAGGTGCTTGATTGACTGGAATCCTAATGATGTTGCGATTTATATTGTGTTTTTGTACATTTTTATGAGGATTCTTTTTTTTCTCCCTCTAGACTCTGATAAATGACTGTGTGGCTTCTCATATGGCAGAGATTGGACCCGTTCTACCGAGCACATCATCTGGAAATGGGGCTTGCGTTCTGAAAATGTTTCAGTAAGCTGCCTATGACCACCTGTTGTAATGTGTCATCTTTTCTACAAGCTAAAGTCTGGTCTCTGTCTCTTTCAGTATCGTGGAGGAGGGTTTGTCTTACCGTTTCCATGCCTCGTGGCCGTTTGTGCTGCAGATTTTGGGCTGTTTCTACAAAGCTGCAGGAAAACAGGCTCATCCTATTATGACAAAGGTAGATTGATACTTAGAATTTCATAGTATATATATTTTTTTTGTGCTGATACTGAAATATGATTGTTTAGAGAGACCTCTATCAGAATAGATGATTTGGTAATTCTGCTTTATAGTTTAAAATGTCAAGTTGGAAACATATGTAAACATCTCCTCATTGTCAGTGCTTTCCACATTTCAGAGTACTGTATTTTCTTATACTGTGTTCACACCAGATACAACAAGTGTGGACAAATCGCGCGTAAATAGACGAGTGAGCCTTTGAGTTTACTCGCTTCATTCGCCCGTCAAATTTACTTGAGAACAGACTAGGCATGGGCCGGTATAAGATTCTGACGGTATGATAACCTTGGATAAAAATATCACGGTTTCACAGTATGACGGTATTGTGATTACTGCTCTAAAATATATTATTTTTAAATGTCTGGCTAAAAAACAAAATCATTTTCCTCTTTAAACACAATTTCAGAATTAAATTTTGAGAAACATTTAAAGTATTTTGGGGCAGAAAACATGTCAGGCTAAATAATTCAAGTAAATCATTGACAAAAACACAGATTTCTTTACAATTTACACCTAAAAAATGAGAAAAAAAATGTAAATTAAAAATCTTACACATACCTTAGGACCGGTATAGCAGAAAATTTTGCCGGTATGAAAACCTTGGCTTTTTCATACCGCGGTATACCTTGAAAACGGTTATCGTCCCATGCAGAGCTTCTGTCTATGGCTTGGTGACTGTTGCTTTTTTGCTAAATGGCTAACAGGGGTTTTATAGAGAGAATAACTGTGTTTATGTGCTTTATGAAGGCTGAAAAACAGCTCCAGTTTGAAGCCGTATCTGAGTCCACTAGATTTTTTCAGAGGGGCAACGAGCTCTATGAGTTCATAAATCCTCCAGAAACTTAACCTGGGTAATGGAAGCTTTCAGCAGTGCTTCTGACTGAGCCAAGCCCAGTTTGATGAACTGTTGTCGGTGTTGGCAGGAGGATTTTCAAGCTTGCAAATTATTATGCACATAGCACAACATATTTGAAGGCATGCTAAATATTAATGGTGTATGAGGATTTGTATAAGACTTTTCCCACAACACCAGAACTGCTGGTAAATTGGTTTCATTTTAAGTAAATTAGTTTGGACTTAATGTTTATGATAAATGTTATTTATGGGGAATGCCAGTATGCCACTATAATCAGTTTTTTCCACTATAATAGTTTGATTCTCTTTTATATACATTTACATTTTTAAAGATGTTTCTGTGAGCGTGGGGATTAAAATACAATAATCCAAAAAATTCAAAATGATTATTGTAAATGATTATATCAGTGGTTCTCAAACTGTGGTACGCGTACCACTAGTGGTACGCAGGACTTCTTCCAGTGGTACGTGGAATAATCTCTGAATAATAAAAGAATAAAATGAACACACTTTTTAAACCCTTTGACGCGTCCGATAACACCGTGATCAGAGAGCATTGGCTGTTCCCTGAAGCGTACGAGTACACCGGAGTGCTTAGAATGTTTACTTTACTGCATCGCGTCATCAAACATTAAAAAAGGTCAGTCTGCTTGGCGCGGAGGAAGAGAAAGAGGCGCGCGCGCTGGCGGAGGGTCGTGTGGAGGAGATACACATGCGCTAGTAAAGCCCTTCAGCAGACCAGTCCTGTTGTGTTGGGATTTCAGTTACTAACTCGGGAATACTGCACGTATGAATTGGTCAAGCACTGTATATGTGTATGTAAGGGATAATCAACGGCTTGCCGTGCGTTAATGCACGACGCGCAGGCAGACAGAGAGATAGAGAGCATGTGTCAGTGCTGTTTATACATGCTAATATTATTATACGATTTCATCAGTCCGATCATGGCTGGACAAATAAGACAATAAGAGTATTTTCTAATTTTGCGGATCTCCCCTTCCGCCAGTAACAGTCCTCATCGGTTTCACATGCGAGTTGCTATAGTAACCATAAACATTTGGGAGAAGCGCATTCATTTTGAACTGTGATCAAAACTGACTGGAACTACCTGTTCGTTGCACACCCTCCAGCCAATCAGAATCAAGACTTTCAACAGACTATGGAATTTATGCATTAATCACTCGCTTTTCTGACACACACAGGCCTACTGTAAATGACGAGCAGTAAGCAGATCTCATTTCTAATTTAAATATGTAATTCCGAATCGTATCAAAATAAAAGTTAATGTATAGATATCAAAGTTATGTTATATGTGCATGCAATATATGTCTTAAAAGGTATAAAAAATGTATGTATATACGTATATGACATATAACCTATATTCATCAGGTCCAAGCATCATTTGCAGGTTTTGATGAATAGGCTACTATACATTAATACTTTACAAGTACAGCAGTTTTCTTTTTATTATTTAAGAACAGTGCCATTTTTAAATCACTTTTAAAAGCACATTTTAATTTAAATGGTAAAGTTATTTTTTACTCTGCAAGCACAGTTAATGTTCAAACTATTTATAATGTGTAAAGTGGCTGACAATAATACATATTCTTAATAAAAGGAATTGATCTGTTTTTTTTTTTACTGTGCAGTGCTGTCGCTGCTTAATTAGGCCTACTACGCTACTGTATTTTAATACCGGTCATTATGGTGGTACTTGGAGAGGCAATTTTTTTCTGAGGTGGTACTTGGTGAAAAAAGTTTGAGAACCACTGGATTATATAATACATCTATACAGAAAAAAACTTTTAGAATTGTGATACACAAATAAGAAAGAGAAAAAAAGACTAATATGAGGATTAAAATATTAATATTATTAAAACATCACAAAATAAAATACAATACTCAGCTGTACATTCATTCAGATTGTTTGTAATGATGTTTCTGACTAGTTTTCTCTCTTTAACATTCATATTGTGTCAATATCAAAGAAAATATTCAAAAAAATAATTCTAAAGAAACATGTGATTTACATTATTTTTGAGTATTTTACTCAGACATTGTCTGTGTGTGTATGATTATCAGAGTCTCCAGTCTCTCAGTGACTTGCGGGCCACCCCTCAGTTCCCCTTCTCTGGTGAGCTGGATCTGGCTGTTGGTGGTGCGGTGGAGAGCATGGGACCAGAGGTGGTGCTCAACGCTGTACCCCTCCTCATCTCTGGCACAGAGTGTGTTTATTAGCTTATGCTTTTCAGTGTAGAGACTGTTTAACACCTTAAAATGAAAATGTACAAATGTGTTTTGTGTGTGTTTGCAGTGATGACCTTGAGTTTCCACGCAGTTGGTTGATTCCAGTCATTAGAGATCATGTGAAGAACTCTCAGCTGGCTTTCTTCAATTCATACTTTTTCCCGCTAGCAAACAAACTTAAGCAGACAGGTTTGTATAAGTCTCGCTCTTACAGAGTCACAGTGTTCCCTGGCGACAGTGTTCCTGTTACATAAACTCTTAATCTTTGATTTATTTCAGCCGATGAACTGGAGCAGTCAGGGCAGAAGCTCATGGCAAAGGTTTATCAGACATTACAGATGCAGGTACGATGTGTATTTTGATGCTGTACATTTTTCATGGGAAAACATTATCTGATTGAGCTCAGTCTAAATAATTACATTATGGTATAATCGAAGGCAAAATTATTAACTCTCTTGTGAAATTGAAAAGGCTTTTTCAAATGTTTTGTAAGTGCTTTTAAGCACAATAATTACTTTTGTCTTTCAATGATGTTTACATACTATTTTACAAGCTATTTTATATTATACTAGTATTCAGCTAGACAACTAGGCAAGATAGGTTAATAGGTTAACTAGGCAAGATAGGTTAATTATGCAAGTCATTGGACAACAGTGGTTTGTTCTGTAGCCAATCAAATTTATCTAAATCTAAAAAAATAAAACTGTTTTTTTAACAGCCACACTATAAAAAAATAAGACTGGGATGTTATTCTTCCATATAAATACAGATTTCTGTATTTTCCGAGCTCAGTGGGGCGACCCCTGTGATTTGCGCAAATCCAAAGTTCATCGTGAGGTTCATCGTTATCAAAGCAGAAGACCTGATTGATGGTTTATGCCTTCATTGTTCATCATCGTGCACAATAAGGAGCGTTAACTGATTCATTCTGGACATCATTCTGGTATAATGATATTGTGTAGTCCTATAATGTGCACGTTTGATGAAGCTCTGACAATACGCAAGATTCTGAAATTGCTTTGAATGCGTGCAATATAAATAATAGTAAACAATATAAATAAAGCTAGGACTCACTTTTGTTATTATTCTCTGCAAGTCATCTGTCCTGATGTCTTCGTTTATTTAGATGATGGGTCTCGTCTTCCTTCTTTGTTTTGTCTTCGGCTGATCACATGCCTGATAAGACTTTTTTCAGAAGAAATAATATATAATAGCTAATGCTACGATAAATTCCTTGATCTTACTCTAGTTGATCTTTCTTGGAATCTGTACTTACTGGACATTATTAGTTTAGAATATACCACTGCCAAAATAAATGGTGCAAGTAAGAGAACACTACAATTTTGGTCAAATACGAGAGAGACCAGATCAGATATATTTCAATCCTGATTTTGCATTTGTTATTGCACTAATACTGTTTTATTATATTTTACTGTACTGTTGGATGGATCTCTGGCATTGATGTATATAAATCTAAAATGTTCAATAAAAAAAAAACATGCAAACTGTACTTGGGAAATATGTGGAAGAAGTATACAAATTTAAGGGCTAATAATTTTGCCTTCAACTGTATAACAAAATAAATCATTAGCTGATAGCGTTTTAGTGATGCAATGGTAACCACTAAAAAGTTGTGCATGAAATCTTTTTGTCACTTGTCTGCATGAAATCAAAATTTATAATGTTGATTGCAAGCTCACCTTATTAATAATGTGAACAATTTATCTGTGCAAGTTAATCCACAGAAAACGTTTTTTGTAATCTTTAATCAAAGCCTGATAATTTGCTTTCGTGTTTGGAGTGTGGTGGTCCTTCTGTGGACGTCAGTTTGATGGCTTATAAATAAACTGGATTTGAATATCCTTAACTGTGCCCCATTTGCTGTTAGTTTGCTATAAGGGAATTATGCAAAATGTCATTACGAAGCTCATCGACATACTGAAATAAAAGTCTCCACAACCTCTGGTTCACACAGACTTTATTATAGAAAGATAAGCATAAAAATGGAATTTTGGTGGCATATAACAACTGCTGTAATGTAGAAAAATATTGTTTACCTTAAGAACTAAATAGTCAAATGCACACTTAAAATGGTCAGTCTGTTATCCTTAAGTGAACATGGACAGTTTGAAAGAAGCCATGTCTCAATGTGTTAAGATTTGACTCCATGTCGTTTATAGGAAAAACAATTACTGATAGATTACTGAAGATTTTGACTTCCTTGTAATTTTTTGCTATGTACATTGACACAAATATAAGTCAAGGATTTATCAGTTTGACTTTTTCAGTGTTGTAAATGCATTTGTTTTTCCAGATCTGGACCATGTTACCTGGATTCTGCACGAAGCCCACCGATCTGTTGGGATCATTTAAGAACATCGCTCGCTCCCTAGGCATGGCTTTAAATGATCGGCCTGACCTGCGTATGTGTATCTGCCAGGCCTTGCGGACTCTTATCAACAAGAGCTGTGAAACAGGTCAGCTGGATTAAGATGTAATCTCTAATAAAATCTGAACAACTGTTGTTGTGGCTGCGTTTTCACTGATGTCTGCGCATTGAGAGTTGATTACATAATGAATACTTTTTTGTTGTTGTTGTTATGGGTCATCTGCAGAGGAAGCGAAAGTGGAGATGAATCGCTTTTCCAAAAACTTCCTTCCCATCCTGTTTAACGTCTACAGTCAGCAGCCTAAACCAGGAGAGATGACATCTGCTCGGATGGCTGTCCTGGACACCATCAGAGTTTACCTTACCATCACAGACCAGACGGTAACTCATCTGCCCAATTAAAAATTGAATTACTTCCCTCCAAGAATTAGAATATTGAGTCTGATTCTGAGTTTCATAATAGCGTTTCTGAAAAGAAAAGACAAACAAACACATTAGATTTGTGTGCAAATCACATTTTATCATTGCTACCTTCAAATATCATTATTTGAAGGTAGCAGTTTGTTTTTTAGGTGTCCTTGTTACACATACCATGTACTTACTATATTAGATTTACAGTGGGGAAAATAAGTATTGAACACGTCATGTATTTTCCTGGGAATAATATTTCTAAAGGAGCTGTTGAGATGGAATGTATCCGGATGGGGCCATTCTACAGCTTGATTTTCTTTCTCTTAAAACATTTGAAAGGTTTCTTGGCTGTGTTTTGGATCATTGTCTTGCTGAAATGTCCACTCTGCTCTTATCTTCATCACCCTGGTAATGTCATTGATGGACCGAAGCAGCTAATATTAATTTACAATGAGGAAGGGCAGATGGTTGCTGAAGAACTACTGAGAGATTTCAGCTGCTGTCTGGGCCTTCACTGCCTGTCTACACCTCCCTTTCTTCATGTGTTCAATACTTCTTTTACGTCATTTCATTTTATTACTCATAATTTGTACTAGTTTTTCTTTCTTTGCATATGTGGATTTCTTTGGTTGTTACCAACCTCCTGGGAAAATTAAGTCAACAGAACCTTTAGAAGTATGTTTTCTGAGAAAAAATGGTGATGTGTTCAATGCTTATTTTTCCTGCTGTTATTACATGAAACTAAATGCCCAAACCTAACTTGAGCTTGAAATCTAAGAATATTATAAATACATGTAATTAATTACTATTACTCAATTACTCTATTACTTTAAAACAAAGTGTCATCTAATTATAATGAGCTTTATTTCTTTATACCTAAAAAAATTATCATTATAGAATTGTATTTATCTGTCTACCCCCAAAAAATATACAAAAAAGAGGACATTGCCTATAAAATACAGACATTAAGTTAAAACTGTAAGTATCTGCATGTCGAACGTTTTGTAGTTGCCTTTTTTGCTTGCTTTATTTACGCTTATATTCTGCTTATGTTGCAAAAATACTGCACATTCCTGCCTTCCTGTAGCTCATACAGAAAAAGCCACTAATTGGTTTAATTTCACATTAAAACTTAAATTATTATTTTTTTTAATTAAAATACTAAATATCTTGTGGTTTGTGCTGTTGGATCTTTTCTCAATGTCAATAGTAAATATGTATGTTCCTGTTGTTTCAGATGGTGTGCACATTTCTTCAAAAAGCATTGGAGAGGCTCAATGCAGACAACACGGAGTTCACCAGGTAATACAGCTTGACGTCTTTGCAATGCTTTATAGAAAACATCCTATAGTGTGAACGGAAACCTGATGCATGCATAAAGTGACATGATATTTAATGACCGTGCTTTCTAAAACATGTGCCTTGTTTCATTTGAAATTTTATTTGAGCCTTGCATTTTAAAATAAGTGTCTGTTATTTGATAGGCTTGCAGTCATTGATCTGGTTGTAGCCATGGCTCCATTTGTGGATGAAGCATCTATGTGCCAGATCCTTGAGTTTATTAAACCCTTTGTGGAGGTAAGAATCTTCCTGATGAACCCTGTTTTACACCTGTTTTGTCGTGAGTGTACTTTACATTTGTTCGTGTGTTTATAGAGCAAGGATACTGGCGTCCAGAAGAAAGCCTACAGGGTTTTGGAGGAGATCTGTGGAGGAGAGAGACCGTCCTGTAAGGCTTTTGTTCTAGCAAACCTGGAGCAGCTAAAGAAGATGCTGATGGAAAGCCTAAAGACTGCTTCTTCTCCTGCTAAACGGGTGAGAGGATAACAAAACCCCACAAGCAATTCATTATTAATGCACAGAGAAAATTAGTGTAATGGTGTTTGTTTTTTTTAAAGCCTAGACTCAAGTGTCTGATTCACATAGTAAAGCAACTGAATGAAGAACACCGGGATTTTATTACTGCTCTGCTTCCTGAGGTATGTCTCGCAAAAATGTATGGGTGTTCTCTGGTGTTGCTTTTTATACATTTTTCTAATGTTGTATTTTTTTCGAATGTGTTTAGGTCATTCTTTGCACAAAGGAAATGTCCATTGGTGCCCGCAAAAACGCCTACACTCTTTTGGTTGAGATTGGCAATGCTTTTGAGCGCTTTTGTGGAAACACAAAAGGTGAAAATAATGCCAGATGTTTTATTTTTTAACAAATTGGTTACTTTTAATATTCGTTTTAAGTTTAGTAAAATTTTTCTTGTTAATATTAAGCATCTTAGTGAGTTCTAATAGTATTTTTGTTTTATTTCCCTCAGATGCCATCAATGAGTATTTAGGCTATGTGTACATTGGCCTTACTGGCTCTGTAACGTTGATCACCTGCACAGTTCTGGCTTTAACCAGACTGATATTTCATTACAAAGGTGAGTTTGACTGATACTATTTTTAGGCTGTTCTTCAACGCTTATTCTGTACTTTTGGATTATTTTCTTCTTGAAAATGTAAGTGTTTTTACATTAAAGGAATAGTTCACACAATTGAATATCTTTTTTTTTTTTTTAACACTGACTTATCTTTAACATACGGTCTAAAGAAAACAAAACAAAGCATACAAAATTGTAAAAAAAAAGAATAATTATAAAAAAAATACAATTACAAGCTTTATAAATAAATAAATAAATGCATGTACAAACACATACAATATAAAGGTATCAAAACAATGGTATATTAATAGCAGGTGATGCAAGATTCAAATTTTATGGACAAAAGATTCATATCAGCTTCTTTTAGGAATCCTATAAAAGGATTCCTAATTTTGGGTTTTCTCTTAACTCCATACGTTTCACAATTTTTCTAATGCCAAACAATGAGACTATACTTGCCACCATTGTTTAAAAGGAGGATCTTCTGTATTTTCCAATGATGAGCTAGTATAAGTTTTGCATGTAATAAACAGAAGATCTCTTATCTGAGAAAGTAAAAGAGCTTATAACAGGAATTCTGTTATTATTTACTTAACTATGTTCTTCTTTTGATAATAAAAGTAGTTCTTTTGGAAAATGTGGGAACCCTGTAACCATTTTCAATAGTGAACCCACTAAGGAAGTCATTGACCCGAAACGTTTGTGGTTATATTTCTTGATAAATGTGTAATAAATATAACGCAGCTACTCAGTGAGTAATTCAATTCAATTCAATTCACCTTTATTTGTATAGCGCTTTTACAATGTAGATTGTGTCAAAGCAGCTTCACACAGAAGGTTATAGTAAATTGAAAATGTCAGTTCAGTTATTAATGTTTGAGTTCAGTTCAGTGTTGTTTAACATTCACTACTTAGAGTCCAAACACTGAAGAGTAGTCCATTGGTGTGCAGTAAGGATCATGACCTTTTGAGTAACCCTTTAACCATTGGTATTTATAGTATTTGTTTTTCCTACTATAGAAGTAAATAGTGGACCATCTCTTTAAGGGTCATTAAGTGATTTTAATATTTTGTTGATTGTTTAGCAAAATAATAATGTAATAAATGTCAACATTTTGTGTCTGTTTTGTTTTGTTTTTTAGATTCCATAGACCTTTCCTCATTGGAGCTGCTTCTGCAAAATGTCTGTCTTCTGCTTACGAGCAGAACTCGAGACATCGTCAAAGCCTCTCTTGGCTTCCTAAAAGTTATCATCTTTTCTCTGGATGTCAAGGTTTTAGCCAGCCATGTTAATGTTATCGTAAGTGACAGAAAATGTTTTATGTTTAAGCATTTAAAAGGTGTCAGAGGCCTGATTTATACCTGGCATTATCACGTTTTCAGTCAAATGATCATGTATTTAAGGTCCACTCTATTCACAACAATCCTTTTAAGCTAACAGCATTCAGAAAAGGTTAAACTATAAAAAAACTTAAATAATATAACATAAAATGACCAAATATGATGATCTCGACACATTTCAGACTCTATTTACATATGGAATAATTGTGATGAAAGTCATGAAATTTCTTTCATTCATTTTCCTTCGGCTTAGTCCCTTTAATCATCAGGGGTCACTATAGCGAAATGAACCAGCAACTTATCCAGCATATGTTTTATGCAGCGGATGCCTTTCCAGCTGCGACCTAGTACTGGGAAACATCCATACACACTCACTCACACACATACACGATGGCCAATTTAGTTTATTCAATTCACCTATAGTGTGTTTTTGAACTGTGCATGTCTTTGAACAGAGCACCTGGTGGAAACTTGTGCGAACATGAGGAGAACATGCAAACTCCGCACAGAAACACCAACAGCAACCTTCTTGCTGTGAGGTGACAGTGCTAACCACTGAGCCACCATGTCGTCCCAAATTTCATCTTAATACTAGATTTAAATGAGGCATGAGAAGTGTCTTAAGAATTACCATTCAATGCTTAAAAAAGCATACAATAATTTTTGTGTCATCTTGCAGATGGAAGGGATCAGCAATATGAATGATATGCGACGGCATTTCAGAGTGAAACTTAAAAATATTTACACCAAACTGATCAGGAAATTTGGGTAAGTTTAGCAGCTCATCAAACATAACCAATCAATCGCTTTATTTCAGTCTGTGATCTTTATCTGATTATAATGTGTTCAGATTTGAGCTTGTCAAAAGCATGCTGCCGGCTGAGCAACACAAGGTCCTGGTGAACATCCGGAAATCAGAAGCCAGAAATAAGAAACGCAAACTGACCAAGACAGAAGAAGACGATTCAGACACCGAAGACGAGAAGCCTAAAGTGAAAGGAGAGAGGTAAGGGTCTTTTAGAGGAACACTTGTGCTTAATGATAGTGTGTGGGGCAGGGATGACGTCAAAACCCAGATTCAAGGGTTCCCTCAATGACTTGCTGCTTGCTCAGACTACTTATTTAAAATGAGTTGAAACAACACAATCAAGTTTTTGCGTGGAAAACGTAACTGTTTTATGTAGGGAATAGGGATGCACTGATATGGATTTTTGGGCCAATATCGACAACGCCTCTATGTTCGTTCTTGCTGTCAATTGCGGGAAAAATGATCATTGAAAGGTTTATGATAAACCGCTATGAGTTTGAAACTTGCAGGCGCTGTGTGACGTGTCGCGCCAGTGTAGGCGAAGCGGAGTCAGTTTTGTCCTCGAAGTCAGATTGTGATACAACACCTGAGCATTGAGCACAGGTGACTGACAAACCCAGAGCATAATATAAAGACAGAATGTGGCAGGCGGTTGAGAAACCCTATGCTGGATTCAGTGATCACTAGCATTACGTGTGTGTGTGCGTGGGCATAGCCATCACGTGTGCTCGTTATAATCATTGTAAATACACTGATCAAACTGAATACAATCTTACACCAACAACACATGGACGCGTTGATGACAATAACAATGCGTTAATAATAACAAATAATCATATTAGATTACAAACAACCCAAGGAGTTGTTTAGCACGTGCACATTGCTGCTATTATGTTTACACATGTCATGTTTTTCCTGAGGTGATTTAAGCCAAAATACACAATGACACTTGATCAAACATATCTACAATGATAAGGAATATAGTTATTTACTGAGTTAATAACGCACAGCAATACCACACAAAGAAAGGACAGACTTTGAAGGAATAAACAATGTGGGGAATGCCTCGTTATAGTGCATTGGACAAGTCTTAACAAGTTTGACCCACGCATGCGCGAGGCAGGCCGTTCTGTACTATTACATAATCTATCAGCTCGATAACAATAACATTAAAAATAACATTTATTGTCTGATAACGATATGGCCGCCAATATATCATACATCCCTAGTTTTATGTTAAATTTGTATGTCTGCTAAATTTGTAAAAACGATTAAGCTAACTTAATAGACTAGTGTTGGGACAACATGAATGAGTTTTGAGGAATCCAGCATTTTTTACAGTGTCCTTTGAAATGTTGCTCTACAGTTGCAATTATATTACATTTTTAAGCTCTTATGTGAAAATAAAACATACATTTGTAATATGTAACTAGGTAAGAAGGTTTAAGGTGCGAGTTGTAAAACAAAACGTTCAGGGACCATTTGGTTCTGTTCACCACAGACCTTATTTTGCTCAGTAATTGAAAATATCTATTATAAAACCCCATAGGAAAATATCAAGGGAACCCACAGTGATTTACAAAAATAAATTAAATGAATTCTGAGTGTGCACAGGTGAGTGGGATTGACTAACCACATGTAGGACACGCTCCTCTCCATATGCACCAGACACTTTATTAACAACTCCACAGTTTTCTGGAAACAAAATTTGTGCAATTCTGTGCTCCACACAGGTGAGTGGGCAAACAAACCACCTGTAGCACACTCTCCTCAACATATGATCGGAAAGAAAAAAATTATTATTATTATTATTATTATTATTATTATTATTTAACAACCAGTATATTGTCTATTACTTGTATATCTATGCACACTGCTATATGCTGATTGTCTACAGCATATTTCTTTTCTGTGTTCAAATAATACAAAATAAAAGAAAAATTTAATGAAAAAAAGTAAAAACAATCTTAAAAGTGACTTGAATGAACTTCCACTTGTCATAGCGTTTATATACTGCTGCTCTCTGGTTGTATAAAGTCTTTTATCCTCACTTGTAAGTCATTTTGGATAATAGCATCTGCCTAATGAATAAATGGAAAAGTTCTTTCAGGTTTTCGTGTCTTTTTTTCCGTCACTCTATTGCAACCGTTAACTATTGCATCTGTTAATATTTTCGAGCTTAGCTGATGGTGAAGGAGATGTTTGACTTTTTTGTTTGTTTGTCTCTACAGTATTGAAGACATTCTGGCAGAGACGGACTCTGATGACTCGGATGACGATGAGAAACGCAAGAAGGGTCAGAAGAAGCCCATGAAAAAGAAGGGCCAGGCCTGGTTGAAAGAAGGCGTTTCAGACGAACCACTCAACTTCCTCGATCCAAAGGCAGCGCAGAGAGTTCTGGGTAAGAGTGATTTATTTTCTTCATCAGCCTACGTTTATCTCTATAATAGTCCTTTAATATGTTTTGTATACATTTCTCTCTTTCATATTAATTCATTCAGCAACCAATCCTAACCTGAAGAAGGCCACCAAAACAGACCATGGGTTCAAGGTGACGTCTGATGGACGACTGATCATCAAGGAAGAAGACGATGATGACGATAAGGAGGAAAAAACCAAAGGTAAGACTATTTTCTTTAGGTCTATGATAATATTGATAATACAGATGATATTAGAGCTGCACAATATTTTTTTACATTGCAATTATTATTATTTTTATTATTATTTTCTGTTTAATGTATATCGTGATATAATTTCACCAGATGACTTAGATAGCTCTATTTGCATAGTCATTACTTGGGATGATTTTGTAGGGGAGTGAAATATAAATATATTTATGTACATAAATATAAACATATTTATGTAATATATTATATAATAAACTATAGTCATAAATAAACACAGTGGAGCAAATATGGAAACAAAAAGCTTTTCTTAAGAGGAACAGTATTCAGGTACAGAAATGTAATAATCAAATGTAAAATAGCACTGTATAGTCTTCACCATATCCATATCAATAATTAAATAAAATTAATCTTCCTTAAACTTCTTTATGCAGTACTAAAATGCTTGAAACTCTCTTCAAATGCTCACACAGTAACAGGCCTTAAACAAATCATTCTATCTGTTATGGTTCAGTTCTGCAGTGTTTCCACAAATCTTTCAGTCATCTTTATCCTAACTCAACCTTTATCCTAACATTATATATCTTGCAATTTGAATATTTCGGACAGACAAATTGCGATATCGATGCTCAAACGATACATTGTGCAGCTCTTGATGATTCTATTTTGACACCAACCAGTAAAGTACAATTGTTATTGAATGCATTGATTTCTAATCTTTTATCTTTCTTCAGATGCTGAAATGGATGATGTACTTGAAGAGGCTGGAGTTAAAACTGTGAGTGTTTGGATTTTATTTTAATCATGATCAGAATTAAGAAGATTTAGCAGTGTTATTTATTTATTTATTTATTTTCCCCCCGGTGAGCAGAAGAAGAATCCAAAGAGGAAAATTGCAGATGATCTGGATGATGACATGGATGTTGAGCCTGGACTGAAATATAAAGGTAAGTGGTATTCTCTGGAAAATATGGTACTGTGGTGCATAAAACACCTTATATGTCACAACTATAATGGCAGCAGCACTTCTGCCTTATGTATGCATGTGTATGTATGTATGTATGTATGTATATATATACAAATGAGATGTTTTTAAATGAGTTTGTGTCGTTGAACTCCTCAGCTGGTGGCATTGGTATCCACAGGCCTCTGGGTGGAAGACCGGAGATCGGGACAGAATATAAATCAAAGGTGAGGAGTGTTTTTTCTACATTTAGTAATAACCCAACAGATATCGTATGAACATACTAAGGATCTCTTTTAAAACCCCTTTTTTGCAGAAAGGAAAAGGTGACGTTAAGAAGGCAGGCAAGTGTGACCCGTATGCCTATATTCCTCTCAAGAAATCCCAGCTCAACCGCAGGTGATTGTCAGAGTCTGTTTTTTTCCTCCACACACCATTCTTAAAAATATGAGTGAGCTAAATGTTTGATTTTGATTACAGGAAAAAGGCCAAACTCCAGGGCCAGTTTAAAGGCATGGTTAGAGGAGCAAAGAAAGGAGCGCTTACTGGATCCCGAATACTGAAGAAGAGGAAAGCCTAAAACTTGTGGCCATCTAGATGTGGAACTTTTTTCTAGATTTGCAATCATTTCTCATGACATGATCAATAAAAAGCTGGAGACATC
The DNA here is from genome assembly GCA_903798035.1 of Danio albolineatus. Lineage (NCBI taxonomy): Eukaryota > Metazoa > Chordata > Actinopteri > Cypriniformes > Danionidae > Danio > Danio albolineatus. Next base: position 4,053,785 of record CAIGQQ010037872.1, read on the forward strand.
TTGTTTTTCTGTTCAAATGTTGTGTGAGAACTTCCCGTGGAAGCTTCTCTTGAAAGAGAGTTTCAAGAAGTCCTGCTTGATGTTTGCTGTGGCTGGATTATAAGAAAATAGCAGTACGGTAAGAGCTTTGAAACAAATGTATTTATGTTCTTGCTATGTTGGACACCAAATAAAGTGTTCTGAAATAATTTCAGGGTAAGGCTTTTTCATTACAAAATGGTAGTTTTTGTTTTTCATCATTACGCTTTAAATGAAAATGTTGTAAACATCATGTGCACATGAAGAAAAAAAATCAATGAGAACATGCAGTGAGCTCCCAAAAGCAAATCTCATATTGCCTTGCACTTTCTGCACTCACATTAATAATGTAGTAAATCCTCAGGAACATTAAAACCAATATCATGTTTCCCTTGTAGATTGACAGTGCTTTCTTAAAGTATATTTTCGGTTAGTTTGATAAAGTAATAAAAGCATAATTCCCACAAGCCCTTTAAAGAGTTGTTTCAGAGAGCCCAATCTTGTGCAGTGCATTTTTTTTCAGCAGTGGATTACGATGGTGTTAATGCAGAGTTGAGCTGCATGTGTGTGAAAGGGAAGAGACGGAGGTCTGCTGGAGGTCGGATGGCTCCTCTTACTCCAATAAGCTCAGTTGGGTTTTTCCTGATGGTCCCAGTGAGAGAGAAGTGATACAGACTCGAGACGTTTATGGTGGCGTCTGCTGGCTTCAGACACTTCAGCTGCTGTTGAGAGCCATCTTTCATTGACATGTATGACAAAAGCCCTATTAAGGCGTTTTGAAGGAAGACTAAACCAAAATTCATTCATTTATTCATTCATTTTCTTGTCGGCTTAGTCCCTTTATTAATCCAGGGTCGCACACAGTGGAATGATCCGCCAACTTATCCAGAATTTTGTTTTACACAGCGGATGCCCTTCCAGCCACAACCCATCTCTGGGAAACAAACCAAAATTATGGCAACCTTTATATATTTTTTTCCTGATGCTGCCTCAAACTGCCTGATATCACATATACATAGCATGAAGATGTCTGTTTGATGTGTGCATTTACCTCTGGAAGATGTATTTTTTAAAGCGTTTGGTCATCTGCAATACCTCTGCCATGTCTCCTGTCCGATGATAGACATTTAGAGTATGTTTTTAAGAATTTTATGATTTAGTATGTTTGTAAACTGACCTTATTAAGATCGCAATATTTGGATGTTTTCCAGACCAAAAGCTCTTTCCAATATGTCTTGAAGACAAGCGTGTTATATCTGGGTTGATAATTGTCTTAATTTGCTTTTTAATGGCAATTATTTTGTTGCAATTTTACAGAATCTTGACATTAATGTATGTCCCAGCTAATATGGAAACCATCATAGTATTTGTAATGTTATCATGTTAATTATATGTGATATCAGTTGTGTTCTATTGATGTCATGCTAATAGGTGTCCCAAAGCACACCATAAATAGCTAGTTTTTAATGGTCATCATTTCATTATCACTGTATAACGCTAATCAACTGATGGTTTGTTTTTAAATGTAGCATAGTAAAATGGGGCTCAAAAAAAGAAAATACATTGGTTTAGTACAACGAGAGCCATTAGTTGAGTGTTTCCAAAGTCTCTTCGTGCATTTTTATACAGCCATTTTTAAAATTCTTGACTGAAAAACATTCTGGCCATCTCACAGGAAGTTATTTTGTGTTTTAATCAACTAGCTATTTGTGTTTACATATTTTCTCCTAATTTCACTCGTCAAAGTTCATTAGTCTATGTTTATACTGATGCTTTTGGTGAAGTTAAAAACAATCCTACAAAGATTATTTAATGAAACAAGTCTGTGTTATTAAAACGCCAGGCTTATTTCAACCTTGTCTAATGTACAACGGTAATTTTGACCAACAGATGGCACTGTTTCACTTCACAAGAGATTGAAACGCCAAGACCGTCCATTCCTCTCGAAACCTTACTGAGTACGGATGTTTGTAACTGCAAACATATAAGGTCGTTTACGTTTTTATACGTCCTACTTTTGAATCTGACATGACCAAACCTGCTGAATTTTAATTATCGGTGTATCTGGACATGTCACTGAACGAGCCTCCTCTCTGAATCTGAAGCAATGGATGTTAGTCATAATGTGTGGCTGTATTTGTGAAGCTCTCCAGTGAGGCCTGCAGGTTTGTGGCTCCTGTCAACACTCTGATGTTTCTCATGAGTGTTCAGCGCATCCAGCCAAAGGAGCTGCAGTCATCAGACCATATGAATCATGTCAAGTTACATGATGGGAATCAAGCTCCTGCTGAGTATTAATTCCTTTCAGAGCAGAACGAGGTTGACTGTCAGCCATGAGTGGAAATGAAGGGAAATACAGCTAAACAAGTAGCTTAGTTTGTCATTATCTGTAGAATTTGGACTGGACGAATGGTGTGTTTTTAGTGAAGTTTGTTTACAAGCTAATTTCGAGAGGATCACGTGCTTATGATTTACCACGGCTGGTTGCACATTATCTAATCACGATCTCCAATCATATGATTCCCCTTCTACTATAAATAACCACAGTTCCAGTCCATAGTTATCTTCGTATGGAAGAAACCCTCCTTTCCTCCCCCTTCTCCTCCTTTTCTTAGATCGGGCGGCACGGCGGCTCAGTGGCTAGCACTGTCGCCCCACAGCAAGAACACCGCCAGTCCTGGTCCTCGCCAGGCTGGTGGGTGTTTCTGTGCGGAGTTTGTATGTTCTCCCCGTGTCCGCGTGGGTTTCCCCCGGGGCCTCCGGTTTCCTCCCACCATCCAAAGATATACACAATTCATTACAGATTAAACATTCAGGCTCAGGTCTAACTCCCTTCCTCCTCTGACGGTTCCCTTAGCCGCTGCAGAGGGGGAGTTTGAGAGCTACCTAAGCTCAAGCTCCCCTCTCGCTCTACGAACGGGAGGGAGCCCTGGGCTCGAGGATCCCTTGAGCTCAGGGCTCTCTCCCGGGACAGCATGCCAAACTAGCTTATATCAAATCATCAGCTAAGTGTGAACTCTTGAAATGTAGATGCAACGGTGGCAATAAATGTTGTCTAATTTCTGAAAATATGTCCAACAATTTACAGAAAAATCATCACCAAGGACCACGGTTTCAGCTAAAAGTCTTCTTCTACTGCAAAATAAAGTCACCTATATCTTGGATGGCTTGTGGGTGAGTATCCTTAAGCTATTGCATATTTCACTGCTGTAACATGTCTTGAGCTCAAGATCAAACAATTTTAAAACTTAATGCTTTATTATTCCTTACTTTTCAACATATACACTGAATGGCTACAATATTAATCTTATTTTCTTATCAATAAAGGGAAGACATTGGGATTATTTACACTTTTTTTTCTTGAAAGCAAGAGACACATTCACACGAGCACCAAGAGTCCAACCCATGAACATAAAATTTTAACTTTAATATTACCATGATCTACAAAGGTAAAGACAAATATATATTATATCAAATATCATGCTGAGCGTCCTGTACCAGTGGTGGACACCCTGTCGTTTTATATTCAAGTGCCTACCAGGAACCCAAGGCTAAATAAATTAGAGGTCTGTAGTACTGCCCTGCAGTCACAACATGTCAGATTTTCTTTTTTTTTAAAAGATGTGGCCAATTTATATCATCTACAAATTAAAACAGAGCTAATGTATACTATAATTACTATAGTGAGCTTGTTCTAAACTTGCACATGCAACAATCTAAGTGCCTTAAAAATAATTAATTTTGCATGTGGAATAATCATGCATAGATGCAGTCCCGCTTTCAGTGCCTCTTTTTATATTAAGACTATACACACTTAAAAACAATGTCAAAACTTGGGTTTTGGCAGTGATGTCATGGAAGATCCATTTTGGGAATGTGAAGAACATTGCAAAAGTCAAAATAATATTTTGTAGAAAAGTTCCCTGCTTTAAAAAAAGGTTCATTGGCATTTATACAACCATAAGCATCAATACTTTATCATTCCAAAAAAATGTTAAACTACAATAATAAAATTTAAGGGTGCAAAACAAGTTCTTGACCATGTTCAAATGCTCTTCACACTAAAAGAAAAAGTGATTATTTTAAGAACTGTGAACAAAATGCGCTGTGAACTAAAATGGCTCTTCTATGGCATTACTATGAAAAATGCTGTTCATACAACTGATTTTCAAAGGGATAGTTCAACCAAAAATCAATATTCTGTCATCATTTAATCATCCTCCAGTTGTTCCAAACCAGTTTGAGTTTCTTTAGTAATACCTCTATTTTGTATAGAGCCTTTAGCTGCTTTACAAAAAAGCAACTAAATCTCAGCTTTTTTTTCCAGTATTCCAATAAAAAAATAATTCATAAAAAGTTTAGAAACACTTGAGTGTGAATAAATGGTGAGGAAATGTAAATATTGTGGTGAAATATCCCTTTAAGAGTGCACAGATGTTAAAGCTCCTCTATGGAACCACAGATTCCAATAAAGAAGCTTTATTTTTCAAAGCCTACCTCGCGTTTCACTCCCTCGTCGATCTGAAACTGTGGGAAACCAGTAGCTTTGGTAAATTTCACAAATTTGAAATAAAGGCTGAGATTTTAGGGTGGCACTGAAGGCCCTCCATTGTTCTCAGTGACTGTTCCCAGGGCAGGGTGGGGGTCGTGAAGGTGGGGGTCTGCGGGGGCCTGGGGGAGCCCGGGCTGGTGGAGGTCCTGGGGGTGAGCGGTTAATGGAGGGTCCGCGGGATGGTGGTCTTTTGGGCGGAGGTCGCATGAGTGGCTGATGGTCTGGAGGGGGCGGTGGAGGTGGAAGGTGGCTGTGTGCTGGTGACCTTGGCTCCTCTGCTTTCACCCGGGTAAAGTTGATGCATCTCCCCTGTGGAAAACAGGACAGATGGTGGGATCATGGTCAGTTCAACGCTGAAACTATATTAGATATTTGGAATATTGCATGAATAAGTGGTGCCATGTTTACAATACTAAAAACTGAAGTTGCTGCAACTGGTGAAACTAAGGTACACTCACAGATAAAAAAGCAACACTATCTACTGTATCTAAAATGCCCTTAACAATATATGTTAGTAATAAATAAGACAATTGTCAATAAGACATATTAATACTTAAATACTACAAATGTTTTCCTTTCAAGGATCGGTATGGACCCACTACATCAGGAGTGACCAACCCTGCTCCTGGAGATCGACTGTCCTGCAGATTTCAGTAGCAACCCATATCAAACACACCTGTAATGATCTAGTGCCGTTCAGATTCTAATTAATTGGTTCAGGTGTGTTTGATCAGGGTAGGAGCTGAACTCAGCAGGAAGGTCGATCTTCAGGAGCAGAGTTGAGCATCCTTGCACTACATACCTGCATACATGTTTTGAAAAGGTACCACCAGAATGACATCTCTGTATTTTTATTTCTGAGAGTGTAGTGGTTTCTCCTACTGTACATAATCAATTCATTCATTCATTTTCTTTTCGGTTTAATCCCTTTGTTAATCTGGGGTCGCCACAGTGGAATGAACCACCAACTTTCTCCAGCATATGTTTTATGCAGCAGATGTCCTTCCAGTTGCAACCCATCACTGGGAAACATCCATACACACTCATTCACACACATACGCTACGGACAATTTAACTTACCCAATTCACCTTTAGCGCATGTACATGATCAATGACTTGCACTTCTTTGTTTTAAAATGCACAAATGTTTACATCTAACATCCACACTACTTTAAAGTGTGTTCCTATCAAACGAAGGCATTTGGAAATGCCGAAGACCCAGTTTTATTCGGAAAACTTTGGGGTTGTGTTTCAGTACAGTCGGGCCAAAACACAGACTTATGAATATGAAGTTGTGGCTGCATCAATTGTCAAACCCAGTTGTTGTTTTTTTATTATGATAATACATAAATAAAAATAAACCCATTATAGTTTTACATTCACATTTATTCATTTTGCACTTTTCTCCAAGGCGAATGACATGTGAGGATAAAAGAAGAACTTCAAATTATCACAAAGCAGCAGTATATAAATGCTATAACAAGTCTAAGTTTGGAGAGTTAGGAGAGGAGAGGGTGTCTCCTACAGGTGGTTTGTGAAGCCCACTCACCTGTGTGGAGCACACTCAGAATTGCTCAATGTTTTCCAAGATGTATGGAATGCTTTTAAGAAGGTGTCTGGTGGATATGGAGGGGAGAAGTGTGTCTTCTAATGGCTGATTTATACTTTTGCGTCAAGTGCACGCATATGGTCTGGCGCAGCCTCCGCGCGGGCGCATAGCCCTCGTGACTGACGTGCACCTCTCAAAATATGTAACTACATGTTGCAATGATGCGTATCGCAAGCTCTGTGATTGGTTGGCTTTGTAGCTGGGACGAGTGTGGGCGGTACTGAGGGCCGTGAGCAAGATGGAGGGATTGTTTACAAGTGTATAGTCCCATGAAGGAGCTTCAGATGGAAAATTGTTTTGTGTTTACCTTATGATTAAAGTTGTAATGTTAAAAAAAAAAAAAAAACGAAAATAACTCACGAAAAAACCCACGAAATAACTCGACACAGAGGAACATAAAAACCTACAGCCAGCTAGCGTTTCGGAAGTGCTGTTGCAGAGCAACACAAACAGCAGGCAGAAGTATAAATGCACGACTACGTGCAAGACATGCGCCGTCGTTCACGCCAATCGCTGGAGACAGAAGTATAAATCAGCCTTAAGGTTGGTTTGTAAAGCCCACTCACCTGTATGAAGCACACTCATAATTGCACAATGTATTCAAAGATGTATGGAATGCTTATAAGAAGGTGTCTGGTGGATATGGAGAGGAGCATTGTGTCTTATTAGGGTGGTTTGTCAAGCCCACTCACCTGTGTGAGGCACACACAGAACTGCATGTTTTCCAGAAACATGGAGTGTTGATAAGAAAGAGCTGGTGCATATGGAGATGTGAGAGTGTGTTTGGATGATCTTTTACTGTGTGACCAAAACAAGTTTCTATCTTATAATGCTAAATTCTGTGATCGCACCAGAGCATTCTGCACCTATTTTATAGTTTCTATCTTGTGACATCGCGCTTAGTGTTTGGTTTGTTTAGATATATTTGATCTGTGATATGCTCATATTTCACTCAAACTTCACTACAGTGGGGCTAAAACCAAACTCAAACTCTTCACATCTTTTGTATGAACGCTTTGTATTTTCAACCCCAGAGGTGACAAGTTCACTGCAAAATGCGTAGGATTGAAAAACAGAAGCTCAAGCAGCGGTGCAGCTGATCCTGGGCTGCGTTCTTTTGCTTGCTTTGGCTGGAAATGCCCAGGAGACGAACCCACAGCACTTCAGACACCCAGAAACTCAGCTGTCAACTGCAATTCTGTCCCTAAAATCATGGGGGTGGGGTTGAAGAGTTGCAGCGCCGCGCTTAAGGAAGAATAGCTATTTGTGAAAACGGTGTTGGAACAAGAGGCCGGTCTCTGAGAAAACGTGCATTCTTCAAGATGAAGCGACTCATTGTTGTCAGTGAGGCTGATCGTTCAGGAGGAATCGCCTCGAGTTCAAACTCTGAGACCGACTGAGCGAAGCCATTCAAAGCTCACTTTACGCTTCATTAAGTGGTAAAAATGAAACTCACTACACGGATTCACTACAACACCCACTTTTGTCAGGGCTTAATAAAAGTGATGTATTCATATGCAAGTGCTTGAATGGAGGTAAAGCCAGTTAAGTTGTCTATATTTTGAAATCCAAGTGATAAGCAAACGCAACAGTTTGAATCTGTAGCATTTTTTCATTGAGCAAACATTCAGGTCCAAAAGAAGTATTGTGTATTTAAGTACTAATATCATTCAGATTTTTGGATATTCACCAATGCAAGTAAAAACAAAATGAAATATAAATAGCCATTTAAAGTCAAAGTGAACTGTTATATTAAAAATCATTCTAATTTGGCTTTTTAAAGTGACTTGAACTCAGTAAGAATGCAGATATAGAAAAATAACAAACCCTTTTCAGTTTGGATTTGCAGTTCATAGTGTTGTTCTGCAAATTACATCGTCATTTATAGTATTTTTTTGCCATGCTTTCACAAGTTTATAATCACTTTCAGACAACACAATGCCATTTTTATAAACTTCAAATTAGTTTTTAACCCTGATCATTAATCATAACAAATGAACGTATTTACTATTTTGACCCATTGTCATTTTCAACGACAACAACTCTGAATGAAAATATGGTTGTTGGAAATTTAGAAGCAATTGTATAAATTTAATACTGATAGATATAGTATACTTTAATAATAAAAATAATCAAATATTAGAAAACCATGACAGCCAGCACCACAGCAATTGTTTCTATCACCTTTAACAACAACAACAAAAAACTGAAGCATGAACTAATATGTGTCCTGCTCTGATCTAAATGGCTTTCAGTGGAGTGTAAAGGAGAGTGGTTAAGGGGAGTCAGCGTCTGAGACGTTGTCTGAGCTCTTATCACACAAATAGAAGAACAGTTTAAAGGCCACAAACTCAATTACCACATGCAGGAGAGATTTTCACCCTTTGTTCAAGGGTTGATGATAGGATAGGATATGTCTCTTTATTGAAATATAAAACAGATGGACAAAGAGAGACCATAAGGGGAGTCTGTTTCCCATAAATAAATCTGATATATGGAAATATATGCAAATGACATATTGAAATACAAGTTCGTTTTTGGATTTTACATATAAAAAATGTGATATATATATATATTCCTTTATTTCTTCTTTATTTATTTTTTCAAATATTTTCCCAAGTGAAGTTTAACAGACCAAGGAAATTCACAGTATTTCCTATAGATATTTTTCTTTTTAGGAATGTCATATTTCTGTTTTGTTTGGCTGGAATAAAAGCAGAATTAATTTTTTTTAGTAAATATTATTACCTCCTTACGAAATGTCTACAGAACAAACCACACTTATCCAATAACTTGCCTAATTATCCTACCTTGCCTAGATAAAAAATAATGACCTGGTTAAGCCTTTAAGCTGAATAATAGTATCTTAATAAAATGACTAGTAAAATAACATACATAATATTTAAAAATAATAGCATATTTAATATATAATAATGGCAAAATATCTAGTAAAATATTATGTACTGTCATTATGGCAAAGACAAAAAAAAATTGTTATTAATAATTAGTTGGCCTACACAGAATCTGCATGTGCAGAAATACGCAGATTTTTTTTTTGTTGCCCATTATTGAGTCTATTTATTGTGTAAATGTAATTTTTAGTTTTTCAATTATTTTCAGTAACAATATTGACTAATATGAAAGTGTTCATTTAATTTATTTACAATACCGTTTGTAAAGTAATATTGTCTGTCTTTTAGTAGATCTATTATATGATAGACTTGCTTTATTTACCAAATAAGTGGATCTAGATGGACTTGCATTGTAAACATTAAATAAAAGTTAAAAAGCTATTTTTTTTTTCATTTATTTTGTTTTTAGTTACAATACTCCCAAAATAACTCTGCATAAATCTGCAAATTTGTTACAAAACTCTCCACAGAAATAGCAAACAATGTCAGTAGATTCTGTCTGGCCCTAATAATTAATCATTAAATCTATTTTGTTTAGAAATGTGTTGATAAAACCTCTCCTTTAAATGACACTTGGGAAATATATATATTTTTAAATGGGCTAATAATTTTGACTTTCATTGTATATATACAAATTATCCATCCATAAAAAAGCAAATATGATGTGCTCCACCAATTATTGTAAACACTGAAAAACCCTGTACTTGCTAAAACCGGGACAGATAGGGACAGCATCACCTTGCTATCATCCACCAGGTAATCTGAATCTGAGAGCCTTGATCAAAAGCCTGCAGAATCTTGTAGCCTGCTGTGGGCCGTCCACACCAATTAAAACACCATATGGTCAGATTTCGCTTCCCCGCTCCCTCCATCCACATCTGCACAGTATTCATGATCCCCCATTCTCATTCAGGCCATATGCTCAGGCCTGTTGCTGTGCTGCTCGCCAAACTGTCCTTTTCGCCGCACACGATTAACAAAATGATGCTTCTGCTCCCAATCCAGACAGACGTGAATCAATCACCGCCAACGTGACAATGGGACATCACAATAAAACCACGCTCCCTCCTGTGCCCAGTGGGCCCCCCATGTCAGGTTATGGGGCTCTTGGTTTAATAAGCTGTTAAATCGGACCACCAAGTGTTGGTTTGGGTTAGACTCCAACGCAAGAACAATTGTCATTCACCTTGACTCATAAATTATGTTAAAAAGCCACTTCCTTCTGTTAACCAGAGTCACAACCTTTACATCCCTGCAGGTCATTAGGAAAAACAAAACAAAACCCACTCTCCATTCCAGAGAGTGTTCTTTGTCTCCAGTGTCGACGTAAAGAAGCACATACTGAGCCTGTGAGGTGAAGCTTGTAAACGGGCCGGACAAAGAGTTTTGATAACAAGAGCTTCTTTCTTTACACAACAAGTAGAAGTGAGCAATAAAGCAAGGCTGTCACCTCTGCATCACAATGTGTGCACTGAGGCCTGTGGGTAAAAAGTTTGACCCGAGATTCTTCTACGTTACACATTAGCGCAGGTCATACGTGCTAGACATTCCTTCAGAATACGGTGACACAACATTCACACAATTTGTCAGTAAGTAGCAACAAGAAACATTGAATTTCTTCTGGAGGATGTCTTATTTATTGTAGTTTGGCTGAAATAAAAGCTGGGGTGTAAGGGTGGTGCAGTGATAACAATCGCCTCACAGCAAGAAGGTCAGTTGGCATTTCTACAAGCCCAAAGACATGTGGTATAGGTAAATTGGGTAAGCTAAATTTTCCATAGTGTATGTGTGTGAATGAGTGTTTATGAAAGTTTCCCAGTGATGGGTTGCAGCTGGAAGGGCATCCACTGCTTAAAACATATACTGGAAAAGTTGGTGGTTCATTCCACTGTGGAAACTGCTGATAAATAAAGGGACTAAGCCAAAAGAAAATGAATGAATAAAATAAAAGTAGTCGTAATTTTGTTAAGTCAATATTATTAGTCCCCCTTAAGAAATTACATTGAAAAAAAAAACTGATACAGTTTCTTTCCTACGGCCATTGCCTTTATAAAATGTTTACTTCACAGTATTGGTGCATTTACACTACACCATTGTCAACTGAAAATAAACCTTTTATCTGCTTTGGGCTTTTTAAAACAAACATTTTAAAAATGAGCTCATTTTTGAAAGACAGCTACTGGCCTGGCATGAATAATACAGTGGCTGTTTCTCAATTCCAAGAACGCAGAGAACGGACTCGTGTTCTTGTGGAGACCGGCCTTGCCAGGTCACATCGGGAGAAAGAATTCGGGTGACCGCGAGGACAGAGAACGCGTCCTGTGAGGAATGAGATACTGTGTTCTTCCTGATGGTCACGTGACCCTCACGCATCTTTAGCCAAAAATTATTTAAACATTACAGCATCCATGCAACGATTTATTGTTTCCCCCCCGTTTCACAATATATACTCTACATAAAGACTTTACAAATATACGCTGCACAACACAAATTACACAGATTTTAATACAAATTTTAACAAATAAACACCCTTAATGTGTTTTTAACTTTAATAAGATTTTCACGTTAATGTTTAATTTCACCGTCTCATTTAAGGAAATTCCTGAGGTAAATAAGTTACATCCCTGAACTTTAATAATCAATTTATTTAAAATGCTGCGCTTCCCACCTCCAGTCGCAATGACTTCTGGGACTTCTAGAGCGAGTTCGGTGCTCAAGTCTACATTGGTGAGTCCTCAATATCAAGGATATATCCCAGAACTTTCACTCGTCCTCCGTTCTTGCGGTCTTGAGTATTGGAATTGAACTTGATGATGACGTTATACCAGAACACGCGGACGCAAGACCGCTGAAGAACGCATATTGAGAAACAGCCAGTGTTTTTATTTAGTTTAGAAGATTTGTGTGAAAATTGGTCGGTTTGATGATGTTGTCATCTTTTAAAAAAGTAGTTCTTGTTTTAGTAGTAGAACAATTTGACATGCAAACAAATGTAAGACAACCAATCACAATCCAGAATACAAATAATGTGATGGCCTCATTGCTCTTGACTATATTTTGAATGCAGAATATTTTTAAATGTAATCTTGCAGAAGTTAGTATCACTGATCTATATAGAATCTATTATAGATTAGTGGGTAGTATGCACAGACATAGGGAAAACAACCAATCAAAACCTGGAATACACAACAATGTGAATGCCTGACGCTTATATTTTAAACGTGGAATATGCAATTTTATTATCATAATTAATCTTCTAGAATTTAGAATGAATGGAGGCACGGCGGCTAAATGGTTAGCACAGTTGCTTTATAGCAAGAAGGTTGCTAGTTTGAGTCCCGACTGAACCAGGAGGACTTTGCATGTTCTCCCAGTGTCTGTGTGGGTTTCCTCCGGGTGCTATTGCTACTCTATGTCCCCCACAGTCTAAAGACATATAGGTATAGATTAATTGGAAAAATTAAATTAAAAAATTAAATTGGCCATGGAAAATTAAATTGGTCCATTCACAGGGAGAGTGTAGGGGTGTTTCCCAGCACGGAGGGTTGTAACTACCAAATGCAGCTCGGAATGGAAATAATGACTTCATCACAATTGGTAATGATTTGAATGCGTGATATGTAGGATAGCTGACCAATCATAACCTGTGATGCAAAACTTTTGATGATGTCACTGCTGCTGATTACAATTTACTCAAACATACAATATTTTAAAAATGTAGTCTTTCAGAGTTTAGTATGTGAGCAGATGCTTGAAAAACAAACCAATCCAGAAAGGAAATTATGTAATGACATGATTATTTTTCGAATACAGAATGTTCTTTTATATTTTCAACATGTTATTTTATAAATTTAGTATGCAAATCATTGCAAAAAAGGTAATCCTATCACAATTAAAATAATTGTCATTCAATTCAGAATTAAAAGTTCTTTTAAAATATGAAGAATAATAGAATTACAACATGATCGGCTAAAATCATCCTCAAAATAATTCAATCATCCTCAAAATAAAATAATTTAATTTCATGCTGAAATAAAAAGGCTTATAAAGGAGTTAAAGATTTATAAAAAATATCAACCAAACTGGGTGGCTCCTGACAGGTTTCCTCCAGGTGCTCTGGCTTCCCCCACAGTCCAAAGACATGCGGTATAGGTTAATTGAATAAACGAAATTGTCCATAGTGTATGAGTGTGTGTGAATGAGTGTGTATGGGTGTTTCCCAATACTGGGTTGCGGCTGGAAGGGCATGCACTGTGTAAAACATATGCTGGAATAGTTGGCGGTTCATTCCTCTGTGGTGACCTCTGAAATAGAGACTAAACCGAATGAATGAATGAATGAATCAACAAAACTGGTCTGCAAACAATATAGTGACAGTCCAAAACTGCACATCACATGCCTATAAAGCAGAATAAAGAAGACAAAGAGGATAAAGAGACAGAGAATCAGTCCCATCTAGGGAATGCAAGAGTTATAAAGAGAAATATGTGGACTAATATAGAGATTAGAGCGTCTGCGGCTGAGCGAGGTTTTGTTTTTGGGCACAGTGAGTCGTCTGTGTCTGCTGTCTGGCCATTGTGCTGCAGGTGGGCACGGAACACACACATCTAACCCCTGAATGGCACAGCTGTTTCCACCCAAACCCCGTCTTTTACAGAGTCTGCTGCTTTTACCAGCACCTTCTAAAGCTCATGCAAAGTACATTGAGCAGCTGGACGCCGGCGGTCCCTCAGACAAGCAGCCCATTATTGAGCTCTGAAGAATTAAACCAAAGTAAATCAGATCGCTCCATCTACAGTGGGAACGGAGCTATAGTCTGCTGGTGTCAATGGAATCATACTGTACGGCTCACATGAAAGATGCCTTTCATAGACACACAGATGTGTTGCCAGGCCACAGCTTGTGCTGCTGGAGTAATGCAGAGAGCAGGATTCAGACGGCGAGAGACGTCTCTTACAAAAGACCCAGGAGAATGAGAGACTGTGCTCAGCCACACGACTTGCTCCATGTGAGGAGGAATTAAGAGCAGTGTAATTAGATTGCTATTTCCTGTCCCAACTGCTGAGCTCGCTGATGGGAATGTCATGAGTGCTCTGTTCCAAAATAAGTCCACCGCCTCCCTTTCTTTTGCAGCAGCAGCCAATAATGGAAATTTTTATAAAGAATGGGGGGAAAACTGGAATCAAATATTTAATCAGCAGTTTGTCATTTAAATCACTAAATATTTTTACTCAAAAGTTGTACCTACACGGTAAAAAAGCTGTAAAATTTACAGTATTACTGGCAATTTTGGTTGTCAGTAATACTGCAAAATTTACAAGTGCACTGTAAATTAACAAATTAACAATTCCATGCAAATGTCAACCTTGCCATAAAAAAATGTCACCAAAATAGCGAAACCCTTTTAATTCTTTTTGTGTATTCTTGTATTTTATAGTACTGTAGAAATACTCAAAAATGTCTTGGTCAGTGTTTTCAAACAATTATGTTTCATTTACCAAAGTCACACAAGTGGCAATTTCACATCTGTCACATCCATAACGGAAAAGTGTCACTTTTTCCCCATAAAGGCAAAAAAGTCAAATAAAATAAAATCAATCATGTTTGTTCTATAGAGAGCTGACTCTTATCCTTTAGATTAGCATTATTTCTTTTGGGTTGTGCAGTTTAATTCACAGAATTTCTACAAAGTATGTTGTTTGCTGCAAACTCACAGACTTTTTTGTCACATCCATAACGCATGTTTATTTTCCTTGTTTAAAGTATAAAAATTGTTTACAGATTGATATTTTTCTTATGCCATATTTTTCATATGACATAAAAATAAACAGATGCTTCAATATAGTGTTAACATATACCTTTTCTGTGCATTTATGTTTTGAGTTTTTACTGCAAATGTCACATAACGCTGGAATTGCTCAAACACAACTGTGCTGTAGTTTTACAGCACAATTGTAATTGTTAATTTATAGTGCACTTGCACATTTTATAGGATTACTGGCAACCAAAGTTGCCATTAATACTGCAAATGTTTATTTACTAATTTTTTACTGTGTACTGTATTAATGGCATATGCAGAGAATTGATAGTAATAATACAGTTATTACGTGATTTCTCCCCAGAGCTGTATTGAGTATTGTTTAAATGCTTCATTTGTGTTTCTTGTTGTAATATTGTAAATGTCTTTACTGTCAGTGTCCATTCTAATGTAGGGGTTCCAAGACTTTTTAGCCCACAACCCCCAAAATAACAATTCCAGTGACTCGCGACCCCCACTATCCTCGAAGGTGGTTATAAACATACAAACATTGCACACAATGTGCCCACACACCAATAGGAAGTATATAAACATGAGCATATTGACAACACAAAAAGTGCAGCAGTCTAATAACCATGTCATTTTTTATAGTCATTTTAAATTTGTTTAGGAGATTTTCATTTGGAGATCATCCTTCAGTTGTGGCCCTTTTTTAATGTACGTGAGTGCTTAAAGTGTCAAAGTTTTACATTGTACCGTAAAATCAATCTGCTGCATCTGACACTATTGCTGTTTCATTAATATAACTTAAACAACCCAGGGGCTGCAATCCAATGGAAAAAAAAATTGAAAGGCTGATGGCTTTTATTTCCATGTTGTTTTTTATTTAACTAGAAAATACTGTTTAATCTTCTGTAGATTATAGATAAAATGGTATTTCCAATAGTTTAATAATATATATGAGACTTTTGGATATCACCAAGTGACCCCCACTCATTGGTTCGCGACAACCCCAATCCATTAATTTGCCCAAAAAATAGGTTCGCTTGAGTTTTTGCACTTGTTTGAAAAAGTGTTAATGTGAATAACGGGAGATAGAAAGCCATTTGCTGAATAAACTTTGATGTAGAGAACATTACACCCATGTGACATCACAATCACCAGCGATCTAATCCTAAGGTCTTTGGAACAGAAACAACGAATTTGCAATGATTTATAATTTGTAAGAAAAAATTGCTTTAAATTAAGTTTTGTACCCAAAACAACTGCTCAGTGAGAAATATAACAAAACAGATACATTCAGGTATCTAATATCAACAAAAGAGCTTTAGATAAACACTATCACAGTCATTCAGTCATTCAAAAGCCCCTACTTTATACAATAAATACAATCAAAAGGCAGAATGACACTTTTCCACCAGATATATCATCATCAATTGAAATATAGGTATTGTGCATAGTAGAAAACCATCCCAACCATGATGAGCTATCTCATATAGTGGAAAAGTCAATAACATGATCCAGGATCTGTAACTTGAATGGATTCTCGGTCCTACCTGATCTCCAGGCTGAGGTCTCATGAGGGAAACCTGGTCATATCCTCGGCGGAAAAGGGCCCACAAAGCATCTAGTTTTCCCTATGATGCACACAAATGACTCATTAATAATGTTTAAATGTTATAATGTCTCAAAATTATATAGCAGCAACCTCAAACTAATACTAATTTTGTACAAACATATGATGCAATATTAAATGTGACCCTGAGCCACAAAACCAGCCATAAGGGTCAGATTTTGGATATTGAAATTTATACATCGTATAAAAGGTGGATATCAGAATGAGAAATTAGGTTTTTAAATATTTTCAGTAAGAAATTGATTTAATTTCTTCATGGAACATCTTTCAAGTTCTGATGTTTTTTGGCATAAAATTAAAATGAATAATTTTGATACAATGCATTTTTGCCTATTGAAACTTAAGACTGATTTTTGTGGTACAGGGACAAAAAGTATATGAAAAAACATCCCATACCAGAATAGGACTGTACCACTTTCTGTGGTGGTCAGGTCTGCGCCCATAGGTCTTTCTGAGTTTGGGTTCATAGGGTTCGTATTCATCCTCAGGCATTTTCACTACAGCGTTCTTTGGCTTCTCCAGTTTAGCTCCTTCCTCTGTGGAGCCCCTGTTCCCCCACCGCACCTAAACACAGCGAAGGAACACTGCTCAATTAATGGCCGGTGACTTCCATAGTATTCCTTTTACCAGTCAGTGTCTACCAGATTACAACATTCATGCAAATATTTTAAACTGTTTTCAACAAAAACAAGAAACTCATAAAGGTTTGGGAACCATTTGAGGCAATTCAAATTTTCAGGTGAACAAAGTAATGCACTAGCAGTGAAAAGGTTTGCATTTTAGGTGAGTTTGTATTTTAAGAACAGTATTGCAAGTCCAATATTGGCACCTTTGCAAATTACAGGAGTAAATGTACAGGCGTCAGCTTGTGTGATGATGTCACATGATCTAGTTTTGGCACCAGGCAGACAGAGAGCATTTAAGGTCACAGTGATGTGTTTTAGTGCCTTGAGGGTTCATAACATCACTCGTCGTGCATGGTCTTCATCTCCCTGTAGCCTGTGTTAACCTATGATCAAGTGACGCACCATATGAAGCCAAAACACACATGCTGTATACGCAAACATGAATCACCTCCATTCTTTTGATTCCACCGACTCCTCTTCCTCCATAGTAGGACGCATCTACTGTAGGCCATTTCTTTTTGGGCATGCCATCTTCATCATCAGAGTCCTGTTAGTCACACAAAATATACTAAACTAATATCATACTAGAAAACAGACATCTGCTCTGAGCCACCTCAACTGTGGACTAGCACTTTACTCTTATATTTCTTAAGTGATTATATTACTACCTATAATGTTCCCTTGTTGTGTTTAAAGTTGTGAACACATGTAAATGCTTGTTTTTCTATGCACTTTGGTCCATCAGAAACAACATTTTGTTTTTCTGTAAACTAAAAACGTGAAAAATATTTAGTTTAATTTTAATTGAGCTGAACACTAGAATTTAATCAATACTTTATTCATAAAACTGCCATTTTTGGTATATCTATTGGTAAAGCTTGAAAAAAAAAAAATAATAAACAAACATGGTAAATATGCTATACAGGACGCCATGGTGACGTAATGAGTAGCACATTCGCCTCACAGCAAGAAGGTCGCTGGTTCGAGCCTCGGCTGGGTCAGTTGGCATTTCTGTGTGGAATTTGCATGTTCTCCCCGTGGTCATGTGGGTTTCCTCCAGGTGTTTCGGTTTCCCCCACAAGTCTAAAGGCATGTGGTACAGGTGAATTGGGTAGGCTAAATTGTCCGTAGTGTATGTGTGTGAATGAGTGTGTATGGATGTTTCCCAGAGATGGGTTGCAGCTGGAAGGGCATCCGCTGCGTAAAACATATGGTGGATAAGTTGGTGGTTCATTCTGCTGTGGCAACCCCAGATTATTAATGGGACTAAGCCGAAAAGAAAATGAATGAATGAAATATGCTATACAACAATTTTGTCTGGTTCTCGAATCTGATTGGCTAATAGCTGTGTGATATTCTGTAATATCAGCACTCCTACAGCCTCTTCACCCTTGCATATTATTCGTACACCCACATAGATTGCCAAGCAGAGAAATAAACTCATTACAGACTGACAAATATTACAGCTGTTTAACAATATAATGTCCTTTTGAAGCTTTTTAGTCGAGAATGTAGTTGCTTAGATTGCAACTATGCAGTTTATTTATAAGGATAATGGCTGTTTTAAATATGTATAATTTTGGAGAGTCAATGTGTCGGTGACCACCAGCCTGTCATATTGAGCAGAGCAAAGAAATTGAGGGTTGATGTTCTGCCATAAGATTGTGAAATAGACTGTTAATAAGTCCTTAGAGGGAGAAAAACTCAACGTTTTCTCAGAGTAAATTCCAACTTACAGCTGATCAAATCATTATAAAACCATTTTATATCCTTCTATTCTATTACAGAGCAATGATTGTACACTGAATTTCACCAAGCTACAAAAAGCTGTTTGGCTGTCTGGCTTAACTTCTGCAAAAAACTACCAGCCCAACATTGGCTGCCTTCACATAACTTGGACACATACAAGTGATTGGTACAACTTCAGGACATTACAATGCTGGAATTATCCACAGCTCGAGTGAACCTGGTTCAGATGAGTACATTAAAGATCTGGACATCAGCTGCTGACAAAATCTCCATGTTTATTGCACAAAGCAATGATCAGGATCCAGAATGATTGCCTCACTTTGCTAATTGATACTGATACTGTATTTATTTTTATTTTTTTGTTAACTTCTATTCATTGGACACCCCAGTTTCAATAGACCTTAGGGGAGGGGGTGGGGGTATTTGAATTGATATATTTTATTATTATATTATTTTTTCAGACTATGTTTTCTGAACAAATTAATAATTTTTTTTATAGAATCAATATATTGTAAGTGATATTCTAAGTCGACCTCTCTCTTTTGTATTTTGTATTGCTGTATTTATACGATAGTAATCTAGTAGTGCTTGCGTCGCTTTGGCTTTTTGTGATTGATTTTTGTGAAATCCCTATTGCAACAGAGAAATACTGGGAAATCTCTGTAGACTGATGGCATTTCATGCAGTTTAGCTTTATAATCTTTAAATGTGAGCAAGATAACCTGTTCCTTTATCACTTTAGACATTATGCAAGAGAATCAATCAAATAACGTTACTAGTACTAAAGTGACGTATGTGAATTAGCAACGGTTTCTGCTGTTGTTACCAGCTGCGATGTGAATGGCGGAAGAAAGTAGTTCCCAATACAAAAGGCTTTTTGAGACTCTCCGTGTTTAATTTTCTTTTATATATATATACACGATAATGCTATTAAACTGTTGTATAAACGCAATATCATGCTCTTAGCAGTGCAATATGGCTGTATATTTGCACTGCTGGGGCACTAAGGCACTTGGCCTGTGGCCTCTAGCCAACGCACACCTCCCTGCATATATATTGAGTATTTATTTTATTGAGTATGTCAATGGTTACCATTTTCCAACATTCTTCAAAATATCTTATTTTGCATTCAACAGACAAAAAAAACATATAAAGGTTGGAAAACACTTGAGAATGAGTAAATAGTGAGTAAAATTTTTTTGGGGTGTGAGCTATCCCTTCTATGGACACGCTTGATTGCCTCCCTTTTCTAAAATAATATGATCTGAACTGTAACCATTAACATTAACCCTTGCGATGGAGTTTGAATATAATTATATATAAAATGACTGCATCAAAGTCGGCAAACTTTCACTGCTCAACGCAGATAACAAACACAAGACACGGTCAAATAATGTTAGCTGCTAAAGTAAGCAACCGCATTGTGTCTCCAAATCAAAGGGACGCCTCAGAGACAGAGGGCCTTGTTTGGACCCTCAGTGTTAAGAAGCACAGATGCACACTCTAAAGCCATTTCCACAAAGCTCTTTTATTTCCCATCAGCCTCAGTGACTGCTTGCCTTTGACCTCTGGAAACAAAGCAAACACAAGAGGATCATTATGAGCCATTTTCCCTCAGTTTCGCATCCTGCGGCCGAGGCTGTGGTGTCCACTGTGTCCACTTACACTGCACACTTGTCTTTATTTACACGGCCGTGGCATAGAAAATGCCCTTAAATGGTGATGGACAGTTGTTCGCTAATGTAGCAGCTAATATTGGCAGCATTAGGGAATGTGGTTTATAAGGCCGTTTCTGGGGCACATTGGATGCAGCTCATGTGAGAGTTATTTGTTTTATCGTGCGCGATCTGTTTTCTTAGTGCGCTGATTCATATCTGCTGTAAATTTCCATGCTTCACTGAGGATATGGTTGTGTTTAAACACACATACACACACAATAAAACGAGGTTAGATGGAGTTGAACTCACAGGCTCGGGTGGAGGAGGTGGAGGCGCTTCCTTGATGACCTGAAAGAAAAAATAATTCCCTGTGAAAGAATGTAATCTGAGCAAAGAACACTACAGTATAAATAGTAGCTTAGTAAACAGTACAGTATTAAGGCATAAAAGCTTTATATTGCCTTAAGCATAAGCTGTGGTGACATTATCACTAGAGAAAGGTTACTACTTTGTTAAATAATTATTGTGGTAATGTGAATAATACAAAAAAACTAAAATAATGCACATTTTTTGAATGAATGTTTGAGTGTGTATGAATAATGTAAATTGCATGATTAATAAAAATATAATAACATTCCTTGAATAGTTTTAATTGTATTATTATTAATAATAATGTGCTGATATTGTTACATCATCGTTTGAGTATTTTAATCGCACAAAATAACTATATTAATAATACATGATGATAACAATTTATTAATAATAATAATTATAACAACAATAATAATGTACTGCTATCATTACAATACTAAGTGTGTGAGTATCACGAATCATTGCATTATACATGATAATAATAATAATGAAAATAATAATAATAGACATTGTTATATTCGTGTTTGAATAACTGATAGTAATAGTTAATACTATTAAAAGAAGAAGAAGAATATGACGTCTCTAAGTGTCAAAATAACACAAATAAATGCATAATTTATAATAATAATTTATAAATTAAATAATAATAATATTAATAATTATTAAAAATAATAATAATAAGATGATATTGTTAAATAATTGAGTGTATTAATAACACAAAATAATTAATAATACATAAAAACATCAATTTTTATGATTATTATTAATAATAGTTATAACAACAATAACACATTTACAAGTACTGATATTGTTACAACTTTACGTGTGTGGGTATCAAAAATCATTGTATTATTCATAATAATAACAATAATAATAGACATTGTTATATTTATGCTTGCATAACTGATAATTATAATAGTTAATGTTATTAAAAGAATAAGAATAAAGTGACATCACTAAGAGTCAAATAATACAAATAAATGCATAATTTATAATAATTTATACGCTATAATAATAATATCAATAATAATCTTACATCATCGTTTCAGAGCATTAATAACACAAACTAATTAATAATACATAATAACAACAGTTATTATGATTATTATTAATAACAGTTATAACAACAACAATAACAATGTACTGATATTGTTACAACATTAAGTGTGTGGGTATCACAAACTTTTGCATTATACAGAATAATAATAATAATAATAATAATAATAATAGACACTGTTATATTTGTGTTTTATTAACAGATAATACTAGTTATTGTTATTAAAAGAATAATAATATAGTGACATCACTAAAATAACAAATAAATGCATCATTTACAAAATTATTTTTAAGTTATAATAACAACAACAACTATCATTATTATTATTATTATTATTATAATAACTATCAATATTATGTAATTATCTGTGTTGTTCAAACATGATCAAAATCCTATAACACACTGAATATGCTTTTGGCTGAAATGTGTGTTTGTGAGAATTTAAAAAAAGTTTCGTTATTTACGTCTTCCATATATTTTTAATCATGGTTTGATTGTCCAACTTGATTTGGAGCCACTGAAAATGTTTTTCACTAAATGTTAATAAGTACAGCATTATCCTGTCAGACGTTCAGGCATACCACGGTACAGCACAGAGGCCAAAACCACCACATCAACACCAGACCCAACAACAGGAAAACAGCCAGCAGGGAGATCAGCAGGATGGTCCCATCAAACTGCAAAAACACACACGTACACACATCTTCATCGGTATTTGCTGGCAAAATACAATTGAACAGGTAAGGAGGATAAAGAATAGGGTAAATGACTTCTCCGAGAGATGCAATTTTTTACTTTTTTTGCTTCTAATTTAAACTTACATGACAAAACCAGACTCCTCTGATGAAAGAAAGCAGAGGAGACCTCAGAAGAGAAAAGGAAAGGGTAAGAGAGAAAGAAAAAAAGCAGCAGACAGCAAACAACAACACCTATTAGACTGAATCACTTCAATCCGCCATTCATGTTTATACAGGCAGAAGTGTGTGTGTGTCGAATGAAGACAGATGTACTTACACATTCAGCAGTGGTGATGTGCACTGAGCTTGTGATGTAGGACAAGCCCTCGTTCATGCTAACCTGCAGATAAATCACCCTGCAAGAAAACAAAAACACTTTAATCACACCTGCTGAAAAAGCAAAGTCACTGCATTCCTATGATGGACATGTGTGTGCTTGTAATAGGGTTTGTATTAAAACCATTAGATCAGCGTTTCTGCTTAAAATGTGTAATCTGGAGCCAGGATTTACAAAAAAAGAGTGGTTAATGTCTGCTTCACACAGTAGCCTGAATGACTTCCAGTGCATTCCTTATGGATGGATAACAGCTCTCAAAAGAGCAGCATGCAGACTGAAAGCGTGTAGACACAGGAACATGTCTGATAATCTTGTTATCTATGAAGAAAAAATGCACGTTTAAATTTTGTTTTCATGTTCCAGAATGCAAACAATAATCCAGAGGAATTGGAAAAAACTTCCATCTTAAAAAATGTCAGATTAAATGAGATTTCCTTCATATTGCAGAGGTTTGTCAAAGTCACAAGCTCTATTCAGTTTGAATCAAATACTTTCAGTAATTTAAGTTTGTTAAAGTCAATTTGTAATTTCAGTATGATCACTGTAGTATTTACAGATCAACGACGTAATATATGACATTTTATTTCTAGAAAGGTTATTTATTAAAGTACATTTTAGATGCATTTTAAATGCATTCAATGAAATCAGCCAATATTGGACATTTTGTCTCCATGCCCTAAATTGTTTTAGCTCATTTTTGTATTAGTCGACAGTATCTTAGTACATAAATTTGTGAATTTCTTTCCACATTTCTTAACATAACAGTTGTAATAAGTATTTTCTAATAACTGATTTCTTAAAGTGTCATTTAAAGGCTTAACTAGGTTAATTAGGCAAATTAGGGTAAATAGGCACTGTCATTGTATAATAGGCATGGGACGATAACCGTTTTGAAGGTATACCGCGTTATGGAAAATTCAAGGTTTTAAGTGAAGTTTATTTATAAACTAATTTCGAGAGGATCACGTGCAGATGATTGCTCACAGCTGGTCCCGCATTATCCAATTTATGATTACCAATCAGATGAGTCCTAAGCCACTATATATACCCTAAGTTCCATATCACAGCCATCTTCGTTTTGAAGAATCCCCCCTTCCACCCCTACTCCTCCTCCTTCCTAGATGGGTGGCACGGTGGCCCAGTGGTTAGCACTGTTGCCTCACAGCAAGAACATCACTGGTTCTAGTCCTTACCAAGCCAGCTGATGTTTATGTGTGGAGTTTGCACGTTCTCCCCGTGTTCACGTGGGTTTCCCCCGGGTTCTCCGGTTTCCTCCCACCGTCCAAAAACATGCAACTTAAGTTAATGGACTAATACAAATCAGCACCATAGACATGCTCTTAGTTAGTAGTTATCTTTTCATAGCGCAGGGGAGTTCTCGAGATCTACCCGAGCTCACACTACCCTCTCGCCTTGCGAACGGGAGGGAGCCCCGGGCTCGAGGATCTTATGAGCTCAGGGCTCTCTCCTGGGACAGCATGCCAAACAAGCTTCATAATCAATCATCAGCTAAGTGTGAACTCTTGAAAACTGCCAAAATCTTCTGTAATAGCATTCCTAATGTATGTGTAAGACTTTTTATTTACGTTTTTTCTTTCAGTTGTTGTATTTTAGGACAACAGTATCTCCAGCAGAAAAGATATCCAAAGATGCTGTTTTAAAACTGTTTTTGAAACAAATGAAGACCGCAGAAGTCAATGATTTATTTCCATTATTCAGCCTGACATGTTTACTGCTCCAAAATATATTAAATGTTTCTCAAAATAAAATATATTGTGTTTTTTACCCAGACACTTAAAAGGAATATATTTTAGAGCAATAATCACAATTTCGCCAAACCGTGAAATCGTGATATTTTTATCCAAGGTTATCATACCGTCAGAATCTTGTACCGGCCCATGCCTATTGTATAATGAAGGTTTGTTCTCTTTTTTGACAGTCAAAAAAAACATTGCTTAAGGGGGCTAATAATATTGACCTTAAAATGTTTTTAAATTTTTTTTTAAACTGATTTTATTCTAGTCGAAATAAAACAAATAAGACTTTCACCAGAAGAAAAAATATTATTTGAATAACTGATAAAAATTCCTTGCTCCGTTAAACATCATTTAAGAATTATTTGAAAAAAAAAAAAAAATCACAGAAGGGCTAATAATTTTGACTTCAGCTGTATACACAGTATATACAGTACACACACATAAAGATAGCCTTCAGTCTCATATGATCCATCGGAAATTACTCTGATACACATTTTTTCCAGGATTCAGAAATAAATAGAAAGTCTATTCATTCATTCATTTTTTTTTCGGCTTAGTCCCTTTATTAATCGGTCGCCACCGCAGAATGGACCACCAACTTATCCAGCATATGTTTTACACAATGGATGTCCTTCCAGCTGCAACCCATCACTGGGAAACAATTTTAGCTTACCCAACTCACCTATACCACATGTCTTTGGACTGTGAGGGAGACCGGAGCACCCGGAGGAAACCCACGCGATCACAGGGAGAGCATGCAAACTCCACACAGAAATGCCAACTGACCCAGCCGAGGCTCGAACCAGCGACCTTTTTGCTGTGAGGCGACAGCACTACCCACTGTGCCGCCTAATAGAAAGTCTATAAAATTATATGATTATATGATAAGATTTCATCTAAAATACTTTAATTTGTGGACAGGAGATAAACAAATGTCTCAGGGGTTTGGAGTGACATGAGGGAGAGTAATTAATAACATAATTTTCATTTTTGGGTGAACTAACCCTTTAAA
The DNA here is from genome assembly GCA_903798035.1 of Danio albolineatus. Taxonomy (NCBI): domain Eukaryota; kingdom Metazoa; phylum Chordata; class Actinopteri; order Cypriniformes; family Danionidae; genus Danio; species Danio albolineatus. Next base: position 4,079,575 of record CAIGQQ010037872.1, read on the forward strand.
ATCAAGACTTTAAAATCCTGAGATATGCTAAAGGATGGTTTGTCATTTGACTGATAATAACTTCACAAATCTGACAATTCCACATCCAGCTCCCCCAGCCCATTTTCGCAAAACTGTAACTTCACCAGAGACACTGCCATGTTTAGCTCTACCATGGGCATTCAGAGCTCTGGTTCACGCTGGAAAAGTCTCAGCTTTCTTGATTTAGGCGAGCCCTCTTCCACACTCTTGGATGGAGCTGAAAATAAGTTACTGAAAGGGTATTGCCCCATTGCCACTCTGTTGGCAGGATGGGGGAAGGGCTGAAAGGGGCAGAACAGAACAGAAAAAAGGGGTGGCTGTGGAGGGGAGGTGGAGGTGGAGTGACAGATCCATCTGATTTTCCATCAATCAGGATGCAACTGGCTCTTTTTGAGCACATCTTCAGGAGGCCACTCAGTCACCACGCATTTAGCTGACAGCACTGACAGCTGACAGGGCACAAAACTGCCCTGAAATCGGCTATTCACACCCCTCAAAGTATTCATAAGGCCTTCTTCGGTGGAATCAGAATAACATCTGACTCAATTGTTGGACTTATCAGATGACTGCAGAAAAGTTTGCAAATCAGGATGACCGTATTTAATTTTGATTTAGTCAAATTTGTCTGACAAACCAAATCCCTAATTGTAACTGGGTTATGATGGAATGTTTCATCTCGGGTTGTGCCCTTAAATTATACATACCACATCTGGCTGACTTTTGAGAGACCCAAACATTAAGAGAACCCAGAATCTACATCATGCAATGCAGACATGGTATTCTTAAAAAATAAACAGGATCTTATTACATAACTCTCTCTCTTTCACTCTGACTGCTGATAAATAAAATTAACAACTAATATTAACAACTAATAATAAATGATTAAAAACCAATAAAAATGTCAAAAGAACAAAGCTAAATAATATACTAAAACCTAAAATGTAAATGTTTAAACATAAATAGCTAATAAAAATGATAATATTATTAAAATAATACTAAGATAACACTGCCCCCAATTAAAGGTAAAATCTTAGGAGTTTATTATCCTAAAACTTCTGCTAATAAGGGAACATTTATTTATTACAAATGGCAACAAATCAAAAATTTGAACAACATGAGAGAAATATAAATAGTGAAGTGTTCTAAAATAATTTATACTATAACTAATAAATCAAACATACTACGTTTTTTACACTTGTATGAAATAAAAAAGTAATTATGTGTTACAAAGAGTAATGAAAATAGTGCAGATCCCAATTAACGGATAAGCAAGGCCAAATCAGAGCGTCATATATACTGTATAATATGCCATAAATATAGTATAGTCATATATTCATTCATTCATTTTCTCGTCGGCTTAGTCCCTTTATTAATCCGAAGTCCCCACAGCGGAATGAAGCGCCCAGTAATATATATATATATATATATATATATATATATATATACAGGGAGTGCAGAATAATTTGGCAAGTTGTATTTTTGAGGATTCATTTTATTATTGAACAAGAACCATGTTCTCAATGAACCCAAAAAACTCATTAATATCAAAGCTGAATATTTTTGGAAGTAGTTTTTAGTTTGTTTTTAGTTTGAGCTATTTTAGGAGGATATCTGTGTGTGCAGGTGACTATTACTGTGCAGAATTATTAGGCAACTTAACAAAAAACAAATATATACCCATTTCAATTATTTATTTTCACCAGTGAAACCATTATAACATCTCAACATTCACAAATATACATTTCTGACATTCAAAAACAAAACAAAAACAAATCAGTGACCAATATAGCCACCTTTCTTTGCAAGGAAACTCAAAAGCCTGCAATCCATGGATTCTGTCAGTGTTTTGATCTGTTCACCATCAACATTGCGTGCAGCAGCAACCACAGCCTCCCAGACACTGTTCAGAGAGGTGTACGGTTTTCCCTCCTTGTAAATCTCACATTTTATGATGGACAACAGGTTCTCTATGGGGTTCAGATCAGGTGAACAAGGAGGCCATGTCAATAGTTTTTCTTCTTTTAGACCCTTTCTTGCCAGCCACGCTGTGGAGTACTTGGGCGCTATGATGGAGCATTGTCCTCCATGAAAATTATGTTTGTCTTGAAGGATGCAGACTTCTTCCTGTACCACTGCTTGAAGAAGGTGTCTTCCAGAAACTGGCAGTAGGACTGGGAGTTGAGCTTGACTCCATCCTCAACCCGAAAAGGCCCCACAAGCTCATCTTTGATGATACCAGCCCAAACCAATACTCGTCCTCCACCTTGCTGGCGTCTGAGTCGGATGGAGCTCTCTGCCCTTTACCGATCCAGCCATGGGCCCATCCATCTAGCCCATCAAGACTCACTCTCATTTCATTAGTCCATAAAACCTTAGAAAAATCAGTCTTGAGATATTTCTTGGCCCAGTCTTGACGTTTCAGCCTGTGTGTCTTGTTTAGTGGTGGTCGTTTTTCAGCCTTTCTTACCTTGGCCATGTCTCTGAGTATTGCACACCTTGTGCTTTTGGGCACTCCATTGATGTTGCAGCTCTGAAATATGGCAAAACTGGTGGCAAGTGGCATCTTGGCAGCTGCATGCTTGACTTTTCTCAGTTCATGGGCACTTATTTTGCGCCTTGGTTTTTCCACACACTTCTTGCGACCCTGTTGACTTTTTTGAATGAAGCGCTTGATTGTTCGATGATCACGCTTCAGAAGCTTGGCAATTTTTAGAGTGCTGCATCCCTCTGCAAGATATCTCACTATTTTTGACTTTCGGAGCCTTCAAGTCCTTCTTTTGACCCATTTTGCCAAAGGAAAGGAAGTTGCCTAATAATTATGCACACCTGATATAGGATGTTGATGTCATTACACCACACCCCTTCTCATTACAGAGATGCACATCACCTAATATGCTTCACTGGTAGTAGGCTTTCGAGCCTATACAGCTTGGAGTAAGACAACATGCATAAAGAGGATGATGAGGTCAAAATACTCATTTGCCTAATAATTCTGCACTCCCTGTATATACTCTACCCGAGCAGTTTTAAAACTTAATGAGATTCATTCTTCTGTTAAACACAAAAGAAGATCATTTGAAAAATGCTGGTTGATGGTACCTGTTTAAGGTAGTCAATAGTCAATATGTAGAAGTCAATGGAAGTCAACATGCCAATAATATTACTCAAAGTCAAAAATACTTTGTTTAACAGTGAGGACTGCACTGGAAATATGCTATGGGCTTTATTTTATTTTTATCCTCGACAGTTTATTTCAAGATGTACAGGATACTTGTATTTAGTGCAGTTTGTTTAAATCTGTCAAATAAAAATTCAATGTCCCAGCAACCAGCATTCTTCAAAATAACTTATTTTATGTTCAACAAAAGAAAGAAACTCAAACAGGTGAAGGGTGAGGAAATGATGACAGAAATTAGATGTTTGGGTGAACTACCCCTTTAACAACTGTTTTATATAAATAAAATATTGCCATCATCATCAGCATCAACTGCATTTGTGCCACATTAGCAAATGCGATGCAATGCAGATGTGATGCAGGCTGACCAAGAGTAAAAAAAACGCCCTGTTTTGCTCAAGGTGCCATGAGACGCCCCTTCATTGGCATCTCAAGGAATCTTCCTGACAAGAACAAGACAGGTGAAATCCTTAAGGTGTCTAGAGCCGGCGGTACACATAATTATTCAGAGAGCTCACAGGGAAACGTGCCGCCAGCAGCAGCTCATTTGTTGAAGAAGGCCTGAAAAGTAACCTGTAGTGGTTCTCCGGGGCTCTGATGTGGATACATACGCTCTGCTCTGTGTTTCACCGTCTGTTCTTTTCTCTATCGGCTCACAAAAAGCACGCCAGCCTTGGGCAAACATGCACACTCACCGCAAACTTTTCATGCAGGTCAAGCCTATGGTGACTCATTTCTCACAGAGGCTAATTATACGCTCATCTTGGGCTTTTTACACCACATGCCTGTTGTCTCGATGTGTTAGGGCGCGTGGAGCTTGACTGATAAGAATAATTCCAGATGACATTGACCCTAATTTTTCAAGGGTACCAATGCATTAAGATAGAAAGCGGCAGGAGGAAGAGCACCTACTTTCCAGCTTCATTTATGATTGGTGCAGGGCAAAGAAGGAGAGTGTCTTCAACGCTGACTGGTCGTTCATCTGTAAACAGAAATTGCGAAATGTATTAGAGATAATCAAGTCTGTTTTGAATCATTTAATCTTAATAAATACTTTGTTATTACTGTAACAACTCGCATTTACATAATTAAGGAGTGTTGAAGTGCTGCATTTAGCCAAGTCTTGAACATACTCACTTTGTAAGGATTCACAGTATTGATTTAGGTAAGGATTCACAGTACTTAGGGTTTATGTAAAATAATATTATTTGTCATTTACTATACATTTCAAACAGAAATATTGTAATTTATAGGATAGAATGACAAATATTTTATTTATTTATTTAGTTTTTGATCGAAAATCATGGTTAATCCACCAAAAATAAATTGTATAGAAGGTGAACTCGATATAGAAAACATAGAAAGTAAAACACTGGCAGTTTGTTGTCTGAAAACATGACTAATGTAGTTATTTTATGTGAAAAAGCTCTAAATGTCAGTAGTTTAGAGAATAAAATAAAAAAATGTTGTTTTACTCAGACACATAACTATAAATCACAAAATTCTAAATCAATTTTCAAGTGGCCTCTTAATTCTTTTCCACAGCTGTATGTTATTTTTCATACACTAAAGCTTACATATATATCATGCCACACGTTAACAGAAGAAAAATAGTCTGTAATATAATGCTACTTACTCACTGTAGATGTGTCATTGACTTTGAAGCTGCACAGAACCTGATTGATATTTCTGGCATGCAAAAATCCATTTCCTCGCACAACCACTTGGAAGGAATCTTAAAGAAACACAAACCAAAAATATATTGATGATAAACATTTAGCAAGTCCCTTTGCAGCCTAGTGAAATTCTTGTGCACATTCCAGAAATAAATACAGCCAAAAATGAGATTAAATAGTGTTTTATGTACTATTTATACCAAAATATTTTTAAAAGCATCGAAAAACGCCTACACTAGGCTGTGGCTGTTTTTCTTTTTTAGATCTTTGTCTCATGCAGCCATACTGCAGCCAAATTATAAAGTGTGCTCAGCCCGAGGGCAGGTTTTCTTTCTTTTTTTTTTCCACCCTTAACCTTTCAGGAACACTCAACTCAAATGGGCAAATGCATATGCTCCAGTGGTGCTAATAATAAAAGTGAAGAGGTTCACAAATCTCTTGGAGTCGTGTAGCTGGGGGTGCTGCGTTGGTGGCCGACAAAGCGGGCTGCCTGACCTTTGAGACCCCTCCGGCGATGCTGTAGACCCTCTGACGGCTACTAAGCAGCATATGTTAGAGAGAAAAACACGCTCACTTAGAACCTGTCTCAGCGGGCGTCAGTGGATGCAGAGTGGATGTGACCTTACTCGTGGCCCTGCACACACCAGTGTGTGTTTGTACTGATTCTGCCGCTCGTCTCTGAATAATGCTGCACCTTTAAAAAATGTGCTGCTTGTGAGCCTTTAACATTTAACTGAGCAAAGTTCACTGGATGAAAAACAGTCAGCGCAGTGTGCCACAAGGGAGAGACAGTTGTGTGGAAAGGTCAAGAGAACAATACTGCTGTGAGAAATAAGATTTTATGTAAGTCGGAGTTGTCCATATCACAACTTTTACAGCATTTAGAGCATCCTGAACTTAGCAGAGTTTATCTGTCTCAAATTAACACAAGCTACAAGGTCATAAAGATAGTATGATTTGCTGCTAATTTTACATGGAAGAATAGTTGATTTTGCTAAAATGATGACTACATAACAATTTACTTCTGTTTATTTTTATTCAATAAGCTATACGGCCTAAGTAACATCAGTAGAAAAGGAAAGTTATTTTATTTAAAGTAAAAAATCACGCAGAATAACATTTACTCATTGTTTACTCCAAAATGGCTTTCTATGTACAGTTGAATTTATTATTATTTAACCCCCAATTATTATTATAGCCCCCCATTGATTTTGTTTTCTTTTTAAATATTTCCCAAATGATGTTTAACAGAGCAAGGAAATTTTCACAGTATGTCTGATAATATTTTTTCTTCTGGAGAAAGTCTTATTTGTTTTATTTCAGCTAGAATAAAAGCAATTTTTACTTAAAAAAAAAAATTAAGGTCAAAATTATTAGCCCCTTTAAGCTAATATTTTTCCTGATAGTCTACAGAACAAACCATCGTTATACAATAACTTGCCTAATTACCCTAACATGCCTAGTTAACCTAATTAACCTGGTTAAGCCTTTAAATGTCACTCAAAGTTGTATGGAAGTGTCTTGAAAAATATCTAGTAAAATATTTTTTACTGTTATCATGGCAAAGATAAAAAAATCAGCAATTAGAAATGAGTTATTAAAACTACTATGTTTAGAAATGTGTTGAAAAAAATAAACAGGGAGGCAAATAACTCAGGGGGGCTAATAATTCTGACTTCAACTGTATGTGTGTACATAGAATCTGTGTCACTGTGTACATGTACCTTACATAACTGTGTACATGTACATAACTGTACCTTAAGATCTTAACTAAAGTCATAAAATAATGGCCATATCATCATATTTGTTCTTCCATACTGTACATCGATGTACATCAATGTAAAAAAAAATCTAAAAGTGTTGGGAAAATAAATGTAGGACCGCGAATACCATCAACTCTGTCAACTCCTGTTAAATGTATATTAACAAACTTGATGTTTATTGTCTTCATTTTAATATCACGTTAACTCTAAAACTTCTTAATCTAGTACATCTTCATTAAGCTGATGAAAAACAAAAAGGCTCACCACAGTCAAAGATCTCAAAACATCTCTTGTCTCATCGTGGATCAACCTAAGCAAATTCCACTTCCATCCGATCCAATTAACCTGTCATTTCCTCTCTAATTATACTAATCCCGTCTGCCATGCAGAAGCCCCTCTCCACCCCACCTCTGCATCTAAATTTGCCCAGCTCTCTTGCTCATGCCTGTTTAATGTGATGTCCATACAGCTGAAATGGCTAATTCCATTTAATTTTGGAGGCCGGGCATCAACATCCATGTCCTTTTCCTCCCGCGTTACTGTCAGACGTGGTGTGTCGGGTTCTGACAGGACAGCGCAGGGGTAAAAAGGTCAACAACACTGGCTTGGCAGCGGGCAGCGCTGGCAGCGAGATGGTGGGCAGGGGCTGGTACGCTGTCGGCTCGCGCCCGTTTCTGCTGACGCTTCCCATCCACACCTGAGAGCTTGATGGCTGTGGATGTTTAGAGCAGAGGTGCCACGTCCGAGTACGGACACTTCAATCACTGCCCCAACTGGGGGATGGGGCGTCGAGGAAACACGAGGGTTAATCAAAGCAACCATTGCTGTCACGTTTGATGGCTGGGCCTCGTCTCAGAGCAGCCAGTGATGGCCTGTTTGCAGGCTGCACGGGCTGGTCACTTCTCATCAGTTTGATCGCTGAGACTGTCAGCCACTGGAACTGTCTCCACAGCACACTAAACCAAACCAAACTGCTAACCACAATCAAATTAGACAAAAAAATGCTCCAGTCACAAGCTTCAGACGAATTCTGTACTAAACTGTAATATTTACAGGAATATCTTTTGATTTTCACAGTGCAATGAAATTTCACATTTCATGAATTATCATATTTATTATCATGTAGCATTTCCATTATGAATTATGATTATTAATCAACAAATCAAAGTGGTCTGGGGTCATTAACATGTTTGTTCTGGGTTAATAATTTGAAAACAAAGAAATAACTCCACATGATTGTTAGAAAGACGGTTTATGTTTTAAAAAGTAAATAATTTAATACATGTCGCTTTGGAAAGGGTAACTGTGACTCTGCTAAAATCTGCTAAATCTGACTTTTTTTGTTGTTGCAGATGCTTTAAAGGTTTCTATCTCGCACTTCAGACTTTTGTCATTGTTTTTATCTGCTAGCTATTAAGAAAAAAGTGCATATTTAAACCCATAATTTGGACTTCTTCAGTTACTTGTGAGTTAAAATATTCAGTTGTGACAGATTTTATTACAGATTTTGAATTTATATATCACAATTTTGACTTTATAACACAGGATTGTTTATCAGAAAATTCAGAGAAAATGGTAAGAATTTAAAGTAAAAATCTTTACATCTCATAATAATGAATTTTACATAAAAAAACAACCAAAACACAATTTTTAGGTTTTTCCCCACACAATCTGCAGTCAAAACCGTTAGTTTTTTCAATTTGTCTTTTGACTAAACTCAAAAGTGAATCAAAATTGTGAGATAAAAAGTCGCGGTTACCTTTTTTCATTCAATATAATGGAAACAGTCGGGTTTAGTACATATGATATTATATTTAGATACATTTTTCAATGAACGACTTAAATCTAAATCTGTCTACTAACAAAGATAACGATATCAAATATATCTTATTGTGAAGATGCAAACGTGAGTCTATTGTTGTTTTAAAGCACCATGGTTTATCTGTGGTCACTTTATGCCCTTTTTCTCTTCCTCCGTGTGCTTCAGTGTTTGATGTCCCACAACATGACAGAGAACTTATTGTTTCGAATGCTCAAGTGAAATTAGAGAGCAGTGTTTTTTGCCTGGCTGGTTCTTCCTGGCCTAGTTTGCCACATTGGATCTGCCATCTAGCTGAGGTGCTGGCGAATAACCGTGCAGCAGTTCTGCTCCGCCTTTACCAGCGATTTGCCCATTTGTTTAATTGGCTGCAGCTCGGCAGACAGGCCTGCCACATTGAGCACTGGTGTGTAGGCCAGAGAGGATGGATGTGGCTTGACATGACCTTATTAGCATGCACTTACTGCGCGAGAGTGCACTTACATCGCTGTCTCCTTGGTGACGTGAACAGGCGGATTAGCTCTGCCCAGACATGATCAATTTTCATTTTCTGGCAAGTGCAAGTGAGCGCAACTCACGAGCCACCATTACACTGCTCAGGGCTTCCATACGATTAGCAGAGATGAGCTTTTTATGCATTACTGCTTGTACACTGTCACATTCTTTTATAAACAAACGGGTTTAATTAAAAATGTACGGTCTGAATTGCATTTTATTTTTAAAGTATTGTAAAAACTGATGTACAGTGAGTGCTGAGATGAGTCTTACCTCCAGCACACACACTGGACGGCTCGGCTGCTAAAATCTCAATGCAGGATTTTTTGATGATCTACAAAGAAGAGGAAAATGTTTGAAATACAGAAAGACACCCTCAGATATTATTATTTATATTGTTGTTATGATATTATTTATTTAATTATCATTTTGAGGCTTCAGTGGGATGAATTTGATGAATTATTTTCATCAAATAGTTCTAAATATGCCTGACAAGATTATTTGATTCATAAACTATTGTTACAATGGATGACATTTTAATAGTATTTTTTTTTGTTTTGCATAAAAAATAAAAACAAATTAAACAGGTTAAACAAATTACACTCATTCTAATGTCTGGGGGAGGACCTATATTCTATATAGCTTTTATTGTTTTGATACTTCGGCTTAGTCCCTTTGTTCAACAGGGGTCACCACAGCGGAATGAACCACCAACTTATCCAGCATATGTTTTACACAGCAGATGGCCTTCCAGTTGCAACCCAGTACTAGGAAACACCCATACACTCTCGCATTCACCTGTACCACATGCATTTGGACTGTGGGTGAAACCGGAGTACCCGGAGAAAACCCACACAAACACAGAGAGAACATGCACACTCCACAAAAATGCCAGCCGGGACTCAAACCAGCAACCTTCTGGTTAAGAGGTGACAGTGCTAACCACTGAGCCACCATGTGGCCCTGTTTTGATACTTTAATAAACCTTTTCATCTTTGACACATATCACAATGTGATTAAATCTTGCACTGTAGCTTTATATGCTGCAATGTGAACATATCTTGTGACAATACTTTGTCACTTGTCCTACAGGCATCAAAGTAACATTGAATAACATAGAGGCATTTTGTCTTCTTCAAGATGCCTTCATTAACATTTTAATTATATTATGGTTTACCATCACTTGTAGTCTTTAGATTTAATCCATATTTTAATCGGAATATATAATGTGTGCATTGTGCAGACTTTTGGGTCTGATTCTGTCTGAAATCAGTATGTCAATGTCCTGAAATTATTTACTATTTTCCTTGGGACTGCACAAATTGATAGTGGAGCACCATGGCTGATAATTAAAGCTTGTTGGACATAGAGAAGAGGTTGTTTTAATGCATCAATATAAATAAAAAAAATAGTTTATTCTTTTATTTTACACTCTAAGCTGGAATGCGAATAGGTTAAACATTTAGCATGGCATCTATGCTTATTGTTTAAACCTGCCACATGGCAGCTATCACAATTTTGAGTGAATTAAGTGATTCCCTCCCTCAATTAATTTGCCTTTCAATACCAAATTTTTAATTTGGGTCCATCAGCAAAAAAGATAGGAAACAGAGAGACTTACAGAGTCAATCATTCCTTCAAGCGCCTGGAAACCTCCAATTACGGGGAAAACATGCTCAATAGTGTCTGCAATTGTGGCCAACTAAACACAAAATGTAACACCATTAGGTTGATTAAGACACCTCAAGTACAGAAATGTAAATAAACCTGGTCACTAAAGCAACTCATCAAGCACTGGTGCTGAGTTACCTGTGTCTCATTAAAGTCTTTTACACCCACACAATAAACGATGGCTCCCATAGACCGAGCTCTCTGCGCCTGCACAGACGGGCAGCAACACAGTCAGCTCTATTACTGAGCAAATGCCACTGTCGATTACACATCTACCAGAAAACATGCCACATCCGTTGCGACATCGCTGGCTTGTGTACTTGCCTCTTGCTGTGCTGTGACAAACTGATGGTCGTTTAACTCCCCGTCCGTCAGTGCTATGATCACACTGGCTGCTCCTGTGAAGCAAATCTCATTGAGGCTTGATCTTCCCAAATGAAAAGCGAAAGTGTGAACGCTGCGCAAGCTTACCATAATTTCCATGATATATCTGCACGTTGGCCTGGAATTTTAAAAAAAATTAATTGTAGGAATTTGTTGATTCATTTCAACAGATTCAATTACAACACAATACCTCTTCCAATCCACGATTCATGTATGTATCACCTCCTGGTATTTCTCTCTTTAGAGTATTTAAGCCTCTGGTAATATCATCTCTGAGTTACAGAGGATAAAGAACAGTGACTGAGATAGTATTTGTGTACAAAATTATTGTTTTGGAAAAATTCCACACGTGGGCACTGATACCTGTTCTCTGTGAGTCTCATAATTGTAGTTCCCCGGGTTGAGAAGACGATGAAAGACATCCGTAACATAGGACTGTAAAGGCAATTCACATATTATTCATTAAAGATTCAACTTTAATACTACTTTAGTATACATACATTACCTTATGAATTTTTCTGCAAGATGCTCCACAAAGGAGTAAATTTCAATCCAGTGGTTTTTGACACTTCCTGATCTATAATACAAATGAAAGAAAAGATGCTTCAAAGAGTAATATCTTTTGCACATTTTAATGGTGCCTAAAATGCAATCACAGAACAATTACCATCTTCTCTTACACTATCTGAGAGTAGCAGGTCCTTGAGTACTCTATAAAATGCGCACATGCCACTAATTAATTACAGGCCCCAAAGCGCTCCCAACAAGAGCTAATTGCCTTTGTGCCAGATGAATCTGCCTCCTGCTAGCGGAGAGCAACACCCCTTCCTCCTGGAGCCAGCCATTTGAATGGGAACAGATGGCAACGGGTGAGTGTAACAGGTTGGGATCCAAAACAAGAGCTTGCATCTACATCAGCATCCAAAAAGGCTCACAGATCCATCTCTGACAGGGGGTCAGGAAACATAAAACTGGACATGTGGATCTAGCAACAGTACCAGCAGCAATCAATGGTAATGCGATGTCAAGTGCTAAACACATCTGGAACACCATATAACGATAGGTCTAAAAAGGACATTTGGGTCACTCTTAAAATGTATGATTGGTTTTGCTTTATGATTGGATTATAAAATATGAGCCAAGTGGCATTTATTTTAAGTCAGTGTGTACAAGACAGTAATGACACTTGGTGTGCTTTTTTATTGTCTATATCACTTATTTTTGTCATCAACCCACACTCAAAAATCAACCTGTGAAACTGTTTTGAAATTCTATGTGTACATTACTATCATTCAAAAATACCTAGTAGCAGGCTTATATTTTACATTATGTTACATCTTTCTTTTTTAAAGTCTGTATTCCAAGCAAATTTAAGTTAGAAAAGACATTTTTTCGAGTCTAAAAGTTTAAAAAAGATAAAGAAATCAAGCACAAGCACAAAAGGAAAGTTTTGCAAAAAAGAAACTTGTTAAAACAATGCTGTTCAGAATGAAAACAAAAAGACAGAAGGACCCTTTGGCTGTCAAATGGTAGTGTACAATATTTATGCTTAATAAGATGAACTACACCTGCTGGTGACCTAAAAGTATTTTAATTTTGCTATAATGCAAAGACATTCAGAAATGTTTCATTGTGGACCAAGGGTTCAAATACCGTGAAGAGCCACAGAAGTAAGTAATTAAAGAAAATAAACAGTGTTTGTGTTCATAATCCTTGAATAATGATACTATGATGCTTTCCTTTGATATGGGTTTCCTCTGAATATGATCAATCTTCAACAAACCACTGGCTCAGAATTCTGTTAGCCTGCATTTTGATTTTAAAAGGAGTCCTAAATTAAAAGGAGCACTTATAATGACATAAAACTAATTCTCGTTTCATTGCTAATCACAAGTATTTTCTCTCTGAAAAAAACTGCAGCTGCTTTTCTTTCCAAAACCACTCTGAAGTAATGGCCTGATATTTACAATTAGTGTAGGGTCACTGAGTGGCATTTAAGGCCTTGAAAATTCAGCCAAAACCATTCAGCTGATTAAAAAAGTGTGGAAGTGTGGCAAAAGCTTGATGATGCATGCAATCCCTCCGGTCTCTAAAGGCATTCAGAAAACTTTACAAACAGAAGAAAGAACTGTGAAGTGTTACTAACACGCATTTGCACTCCAAACATAGCAACAAAGTGTGATGACTGGAGGATTTTGCTAAGTTATATCATTAGTTTATGATATTAGTTTTTGCATTACATTTGTCACAGTATTTATTCATCTTTATATATTTTAGTTTATTAACATAAAACTATTAACTATTAGTTCCATTAAATAATATTTACTTATACATTATTAAAGTATTTTGTTCATGTTAAAATGTAGGTTAATACATGCTTTATCATTTTTTTCATATTAACTAACTAATATAAACAAATGAAAGGTTCTTGTAAAGTGTTACAACTTTGCTATTTTCAGTGCCAACTCAATTTGAATGATTTCACATAGAGAAAATTTGTATCTAAGCTTTACATACATTGCTGTTGCTCTAGTTTTTGAGTTAGATTTGACTAAAATCTGATGGCCACAAAAACTATTCAGTTCAAAGTCAGTCTCCAGCATGCCACAGCATGTTTAAGCTTGTTGGGTATTCAGTGTCATGGTAGTGAAGAACTAGTATGCCACTTACTTCACAATTACTTACACTCTAAGTGATCATTACACACTTAAATAAGAACTATTTACATTCTATAACCCAAATCAAAACAACCGACTGCAGTTTGATAATGCAAAACATATAGGCATTTTATAGTGAGACAAATGTCACTGGGCGTTTGCATCCCCTCTTATAGTAGCCTACATGTTCATGTTTGATGAGGTCTTTACCCCCATGAGATAATGATGCCCAAATGCGTATGTGAACTGCACCAGGTGAGAGAAAGTCATGCTTGTTAAAGCATCCCCCGAGGCAAAAGAACCGGTCTTATGATCTGCTGCGTCTAAATCCATTTAACAGCAGACTAAAACTTGAGGAATTCACCATTAGGAAAAGCATGAGTGGCACTGCGAGTTAATTCAATAGAGGCAATATTGGGTTTTATTTAAATGTCTTCTTTCTTGTCAGTCCTACTCTCCTCCATGCATCCTGTCTTGCTTCTCTTGGGAATTCCACATTTCCCATAATATCTCGCCAGTCGTTTCTTGCAAGAATATTGGCTAGAAATTATTAAACATAAAAATAAGTAAATATTTGAACATGTAAGCTTGAGGGTCAATACAATTCGGCCAAAGCGAATGGCTGTTGTTAAAATAGCGATTACACGCGTCTGCGCGTCTGAGGGCGTCAAAGGCGCGTCGCCCGACGAGAGGGGAATAAAATGATGCCACATGAGGGCCACTTACTTGTCGAGGACAAAATACAAGTCGAAAGCACCTTGACAAGACATCTTCCCCTCCTCAGAACTTGGCTCGGCGTTTCCAGTTTGATGACTGGCCGTCAAAATCAGTATAGTGCCCACAACAAGACTCACGTGAATCAGTGAACGTGCCATTTCATCAGTTTATTCTCTCCAAAAGCACTGGAATAAAATTGCATTTCATATTACTTCTGCACAAAAAGAATGCAACACTTTTCCATGAAATTTACTCCTCAAACAAGATTTTTAAATGTCCTGTCACAGCGTTATATCCCGCAGTCATTCGAGAGCGCTTCCAAAACACAGAAAGCTCCTCCTCAAGGAGAAATGTTTGGAGGAGCGACCACAGACCGGACGGCGAGCAGCCTGCCAACAGTTACTGAAACTTCCTCTTTCCGGGAGACAGACAATTCTGACTCAATTCTGACAAAATGATGCTAAATAGCTATGTTGGGTTTACAGCCTATGTTAAGTAAATAGCCTGCGTTTAGTAAAATGTTGTTATTATTTTATATATTTATTTTTCAGAAATAAAATAATGAATATCTATATGAAAAAATCAATACTCTTCATTAATTAATTTATAATTAAAAATGTTAAGAATCCATAAGTTGTAAATCTTATATATTTCGAGAGAGTAAAACTTTCAATAACTGGACAATCGTCAGGAAATCTGACAGATGGGTTTTGAATCGAAATTCTCTTAAATATGCACACTGAGCGTCTTTTGTGATGCTCATTACAATCTAACGGTCTCTGACTTCTGTCATTGATTACCCTCGCTTGTAATTAACACGCCTTTAAAGCTGGTGAAGCACCAATCAAAATGCCACCTGGGGGGGTTTGGGGATAAATGAAGCGCATCAGCTCCGCGTCCTCGGCGTGGATAGTGCGTGACCGCGCAGCGCGAGAGACAGTCAAGAGACTGTGAGGATCAGGAGACAGTCGCGATCGCGAGCTCTCTGTAGATAACTGCAAATCGCGTCTTTGGACTGTGCACCTGCTCCAGAACATCTTCAACCATAACTTACTATAGGTACGTTGCTATTGCTGCATGTATTTTTAAAATGATTTTATGCAAACATAGAAAGGTTTTTTAAATGAATTTAGGAATTAAACGCTAAAGAGAGCATCGGTTTAATAATGTTTTCTTTTCATTTATCAATCAAATTTGCACATTGTACGCTATAGATATTAATTGAACTGATTCAGTTAGTATATTTAAAAGGAAACTGATCAAAAATATAAAATACTATATTGATGCAATCTTATTATTATTAATACAGTATTAATACATTATTTGGTTTCTTGTTGTTTAACTTTTTTATTATTGATTTTTTTTCTACAGGAATAAACATGGAGCATAGTATTTTTTCTCGCTCCTTGTGGACTAATGACAGCAAAATTCTCCATCACCACGTCGCGGATTTCTTCACCAGTGTTCAAGTTACACAGGACATACCAGCTGGAACCTCATTCGGACCTTGTGTTCTTCATAACACATTTTATGACACCATAGCCTTCATTGCATTGAAATCCTTTGACAAACGGAATAAATCTTATGTATTTCGGGTGAGTAATTTGGCAGTTGCTGCATAACTTGCATTACCTACATTTTTATTTTAGATATGGACTGAAAAATAGGCCTTGCTGTTATCTGAGCTGTTTTAGTACATGAAACACACAACTATATAATTATATAAATATATAATTTGTTTTAGTAATAGGCTTATGCTACACTACAGACCAAGTAGTGCAAATATTTTCATTTCAAATTTGCAACTCTTTCAACAGGTAGATCCTGAGGCTATGAAAGGCTCTCCATTAGTAGTTCCTTGGCTCCGGTTAGTTCAGGCTGCAATGAGCGAAGAAGACCAGAATACTGAGGCCTACTTGAAAGGCGGACAGCTGCACTTTAGGACTATTCGAGATGTAAAAGAAGGGGAGGAATTGCTTGTTTGGTATGATGAGGAGCTGTCTCATCTTTTGGGATTCAGAGACATAAAGGCAAAAGCCCTGACAGATGGTGAGTAATAAAGCTTTAAATATATATATATATATGAATATAAAGGGAAGTCTTTACAATAATAATAGTATAAATGTATTAAAGCTTAAATGGTGACATGATTTTGTATTATACTTGTATGAATCAGTAAAGTATTTGTTATATAATTCACATACAAATAACTTAAATATGCTTTCAAAAAAAAGTTTGAAACTTCTAAATTTGATAATTTTCAAACGTTTGTAAAGCTTTACAAAATGACAAAATGATAACCCATTCTTTAAACAAAGCATGGCATAGGCTAACTATATATTATCATTAACAATAATTACAAAAAAGTGACACCAAAACAATGGTAAAACTGTAATGCAGGAAACATTTTAATTATTATTTTAAAACAAAACCATTGAACACATGATCCCTTCAGGATTTTTGTTGTTGTTGCTACGGATGTATATGGCATGATAGATATTTTGTGTAGTAAAAACTAAACGCCTTTCTAAAAAATGGCATTGTGTTTCCACTACATTTTTGTAAACATGCTACATGGAATTGCATATGCATTACACAAGATAATTTAAAAATTAATTTAATAAAATTAATTAATTGTAATGAAACGTGTATAAGTGACTTTATATTTTTAACAAACTATTCATGATCTAACGAAGTTTGTATCTTCATATGCAGGTTACACATGTACAAGATGCGGCCAGGCCTTCAAAAATGAAAACCCATTCCTTGCCCACTGTCGTTTTTTATGCACCCAGGAAAAAGTCGGTATCATCAGGCCAATCAATCAACAGAAACCAGAAATTAAGCGACAGCGCAAAATCATCGATTTTCACAACATTGCAAGGGATTTGGAGGACAAAATGAACAGTTCTTCTGAAGACACGACTACATCTCGAAAAAGAAAACAGGAGGCTTCCTTAAGCCCCAAGAGCAAAAAAAATGTTTTATTGGAGAAAACTAACATCGCTAATGAAAGCAACACCACCAACGCCAACAAAGACTGTCGAGCCTTTCAGGATTTATCTGAATCAACAAACAATTTACAAACAAATGAGTCAAAAATAAGTAAAAACAGCGCATTTACCGAGGTTAGAAAAGCATCAGAGCATTCAAACCCTGAACAGTCATCACGGGATGTAATGGCGTCCGAAGTAGGCCTGCAATCCAACTGCAGCGCGTTCTCGTTCGTTGTACCCAAAAGCGCGCACTCGGAGCAGAAGAGCGCGTTCTGTGAACCCAGCAAACGCGCTCTCGCCGAAGCCCAAAACCCCTCTCCACCAGATACGGATAACAGCACAGACTCTTTCAAATCTAAATCTTCATTAGGATATAGAAACGTGTTGGCCTCGCACCTGTTTCACACCGACTTACCAGGCAGTCATGCAGGTGGAGTGATGTCCGCTCCTCTGGCTTCAGGAGGATCCTACTATTACGCGCCCGAACACTGGACTAGAGCCATAGGTGGCCAGCTACAGTCTACATCTTCTTTGACACTTCTGCCCCCTACTTTCACTCCTTTGGGTGTTTCAGTGCAAAACTGGTGCGCCAAATGCAACCTCTCGTTTAGAATGACCTCCGACTTGGTGTTTCATATGCGGTCCCATCACAAGAAAGAGTTCGCCGCAGAAGCTCAGGTGAGGCGGAGGAGAGAAGAGAAACTCACCTGTCCCATATGTCACGAGTACTTTCGAGAGCGTCACCACCTCTCACGTCACATGACATCACATAATTGAGATGAAAATCTCTTGCAGGTATTGACATATGAGAGACGCATTGATGCATTTACACTGTGACGATGCTTGATGGAGAAAATGGCGGCGTGAAGTTGACAACGCAGGTGAATCAGTCCTGGGACTTTTGACTCTTTGCCTTCAGTTCTGAGCCCAGATTGTTTGATATAACATATATTCTTTACTCTAAGCTCTTTCCGATCAGTGAGGGGATCTTTTGGTTACATTTTTTTTATTTTTTGTTATGTTTGTAAAGTTTGCGTTGAGAGTTAAGTAAACGTATTTGTTACCTCAGCTAGATATTTTCATTCTTATTAGAGCTGTGATTGAACTTGTCCGACTAATTTATGGACTATGTCAAAAGATAAAAAACGCAAATCTAAGTCGATGGATTCATCTTTAAGTCTCGGTGCCTGTGTTACGGTGGACTCGGCCTCAGATGTAGGCCTACTCGTTTCACTACCCGAAACTCCGCTAAAGGAACCTAAACAAAAGAAAGGCAGAAATGATGATGACGGCGTTGAAGACTTACAGTCTCCTTTAGCCACTGTAATTATATCATCACTCAAGTCCGTCATTAATGAGAGAGCCGACATCCTCGATAAGGGCATCGAGGAGGTTAAAATGTCAGTTGAATTTTTGACAGAAGAAATCAAGGATGTGAAGGGGAAAGTGGAGCGAGTTGTTAAACGAGTGACAACCGCGGAAAAAAAAATCGGCGAGCTTGAAAATAAGGTACAGGATCTCTCCAGATATCAGAGGAGGTGGAATTTGCGGCTTTACGGGTTACCTGAACAACAAGGAGAAAACGTCAGACAGAAAGTTCTAGATATTTGCGAGGCTGTCATCCCAACCTTTGCTGGTAAAGCTCACGAACTCATCGATGTGGTACATCGTTTGGGTAAAATGAGAAGCGAGAATGCTCTGTCCTCTGAAAAAAAACCTCGAGGAATTATTCTACAGTTCACAATGCGTCACTTTCGCGATGCTCTCTGGAAAGCTGCAAAGAACTCTCCTTATCTGACAAAACATCACCTGTGGTTCGCAGAGGATCTGTCCCCCGAAGATCGAGAGCAGCGCAATAAACTTTGGCCACTCGTGGAGAAAGCTCGGCAACAAGGACGCCGCGCTTATTTCGTCGGTCCAAAGGCGTTTGTTGATGGTAAAGAACTTGTTTCACAGAACATGGAAGTCACCGAATGAATCACACTCAAATAAGTTTGCTATTAGGTCTGCTACTCTTTTGGCCTAAGGTTTAAGAGTATTAATAGTTTTTTTTTTTTTTTTTTTTTTTTTTCTCTAATACTTTTACCCTTATTAAGCGCTATAAATACTCAAAGAAAACTGAATTAGACTTGAAGCACTTTATCATATTGATTTATTATTTTAATATTATTTCTAGTAATTTTTACTTTTTGTTTGTCATAACAAAATATGTTATTGACTTCGCTTTTCTAAAGATCCCAATATCGTTGTTTAAAACGTTTCATTTATAGGATATCTAGGGCTAATTCACCTGTTCTTACCGTTCTGGTTGTTGTTGGTAATGTTTCCAAATTTGTCTATTTGCTCAGTTAATGCAAGAGGGTTACGTAATGATATTAAACGTAAAGCAATTTTTTTATATGCAAAATCGCTTAACACTGATTTTTGTTTCATACAAGAGTCACATGCAAATTCTAGTGATATTAAGTTTTGGAAATCACAGTGGGGTGATGAATTATTTTCTTCATTTGGCTCAAATTATTCTGCAGGTGTTTTAACTTTGAAGCACAAGTTTAGGGGAAAGATTATTGAAACAGTAGCTGATCCCGAAGGCCATTATGTTTTTTTATTGATTACTTTAAATGATTTTTTCTTTGTTGTGGGTAACATTTATGGATTTAATACTGCAAAAAATAACATTAAATTATTTAATTCTATAGAAACACATTTAAAGTATTTTAAAGCTAAATATCCTAATTTGTTTATTATATTGGGTGGAGACTTTAATCAGACTATAAATAATAATTTAGACAGATCACCTCCTAGACCCTCTGACAGTTCATCAGGCCTTTGTGGTTTAATCTCTCGATTTGGCTTAACTGATATTTGGAGAGAAAACATCCTAGTGCTTTACAATTTACTTGGTCTAATACTTCTGGTTCACTTAAATCTAGAATAGATTTTTGGTTAATATCAGACTCCTTATCCAGTTCTGTCTCTAGAGTTGAAATCTTACCTTCTCCACTCTCTGATCATAAATCTATCATTCTATCTTTTGATAACCCATCTTCTCTTTCAAAAACCTTCAGCTCTTACTGGAAACTTAACTCTCTTTTATTAGAGGATGCACAAATTTGTCATTCTGTGGTATCTAAGATACATTTTTTCCTCAACAAAGCTCAAGCTGAAGATAATTTTGGATCTAACTGGGAGCTGCTAAAATATAATATCAGATTATTTTTGATCAAAGCTGGAAGTCAAAAAGCAAAACAACATAAAGCAGAGGAACTCGATATTATTAAAAAACTTGTTAGCTTGTCATGTACCCCTTATGAAAACTTATCTATTGACCAGAAATCAGAGTTGGTTGAACTTCAGAATTCATTAGATAATCTGTATATTCAGAAAGCAAAGGGTGCTTTTGTTCGCTCAAGAAGAAGATGGTTGGAGGAGGGAGAGCGTAATTCCAACTATTTCTTTAAATTGGAAAAGCAGCGAAACCATTTAAACTCTATTAGTAGCCTCAACGTAAATGGAGTAGTTTTAAAGAATTATAAAGAAATCTCTAATTGTTGTGAAAAGTTTTACAAAGACCTTTATTGCTCCAGACACTCTCAACAGAACATGGACTTATTTTTTAACTCTCTGGACACTGACCTTATTCGGAAAATTGATAACAATAACAAGAATTTATGTGAAGCTCCTATTCAAATTAAAGATATTTCTGAGGCTATTGACAAATTAAAATTAAACAAATCTCCCGGTAATGATGGTTTAACCACAGAACTTTATAAAAGATTTTCAAATGATATTTCTCCATTTCTTTTTAATGTTTATTTAGAAAGCCTCAAAAAAGGAATTCTCCCACCATCTATGACCCAGGGTATTATAAATCTGATTCCAAAACCTCAAAAAGACCATTCTCTGTTGGAAAATTGGCGACCTATAAGTCTTTTGAATAATGATTATAAGATATTAGCTATGATTTTTGCCAAAAAGATTAAATGTGTTCTAGATGATATAATAGATGAATGTCAGTCTGGATTTTTGAAAGATAGACTTATTTCTAACAATATAAGACTTGTTCTTGATATTTTGGATTACTCAGAGATGATTCCAGATGACAGTTTTTTACTTTTTCTTGATTTCTACAAAGCTTTTGATTCCATTGAGTTTCCTTTTATTCTTAAATCCTTAAGTACTTTTGGTTTTGGCCCTAATTTTATTAATGCTATTAAAACTTTGTACAGTGATGCTAATGCTTCTGTGAAATTACAACATGGTACCACTCGTAGATTTAACATTAATAGAGGCATTCGTCAAGGCTGCCCTATTGCACCTTATCTTTTTCTTCTTCCTATGCAACTTTTAGCCTTCGATATTCAAAATAGTAATTTGAAAGGCATTTCTGTGGCAAATCGATCTTTTTTAATTAGTCAACTGGCTGATGACACAACTCTTTTTTT
>CAIGQQ010037872.1:4107971-4130756 GCA_903798035.1 Danio albolineatus
AAAAAAAAAAAAAAAAAAAAAAAAAAAAAAAAAAAAAAAAAAAAAAACTGTGACGATGCTTTGTGGTTAGGCTGCTATTGGGAGGTGCTTTGTTGAAGCAATACATTAAAAACGGGAAAAAAGCTCAAACGATTTAACCAAGAGTCATTGTTTCATATTCTCAACAGGTCACACTCATTCTAGTATTTTAAGTGGTGGTGGCCTTGGATAGTGCAATTCAGGTTAGGCGTACATCGCCACTAGGTGGCTATAGACATGCATAACTCTCTCTTTAGAGATAGTTGTACCTAGTGCGTTTATTTGTGACTAAAACTGTTAAATTCTTTGTTTAATTTTAACTTAACAGTGCCTTACAACGTCTGGATGAGTACATGTATTTACACGTGTTGAGAAATGATAGAAAACAATGCCCCAGCATTTTTAGGATTGCTAATAGCTGACTAAACTATTATAAACTTACAACATTGCTTTGTAAAGAGATTTTATTTTTGAAATATTCATCCTTTCACATTACCAAGTTTTATGTTACAATTTTATTTTAAAATATCAGCTTATATTTAACATTTTTTATCAGCACAATGACAAGGAGGATGTATTTATTTTAATATTTTCTTGTTCTGTTCTTTTTTGATATAGTACAGTCATTGTATTTCATTAAAGATTTTGAACATGTTTCCAATGTTTGCCTTTGACTTCACGCATGCAGAAACATGAAATATAACCTTTTGTGCACACACAGTGACAATTAGTAATCATGTTTTTTGAATCAGTGTGCAAATACAGTTGAGCTTGTTTTTTATTTTCTTTGCTATTTGTAAATGTGTAAATGAAAATATAAAATCCAAAGTAAATGCACTTCTAGTAGACGGTAGTATCCAGGTGTTATTGTGTATTGGATTGGCAAATATAAAGGTGTGTTCACATTTTGTAGGTTTGGTTTTAATTTATTTGAATAAGTGTAAACACTGCTGTGGGAATCTTTGTGGACATATGTGAATCTCAGTGCACAACAAATAAGTGGATGGAAACCACTCTAGTATGGTTTGTATATAATTATGCACCATTTGTTTTCCATCTTAGTCTTAAAATGACATGGTTATTGCTATGTGAAACAGTACAGAATGACTCCAGATCAAACCAACAGAAACAAGAGAACCAAACTACACCTGCTCATAAAACAATGGAAGCACTAAAAGAATCTAAGCTTCAATTTCAGCGTTTCATGTCATTCATATCATGAACTGATATACTGTAAAAACAATATACGTTCTGCCAAATGTGTGTGTGTGTGTGTATATATATATAAATTAAATTAATTAATTTTTTAAATTAAAATATTTTTATACAAATAATATGTTAATATGAAAATGAAAACGCGCAGATGCACTAACACTGATTAACCAGTAGAGCGCGCTCTCTAACAATTCAAGATGTCAAGATGTTTTAACTCAGTAAGCAGCTGTGATGGTGAGTTGTGAAGATTGGCTTGTGATCAATTTGATCATCACCACAGGCAACAGTTTCTGAAAGGTTAGATTTATTCAAGTGCTAAAGACCCTCCAAGTCTCCCTTTAATTGTAGGCATAAAGTCATAGCCAAGAGTCACAGAGAAAGTTCACCAGAAAGTCAGAGTTGACCTCGCTATGATGTTCAAAAAGAAACCCTTATGCGTTCAACCAGAAAATAAAACATTCTGCCCATTCAAGAAAGTAAATACCTACACAACTTCGGAAGACATTAGATTGGATGACAAGATGTGTAAACGCTGGCCTAATATTGGGGCAATTAAAAGCCCAGCGGTTTGTTCCTGGCGGTAATCGCTTGTAGAGGGAGTCATTTCATAACACACAGAAATCCTCTGTTCACCCTAAAGAGCATCTTTCATCGCTGCCATTAATTGATCAGGCCTCGTTTGGAAAACTAAATATTGACTTTGGGTTTCAGGAACTGTCGAGTGTTTACATTTAGCCGAAGCCTCTGGTGTCGCTGATTTAAATATTAAAGTGTTCCCCAGTTAACCAACATTACCTAAAGGGGATTCACCTGATAGTGACCCTCAGTGTTTCTGGACAGCTTTAGTATATGTTGGCATTACATTCTCACATTCTTCTGTTATTTTATGGTCACCGTGGGACTGACCAAGTGATCTACAAGTTACCAAACCTCATTCATGCTGACACTATCAAAACAGTGAGATGAAAACAGCTTTGATGACATCGGAGCTCATGTATTTATCATTTCGTCAGTTGTTTCTGTACTAATTAACGACTTGAAAATCTTAACTCAATTTTTACTTTCCAAACCTGGTTGTGGTCCTTCAGCAGGGTCAAGCTGTTTTTGAGAGGTTTGTCAGCTGAATAATATGTATGAAACTCGATAAGAACAGCAAACTAAGTTGCTTTGAATTAATATTTATATTGATAAAAAAAATAAACATAGTAGACAGGTACGACTCTTCATTCCAAACAACTTATTCAAGTGTTATATATTTTTTCCACCACCGCACAGAGAAGCTATTCAATACACAGTGTTTACACAAAAGACACAGCAGACAGTAATTGGGTTCTGTTCTGTGAGAACATGCTTCTCAGTTTCATTCACGGCCTGGTGGAATTAAAAGGGTTTATGTCAAATTAGTTTGAACTGGGTGACATCATCTGTTGAAGTAAGAGTTGGAACTTCCTGCACTTTGAGACCTGATGCTCTTGAAGTGGGTTGAAGGTGGGAAGTTGTCTTTGATGTCCAGGTGAAGAAATAATGTACTAGGACAGTTTCTGATGTCCAATCTGTTTAACTACACATTCCCATTCTTTCATTGTTTTTTTTTTTTTTTTTTTTTTGGTTTAGTAAAGATTATAAACAGTTGACGAAACATTGCATGTATGCAGCAGGAAATACACATAGATGGTAACATATATTTTATTCTACTTATAAGGCTAGTTTTCATAATTTAAAACACATTTACAAAAATACATTCTCTAAAATATAATATATTGAATCCAAATGAACAATTGTTTATACACACTGACACATTTGGCCCAAATGTGCCTTGCTTATGGCACCAAACCAAAGTAATAAAACATGTCAGAATACAAAAAAGGAACCATGTGTAGCGTTTTTTAAAAGTAAAACAAATGCACAAAACAGCTCTACCTGTCAGTGACCTTAGAAATCAGCAACACTCCACCTTTTGGGATTTATTTCACAAAAATGTAATTGTTAAATATTTCCTTCTGTGTGTTTGTGTGTTTTTTAAGTTAGTTCTGTTTTAAATCTAATTTCAGATTATTAATATGAGACTGCTTTGCAGTCATGCTAAAAGCTTGATTTAATTGTTTGATGAAAAAGATTAAAGGGTTCACATTTCACATGTACTCGATCATTTATGACTTTAAATGACCCAATATCAAGTTACATTTACATTTTCAATACACACAAAAACTTAATCTTTTACTACACCAACATTAATCTGAATAATAGAATAGTTCTCTAATTTACTTTCCAACATAACTCAACAATTCTGCCAAAAGATAAGGTTTATGTTATATTTGATATCCTATAAAACCTTATTTTACATCCAGTAATCTAAGCCATTGATGTCTCACAATTTATAAGCAATAAGTGTAAGAGTAAGTGCTCGTGTTACTCATCAAGCACAATGAAAAAGGTTTAGAACAGAAGTAATGAAATATCACAGATACTGTATAAAATAAAAGATGAAATGCAGTCCATAAAAACATGTGCACTTCCTACCAAGTGCAACTAAAGACAATATGCCTCTTCAAGGTAAATTTGAGTGTCAAAACCAAAACAATGCCCATTTTGTTTTTCCTTCGTGTGACAGGGAGTCTATCTACATGCGCATGTCTCCACAGACATGTTGGGGTAGATCTTCAATACAATGTTTTTGCTCTCATCCACAAATAGTACACTGAGAGGTTTCATCTTCTCTGGGACACAGCATGGCTCTGGGATACCTGGAATGATCCCAACAGCCTTGACTATGCTCTGGATGGTTGCATGGTTGGACGGGCGGACCACCTGAAAAGGGCAGAAAAGAGAGGATAATGAGGTTTGGTAGCGTTGCAGCCTTTTGTTTTGCTTTCTTAAATGGAGCACAGGAAATCATGTCTAACAACACCTTTCTATTATTCACAACACACTTTACAACTGGTTCATTTCAAAAGAAAATGTGTCCAGAATGTGCTTAAAACCCCTATTAAGTGTACAATTATTTGGCTGTAATTGCACATAAAGTTGGTGTGCTTTGGTTGCGCAGACATTCTGAAGGGTTTCTTTGTTTAAAATCTCTGGCTAGAGGAGCTGTATTTAACCATAGTCATTTTTAAATATTTCAACATGTCTAAACGATTCACATGCGTATATGCTGATCCTCGCCATGAGGCTCTCTGACCTTTGGAATGGGGAATTCACACGTTCCTGCGCAGTAGAAAGCATCGAAAGACTTGGGAGACAAAATCCACTCGTTCCAACCAATATCTGCAAAGTCCACCTTCAGGTACCTCCTGGAACAGCTGCGAGGTTCTTTCCACTGTCTCCTCCGAGCCTTCTTCATGGTTTTCTCATCAAACCGGAGAACCTGAGACTTGCCGAATCCATCAGTGTGTTCCTGGCCTTTCCTCCGACGTTCTTTTTTGAAGGGCTTTGGCTTGAGCGGATAGTAAGCGCTTTCCCACATATCATGCTGTTTGAAGCTGTTGTACTCCACCTCCGGGAGCTCGTTGTTCTCAATGGGATCAGTGAAGTCCAATTCCAGCTCCCGCTTCACGCGTATGTCAGGTGAGGAGTCTGGAGACTGAGCTGGCTGCTGGTCTCCGATGAAAGGGTCATATCTCTGTAGGCTCACAGCCACGCTGTTGGGCTCTGAAATGGCCAGGTCATTAGCATATACCAGTAAGTATGGAAGAGTGGAGGGTGAGAGCAGGTCCTGATACCTTTGATACTGCTCTCCATAGTCAAACTCCACAGTGATCAAAAGCTGATTCCTATCTCGGGCCTCCTTTATAATGACAGACACATCCTTGCTCTGCCAGGTCCCCCGTCTGTGAGGAACTAAAGTGAGGTTTCCAAGCAGTGATCCTGTGGTTGAGTTGACACAGGGAGACCGGAAAAAAAGACGAATAGAGGGAAGTAGAGGGAAATTTGTGATGCGACAAGAGGGGTTCTTGAAGCGCTTGCAGAACCAGGACCTCTGCCGAGGCCGTTTGTCAAAGAAGAAGTGAAATGTCGATGAGAGAATCACCTCAGATCCCTGAAGGGAAGTGAGATTCAGCCGGTATGAGACCCTCTGCTCCACATTCTCTGCAAAGATACGAGAGAAACTGCTGAGTTACATATCAATTATGAATATGGGCTCAAACAACAGGCTTTTTGTTCTGTGTAAGGACTTGGAGAAAGCACAAGGAAGTGAGGAGACATGTTACTCCTAGAGCAGACATATGGAAATGTTTATTTAGGTTCCCTTAAGAGTTAGAACTTGTAACAATGTCCTTCTATTAATCGGGGCTGATTAAATGCTTTAGCAGACTGCGAAAAAGGACTGTATTTTTTCATGAAAGTGCAGCAAATGTTATTTTGTGGTGTTATTCTGTTGTGTACTCGATCCAATATACTATATTGTATGAACAACTTAATTCATTGTAATTACATTTTAATTGTTTGCCTTTAATAAACATTCACGGTTACACTGCTAACCAAACCTCACACCCATAAGTAAAATATGTGGTCGTTTTCCAAAACAACAAAATGCATTTCATAGCACTTTCATAATTAAAAGCCTTTAACGTGTTTATTTATTGGCTTTGATGGTTCCAATTAGAAGATTAACATCAATATAAAACTAAAGTTCTTGACTGATGCGAAAGGTCTTTTCGATTATTGAAAGTAAGTAAAAACTGAATCGTTATATGGGCAATCCAGATTGGTCCTTCTATATGGTGTTGCAATGAAAACTCAGAGCAGTTAAAGCCAGAACATTTGACCATTTTACTGTGATTTATATAGCTCATATAATGTGCAAAAGCCAAACATCACGGATAGTATACAGTTATATTCTAAAGAATAGTTCATAAATTGATAAATTACTACATATCATGACATTAGTTTGCAGAATACCACATGTAGCACGATAAACAACGGCTAAACTAACAACACTTCCTATAAAAAAGTCAAAATCCCTAGAAAGTTATTAAAGACTCAAATTCTTGCAAAATATTTTAGTAATTTTTCAAACAAAACAAAATAAAGTCATTCAAACAATATAAATTAAATAGCTCTAACCATTGTGGGATGGTACAAAAATATAGAATAATATTTGCTTTAGAACTTCATATAATGAAAGTATGGCAACAGTACATTTTATTATTCATAATGCATTCATTTGTCACGTACTTACCAGGTTTTGCTTTAAAGCTTCTCACAGTATTCCCTTCTTTGAGCCGGTTAGGTTCAGTGTTGCACTTCTCATAGAGTTTGTACATATGCTGTGAGAGCGCATCAGTGGGCACGAGCGCGTCGGTCGTGCTGTCGCGCGCACTTCTCCCAGCAGCTTCAGATGCGCCAGTCTCGGAACCAACCCAGAGCAGTAACAGGTGCGTCAAAAAGACACAATTAAATGTCATGTTGCAAAAAAAGAGAGAAAAACCTTTCCAAACGATTAATTTCCGTGGGGTTAAATATCGCGCTTGCACATATTAACACATACGAAAAGTTTCCACTATGACAGTAAGCCTCGGAGTGACGTTTCCCAGTGATACGGTTTGGAGAGTAGCCGCTTTTCCCGCCTTGTAAAGCTGTTCAGAGAGGAAGTGGTCGCGGTGTTTTAGTTTAAGTTAAGTTCTGTCTCCTCGTGTAAAACCTGTGACACATCACTTATTTCTTCTGACCGCCACAATCCACGCGAGCAGGCATAAGCAGAGTGAGGTGTGACGTGTCCGCCCACCAGCCAACGGGAGCTGCTGCTACATTTCACCCGATCCAGCAGGAGGCCAACACGAGGACAGATCCAGCAAACATGCACTTTCACAGCTTTGGGAAATGCATTGAAAGGTGCGATATGACTGTATTTTTTCCCACAACATACATTTGTTCAACCCATTTCCATTTAAAATGTATTCAATTATTTTATTCTGAATTAGCTTGTGCTGTCAAGCTAATAAGCGCTTACAAAAATTAACCTTCTTTTCTAGAACTAATAAAAAGCATGGCTATTATAGTTAAACCATTGCATTGTGCTTGATAGCTTATGGTTTTGCTACACATGTTTTCCTATGGTTACACAAATCTGTGGTTATACAAATGGTGATTAATGTGTTCCACTAACCAGGGGCGTAAATCCCGGGGGGGACAGGGGGGACATGTCCCCTCCCATCCGAGGGTTGTCCCCCCCCCTCCCAAAAACAAAAAGTAAAAAAAAATTGCACTGTATTGTGAAAAATATATGTGTATACCTAAAATACTTGTATATGTAGAGAGAAAAACGCATTTCGCATTTAAAATGCGTTTACAAACTATTGAGTTCCCCCTCCTCTTTCTCACAGTGGTTTGGTCCACTGCTTTTCCCGGTTCATCTCCGACTGTGCAGCGCACACACATAAGTCAGGTGTGTGTGGCCTGACGCCTCGGCTCAGTTCTAGATGCTCGCCAGTGAGGAGGGTACTTTATTCACTGTAAATAAAGCGATTCTCTTTAAGGTTGTTGATACAGACTCATTCATCAATTATTTGCGGTAAAAATGCTCATTGTTGATGTATTTTCAATGTGTCTGCTATATTAGCGATTGAAATATTACCCCATCTAGTTAACGCGTTAGCTTGTTGCAAAGTGCACCGCAGCTAACGCGCCAAATTTGCCATGCAATGTTTTATTTGTGACGAGATGGCATAATGTTTACAACATAAACGGCCACAATTAGCATATTTTGTAGCTGTGCTTTGCTAAATGAGCACTGTACGTCTGAACTCACCCCGCTGTATTTCTGAATCAATTTCCATTCTGTTCGTACATGACAATTAATTCAAAACAACAACTTTATCCTTTTTTTAAATTCCTTATTTTATTGTTGTGATTATTTTTATAGTTTTATGTACTTCATGTAAAGCACTGTGAATTACCATTGTGGTTAATCTTGCCTTGCAGTGACTAGATAACGTGACAGAGAAAAGGAAAGTGGACATAAGATCATTATTCAGTGCACTTAAACGCCAATAAGTACAAAAAGTTCACATATTAAGGCACTTTGGCTTTAAGAATGGGTGATTATGTAAATACTAATTTCAAAATATCATTCACAGGCAAAAGAGAAGGAAAATATTGAGGCAGAGCAGGGTCAGTCAGATGTACAGTGTCAGGTAAGAGGGTGAAGGGATAATGACAGTTTTTATTTGGATGACCAGTTTATTTAATGTTTTTAGTGTTGTGGCTGTTCAGTTCAGCAGATGATCATCACATCCTCACCTATTCACAGTATGATCTGTCCATTTAACAAGTGTAATGTAAACAAGTGAGTTATTATGAGTTTAGAAAACATCTCTCCTGCATTTCTTCTGCTTCAGGAGTCAGTGTTGACCGTACACATCTGCTGTCATTGGACCTGAGTCTCCATGCTGAAATAATAATGATAGAGCCAAAGTTTTTAACTGGGGACGTATCTTTAGAAGTACAATTTGACTATCCCCCTCAAAAAATTACTTAAGGGAAATTTTATATTTATTGTCCCCCCCTAGTGTTAAATGAGATTTACGCCCTTGCCACTAACACTATTAAACCAGGGTAATTTTGTGTAAATTACTTTTATACATGATTGAAAATGAGTAGTGTTTACATATATGATTTTTTCTTCTAACGGGCCTAATATCATAAAAATTTTATTTGATTTTACAAACCAAAGGCAGAATACACAATCGTAAAATAACTAAGTTTTAAATTCTTTGTGTTTTTTAAAGTTTTGCTAACAATTTCAAAAGGACCCCATTTAACATGACTATGAAAAACACTATTATGCATGCTAAAGCAGTAGTTAGCGACACCACTTTGCACCATATTTGCCATGTTGTCATTGTGTTACTCTTTGTATTCAGTTATTTTGTGAGATACTGTTTCTCATATACTAAATATAGAACATTTTGAGGGATGTAAACAAAAACTATGGTCCCAACATATTTCCTGTTTTTCCATTTTTAATTTCTATAGCTTCTGAGAATTATGATTGCTGTTTTAACATTAAGTTATGATTGAATTACCTCTTGTTACGGTTATCAAATTGTGTGATAACAAGCAGGAAATGTTCATGGGCCAATGACATGACCACATTGAAAGGTTATATAGTAAATAGGGAAATAGATGATATGCAGCCATATTACTCTGTTATTATGTTGTCTGTCTTTGCTATTGTATATGCAAAGCACTCAAACATACCTATAGGCCTGAACATTTAAAATGCATTTCCATAATTTTTTCACAAAATTAGCTTTAGTAGTTAGTAGGGCTGTATGATATTGGAGAAATCTGACTTTGCAATATTTAGTTTTTCTGCAATATATATTGCGATAGACTTTTTATACTTGAAAAACATTTTTGGTCACTTTATTTTAAGGTTCAGTTCTTGCTCTTGGCAAACCATTTTGACTTTTGCTTCTATAAATCCTAATTTGCTCCTTATTAATAGTTATTAAGATAGTTTGGGTATTGGAATAAGGGATGTAGAATTAGGCATGGGACGATAACCATTTTCAAGGTTTGGAAAGTCAAGGTTTTAAAACTGCCATTTTTTCTGCTATACCTTTTCAAAGGTAAGATTTTTATTTATGTTTTTTTTTGTGAGTGTGTTTGCGACAGCAGTATCTCCAGCAGAAAATACATCCAAAGATGCCGTTTTAAATTGTAAAGAAATGACAGCAGCAGAAGACAATGATTCATTTGAATTATTTAGTTTTTTATCCTGACATTTAAAAAGAATAGATTTTAGAGAAGTAATCACAATACTGTGAAACCGTTATATTTTTTTTGTTATCATATCGTCAAAATCTTATTCCGGCCCATGCCTATATGTTGAATACGATCATACAGAACATGTGCTTTATAAGTATTAATAAGCAGCCAATATCTCAATAACATGCATGCTAATAAGCAACTGGTTAAATATGAGAATTGGTCCCTAAAGTGTTACCGAATGTATGAATTTTGATTGACTGGAATGATTCTGTAGGGAAGTGAATCATGTATAACATGCAATGAACAAAAAAGCATATAAATGCAACAAAGCAAAGATAAAAAGTGAAATAAACGGTGCATGCTTTATGGTTTTGTAGATTTAAATGTAAAAATGATACTGCAAAGTTAACTCATCATTGCATATCTTTCCAATATGACTATTGCGATATTGTTGCTGAAACGATATAATGTGCAGCCCTAGTAGTTAGGATAAAATAGCAATATAATTTCACTTGAAATCTGCTCTTAAGATTGAGAATTTTCAGGCCCCCAAAACAACATCTTCATGTAAATCAATGAAAATGGCCTTAAAACATTTTTTTTAAATTTTCATTGTGTAATCAGCCTTACTCTCTAAAGTAAATCAATAGTTTTACTAAAATGCAAGGTTTATGCTATTCAATATGCCATAAAACCTTGCTGTATACATCCAGTAATCTGCAACCATAAATATGGCTCCGACTGCCATTTATGTCATGGCGATGACAGCAAAGCTGACATGTTATATGAAATGGAGCATAAAGAGCTCGTATTACTCATCTAGTAAAATAAAATAAAAAAGCATATAACAAATTCCTCATGAAAAGAAGGGGAATGAAAATATAATGTAAAATTGAATGACGAAATGCACAAGATGTATGGCATTTAAAAATATTACAATGCATATGTACTTTCGTTTCAGATATTTGGAGTGCAAATGCATAAAACCGAAAGGCTACATTGAAAGAGTTTTGAATGTTTGTGAATGCCTTTGCTTGATTTCATTATAGTGATTTCATTCAGTACATGAAGCACACTGGGGGAACGGCCCTGTCACCTCTGTTTTTTGTGTGGAGTGTCTGCAGTGCCGTGCCAACAATGCTGGTTCTGTGAAAGCCCGGGGCTCCAGTGGAGAGACCATAACAAGCCCGGCCGTTTGGGTCATTGCGTGCCATTAAACACCTCCTGTGGCCCCTGGGGACCCTTCTGGAGACCCCCTTTTTACTTCACACTTGAATGTGTCTTAAATCTGCATTAAAAATCTGACGTTCCTGCCCACTAGGACACTGTTACCGAGTGAATCACTGGATAAATCGAGTAGGAGGGGAGATACCTCTGCTCTGCTTTGTTTCCAGCCTTCTTTTTATTGTCTGACTGTGGGAAGGCGAAGCCATTAAGCTTCAAAATCCGACATCACTTTTAAAAATGAATAAAAAATAGAACAAGGGAGAAAGAATTCAAATTAACTGTGGTTCACAGAGACCTTTGATTCTCCAATATGACTGCCTCACTTGCTCTCTATAGCACCTGGGAGGGTCCTATTCTGTCTTAGATCCTGCTGGCTCTGGATACTGAGAATGATTCCTTAATTAACAAGCTAACTACGGAATGATGCTAATAAGCATGAGGTCTTGTCTTGTTTAAAAGGTTTGTCTTTCTAGGACAAATTCCCTTAATATGTTTGTTCCTTATTTTAAAACAGCTAGTAGTCCTGTGGTCTTGTAAAACACGCTATTATTTTACTCGCCTCCTCCCTTCCTTCTCATTCATGAGCTTTATGTGGGGGTCTTTGCAGAAGAAACACATCCTTCATTGGTTGGAATGAGCAAAAAGGAAATCTTAAGAAATCTGTAATAGAAATAGTAAATAACACAAATAAATCTATAGATTTAATCTAAACTTATTGTCAGTATTATTCCAGTTATTGTTCTATGATCAAATTCATCAGTAAACAGAAGCAATTGACCTTAGCTAAACATGTTTGTGTTTCCTTTTTTATTTCTGTTGGTAAAATCGAAAAGAAATCACAAATTAAACTAGGCATTATTTTGTGTTGTCATTACACATTCAGTTTATTCTTCGTGTGAAAGGACCATTTATCAGGATATATAGTTTCTACCCGTCAAAACAATCTTAATCACAATATTATGTTATTTATGTATTGGCAGCTCCGATCTTCTCACTACCAGTTGTTTGCTCTTTGTTCATCTTGCATGATTTCATTTGATTTAATTTAGTTTTTTTGATCTGTTACCACAGATAACCATGATAAATATATCATTTATAATTGCTTGTCATAAAAATTGACTGTGGGGAACCACTAATAACTCAATGGATTTGTTATTTGATACGGGTGGCAAAAACAAATAGTGTTGCTAAACTCAATTGCGTGTACTTAAACAGTTTGTGTGTGGTTTGCTTCATAAATAGCAGATGGGTCTTTGATTTCCTGAGGCTGTTGTTTATGCAAGTTAAAATGATGGAAGACTCATTTGGTTTAAAAGGGAAATGGCATAAAATTTGTTTTAGTGACACATAATAGATTATAATGAAATTAAGATTTTAATGGCATGGAAATTTAATTATCTTTAAGTAAATAATTAGATTCATTTATTTGAATTTGCCAGTTTCTTTAGGGGGTCAAGTATTGTTTGCTTGTCAATTAGAAATTGACTAGAAAACATTTTAAATATAAAAATATGCATGAAAAACACTAAAAATGTAAGTAGCATGGTAGACATTTTCAACAGTGATTATTAGTTATATTTTGACCCAAGAGCTTTTGCTTCGCCATGTATAAAATTAATGGAAAGAGTAGTTCCTTTTTGTGTATTTTTAGTCCTTGAGTAAAGGAAGTGGCTGCTGATATTAGAAGGTAGAGGGTCAGGTCCTCTGGCACCAGGGCAAATACATTTAAAGTAGCCATCTGTCAGCATCGGGATTTCTGAAAGGCAGAAAGTAGTTGCCTGCTCTGTGTTTTTGCTTTCCCGTTTGTGTTGGCTATGTGTCTCACAACTCAAGTGAAATACAATTATCCCGCAGTGCCTTGAGTGATCAATCACTTTTTAAAATTCTGGTGCTCTTGGATCTGCACAATATCATTGTGCCAATCTTGCCAAATGGACCTAATGGCAAAGCGCATTCTTTTCTGACTACAGTTTGTTCCAACAGAATAACTCAGTTAAAACCTTTGGAAAAGCTGTTTGTTTCACTGGCTTTCCACCTTGAAGGGCAAATGTTTTCAAAATATTTAACTTAAAAGATTAGCAAATGCATTTTTTTAATCTCGACTCATGCAAATTGTAAAGCCAGTTCTATTATAAAGAAGTTCTGCTCTTGCAATCATATTACAGGTTCCTAAAAGGGTTTTTTAATTTCAATTTCAATTTTTAATTTAAATTAGGATGTGGGCAGCACGGTTGCTTAGTGGTTATCAATGTCGCCTCACAGCAGGAAGGTCGCTGGTTTGAGTCCCAGCTGGGCCAGTTGGCATCTCTGTGTGGAGTTTGCATGTTCTCCGGCTGCTCTGGATTCCCCCACAGTCCAAAGACATGCAGTATAAGTGAATTGGATAAGCTACTGTAAATTGGCCGTAGTGTATGTGTGTGTGTGTGCGTGTGTGAATGAGTAGGTATGGGTGTTTCCCAATGCTGTGTTTCGGCTGGAAGGGCACCAGCTGCGTAAAACATATGCTGAAATAGTTGGTGGTTCATTCTGCTGTGCTGACACCGGATAAATTGGAGACCTCCCGAAGGAAAATGAATGAATGAAATTAGGATGTGCCAAGATGCACTTCCAATGAAAGCAATACTAATTTTTGACAACAATGGTAAAATTACACACCCACAGACAAATATTTTTAGACTGGTCTAGAGCACTCTAGGCCATGCTAATTTTAAAGCAAGATTATAGGCATCCGCAGCATATTAACATTTAGATTTCTCCCATTAAAGTGTTACTTGTCAAATCATGCAACCCATGCTGCCATGATTCCCAGCATTTGAATGGATTGTTAAAAGTTAAAACCTTTGGAAAAGCTGTTGGAAAAGCTGTTTGTTTCACTGGCTTTCCACCTTGAAGGGCAAATGTTTTCAAAATATTTAACTTAAAAGATTAGCAAATGCATTTTTTTAATCTCGACTCATGCAAATTGTAAAGCCAGTTCTATTATAAAGAAGTTCTGCTCTTGCAATCATATTACAGGTTCCTAAAAGGGTTTTTTAATTTCCCCAAACCAAATGGTTTCTAAATCATTTTAAGTGTATGGTTACACTAATTTTTAAGTGTAAAGAATATTACTTTTCTACTTTAAAGTACATTTTGTGGTATGAAAATATTCTGTAGATGCCAAGAAAGTATTTTTAACAATAAATAAATAAAATATCAACCGTATAGAGTATGTATAAAACATATTAATCTATTATAAAATGCATCTTAATGTTATTCAAAATCTTAAAATGATTTTTTTCTCTATCTGTCTATATATCTGTCTGTCTGTCTGTCTGTTTTTGAAAGCATACAGAGCATCTTTGTGTAGCACAGAAGACATTATAGAACTGGATCCAAAAAAGGGTCATGATGAATAAAACAGAACAAACTGATCTGAATCTGTCCATGATCCTGGTCTGAATTCCATACACATGGCAGATTCCCTCCTGTCTGTCCAGTTCTGGACGGTGGCCCTGGGCTAAAGCATGAGATCACTTGGCTTTGGGAAGAGATGCAGCTTTCTATTGTTCTGGTCCAGAAGTAATAAAACTCCCTCATGCTGTCCCGTTTGCTAAAGCCGACTGCTGTCGCTTTATGGCTAACATGATTTCACCCCTGACTGCTGTGATCAGTAGGTCTCCTCGACCAGCCTGGCTTTGATCTTTAACACTCTGTCAATCAAAATTAGTTATCCTTCAATACGGACTCCTCCTCTGTTCATGCAGAATCCTGTCTAAGAACAAGCACAGCTTTGTCTATGCTCTATGTCTTCATGAAAACAGCCACATGCTGGCTTTGAGTTGCTTCACACGAGTGCCACATGGCACCTTTGAGCCCACTGTCTGTGATGAGCCATCAAATGATGAAGCTGTGATCTGAAGACAAGCAGTTGTCTTGACTTAAGACATGCAGATTTGTCAAGACCTCTATTACAATATTTGCATACACATTGTTTAAGGTGTCACGAATTGAGAAATAAAGTTTCCCTGTAATCTTTTGACATATAAAGTCATTGTAGTAAACTCAGAACTTCCTTGTTTAGTCCAAAAACAGCGTTCATTGAAGCTAAGCACCCAAAATGGCTTGCTTTTAGATATTGTTAAAGTATGATGCAATAAGCCCTCGGCAGAAGATCCAAGACTACTTCTGCATCATTCACTTTTTAGCTCCACCCACTGATTCACATGCAGTAGGAGGGAAAGATATACAAAAAGAATGCGAGCACATGATTATCCAAGCAATTAAATATTAATAGAGATGCCTCTGAAGTTTGCAAGATGGGCTTTGTATTGCTTTCCTTACAGTGTGTCAACACTGGACAACACAATTGTGTCATGTAGCTATCTTTTCTTCATGTTAGAGGTAGTGCAAGTGCTTGTAGTACATCAGACATAGAACGTGACACCAGTTTGCTGTCAGATTTGGTGATGCATGCCATGCTGCAGTGTAGAACAAATTGGTTA
The DNA here is from genome assembly GCA_903798035.1 of Danio albolineatus. Taxonomy (NCBI): domain Eukaryota; kingdom Metazoa; phylum Chordata; class Actinopteri; order Cypriniformes; family Danionidae; genus Danio; species Danio albolineatus. Next base: position 4,123,634 of record CAIGQQ010037872.1, read on the forward strand.
TTCTGATGTTCTTTATTGTGTTTATTGTGCATCAGTTAATCATTGCTTGTTTGTTTACTTTATTTTACTGTGGATTCATTTTTAAACAAGACACAGTTTGACACAAGATGTTCAGAGACAAACATAAAAGATTCCAGCTATATTGGATCTTACAATAATGTTGCAACACACATTTTATTAACATTTCTCTTACAATTTGTCAGTATTGCTTTTTTACCTACACATGGTTTGATTTATAATGAATATGTTTTTAATAAAAAGGAACCATTTTGTTTTCAGTTTATAGCAGATTTTAAGATGCAGATCAGGAAGGGTGTGTTTCAAAGAGAGGTTCAAACAAAGGCTATTAAACTATTTCTAAATTAGGATGTGGGCGGCACGGTTGCTTAGTGGTTATCAATGTCGCCTCACAGCAGGAAGGTCGCTGGTTTGAGTCCCAGCTGGGCCAGTTGGCATCTCTGTGTGGAGTTTGCATGTTCTCCGGCTGCTCTGGAATCCCCCACAGTCCAAAGACATGCAGTATAAGTGAATTGGATAAGCTACTGTAAATTGGCCGTAGTGTATGTGTGTGTGCGTGTGTGAATGAGTAGGTATGGGTGTTTCCCAATGCTGTGTTTCGGCTGGAAGGGCACCAGCTGCGTAAAACATATGCTGAAATAGTTGGTGGTTCACTCTGCTGTGCTGACACCGGATAAATCGGAGACCTCCCGAAGGAAAATGAATGAATGAAATTAGGATGTGCCAAGATGCACCTCCTATGAAAGCAATACTAATTTTTGACAACAATGGTAAAATTACACACCCACAGACAAATATTTTTAGACTGGTCTAGAGCACTCTAGGCCACGCTAATTTTAAAGCAAGATTATAGGCATCCGCAGCATATTAACATTTAGATTTCTCCCATTAAAGTGTTACTTGTCAAATCATGCAACCCATGCTGCCATGATTCCCAGAATTTGAATGGATTGTAGACATTTCTCAGATAAATGTACACTTTTGAAAAATATTAACGTACAGTGTTACAGTTTTAACAAATATAGCATTAATAAATTACATATTATTTGAAATGCCTGAAAGGAACTGGAGACGTTCACCTTTATCTCACTGCCCTAAAGATGTTATTTATATGGTGTTTTATTTGGCTTACCTTAATCTGCATCCAAACAAAACAGTGAATTGGAAGTTTAAGAAAACACGTGATGATTTCTTGGACTAAATGTTTCCAAAAGTACCTTACCAAATGCCAAACATACGTCATTGTTCTGCTGTTCAGCTCTCCTATTCGTCTTTGTGTCCACCTATTTTTTTTGCTCCCTTTCTTAACAGTTACTGTATGAAGCCTGAGTATTGTACAGTATATGTATGTTAGACAAAAGAGCAAGTCACAAACACATCGCTTAAGTCTTTCAGTCAAAATGATATCTGATACAGTCTTTTAAGAGAAAGCTCATCCGTTTCACGGCATTGAGAGAGCTAAGGTTTACTTTACAAGCCAATCAGAGCATAAAAAATGAGACATAAATCACCACTGACACATATACGTGTTTTAAAAGCTCCAAAGAAAGGAAAAAAAGTTGAATTTGAGCCTATTTTAGACTTAATGGTCAGTCTTAAACATTATTAGACAGCATTTTATATTACATATTCTTTGATTTATTTTGGAGTGTAGAGTAAAAGATATCTTCGCTGTGCTTGTTGAATGAAATATCACATGCTCACATTTTTCTGTGTCAAGATGATATATTATATGTTGTGAAGCCATTATTTATACTTCGCAGTGCATCCAGAAGAGTTCAGTTTAGCGTAATGAAAACTTTCGCATGACATCATACGGTATTTTGTTCAGAAGCACCACAGAAAAACCCTGACTAGCTCACTGCTGTATGCCAACATACCAATCTCAAATCCACTTTCCACTTTTGCAATACTCAATTTCGAAACCATCCCAAACATTCAGACACAATATACCGCAACGGACATCTGCTTGTAGTCGCCGCACGAAGCATCCAAACTGACTAAGTGTCCTGACCTCAAATGTCTAGACACATCCAGCACGTTTCTTTACCTGTGTGCGTTTCTGTGGGGCCTTTTGAAACACTTGCCAATAAAAATATATAGACTAGCAGGGTTACAGAGCCAGGGGAGAGACGCTAATGCTACCTTAGGGTATTCAGATTCATTGAGTTTGTAAAATATAGTCTGTAGCAGGAAGAGTGAGCCAGAGCAGCAGATAAATCTAATTAATACTATCTTGGGGATAAATGTAAGACTCTGGATCATTTTACCAGCCCTGCTGTTTATTATTTATGTCTGCATAAAAACCAATGCCAGTTCATTTCCATATATGATTCTGAGTCCCAGGATCAGCGAGAGCACATTTTTAATACTTTAAATGCTATGCGGTTGATGGCTCTAACAGAGAAAGAACATGATGTGGTTTTTAAAAGCCCCCTCAAATGTAGGGGTCTTAATGTTACATGAATGATATCACTCAGAGCTTTAAGTGTTCTAATGGAATCTGCATGGTGAAAAGACCTGGGATAGTGCAGATTGGGGTTGTTTGCGATGTGAAAGTTAACTAAGGGTCTTGGAATAAGATGTTGGCAGACATTAGTTTGAGGAACTGAAGTCAGAGGTGAGCCAGAGGCCGCAATTCACTCACACAGTTGCACGCTGATCAAACACTCAACCGTAATCCAAGCAATTTATACAGAACCCCATCGAGCATGAAATATGGGGTCGTTTGGTTAAATTGCTAAATGTAATGGTGAAAATAGGACTAAATTACACTTGATATTCCCACATGGGAGGGGAATTTAGTAATGGAAGTTTTGTCCATGTAAAATGAAATAAAATGAAGTTATGTGAATAAAATGTAACACAATAACATTCAAATAAGATGGAAATACAATGTACAGTAGCTGCTTATCGTTCATAGCTCAATCATTATTATGTAATAATTTCTATAATGTAATTTTCAGATGTTTGAATGATCTAATTATTATAATTAGTTTCATTACACTTAGTCACTTTTTATTTAATTTTAATTGCATTTTTTCTTACAAAAACTAATTGTCGGGCAGCACGGTGGCGCAGTGGGTGGCAAAATCGTCTCACAGCAAGAAGGTCTCTGGTTAGAGCTCCAGCTGGGTCAGTTGGCATTTCTGTGTGGAGTTTGCATGTTCCTCCCATGTTTGCGTGGGTTTCCTCAGGGTGCTCCGGTTTCCCCTAAAGTCCAAAAACATGTGGTATAGGTGAATTGGGTGTAGATTGTCTGTAGTGAATGTGTGTGTATGGATGTTTCCCAGTGATGGGTTGCAGCTGGAAGGGCATCCACTGCATAAAACATATGCTGTATAAGTTGGCGGTTCATTCCGCTGTGGTGACCCCAGATTAAAAAAGGCAATAAGCCGAAAAGAAAATGAATGAATGAAAACTAATTGTCACATTTTGTTTTAAGGCACAATTCTGGCTGTTAGCTCAATAAAGAATTAATTTACTGCTTAATTACAGTAAGGTAGTACAGTAAATGGGTTTAGGTATTTGATAGCAATAGAGATGTAGAATAAGATCACTTTATAAGTACTAATAAACATCTAATATGTTAATAATAAGCAAGTAATAAGTAGGCCCACACGGAATCTGTGCGTGCAGAATTCCGCAGATTTTTAGCCAATCATTGATTCTGTTTATTTACTGGTCTAAATGTGTGTACATTTATTTTTATTCAGTTTTTAAATTAATTTCAGTAATAATATTAACTAATATAAAAATATTCATATGATTTATTCACAATACAGTTTGTAAAGTATATTTTCGGTGTTTTAGTAGATATTTTATATGAGAGACTTGCTTTGTTTACCAAATAAAGTAGATCTAATTAGATTCAGATTGTAAACATTAAATAAATGTTTAAAAGGTATTACTTTTTATTTCATATATTAAGGTTTTAGTTATGATACTCCCAAAATCATTCCGCATGAATCCGCAGATTTTGAACAAAATAATGTCTGCAGATTCCGTCTGGCCCTAGTAAAAAGCCAGTAGGAACTGATACTTGAACTAAAGTGTTACAAAAAATGTTAACTGACCTTCTTACAGTAGCTCTTTCTGTCTTTCTCGCTGTAAAGCATATAATTTGTATACTGCAGAAACCTCTGCCTAATGATAAAATGTAATTTACACATCGGTTAGGAATTACAATGCAGCTGTTTGGAATTTGAACGGCGTGTAAATGTTGGACGAAGACTTCCATTAACGTTTTTCTTGGAAGTACTGCCACACTTTTCCACTTGAACGCTGACAAAAGAGGCAAATATTATTCCAAAATATTCCATTATTGAAAAAATAAAAATACTCATCAGCAATTCCCGGCATTAAGGATTTTCCTTGTCAGTGCAAGTTACAAAAATAAAAAAGTGATACTTTATTTGAACGGAAATTACCAAATTATTTGTCTTTTGAAAGAATCTTTAAGAATCTGTTTAACCAAATAATATTGTTGCTGGGAAAAAATATTATTCCTTGAAAGCCATCCATGGAAGACAGCGTGAAGCCAAAGAACTGTATTTGCAAACCATTAAAGTTGGGTCACAAATACAAAAGGTTTATTCTTCTCATTATTTTCTATATATTTTATAATCCTTGTCAAGCCATTGTTAAATCACAAGAGCTACGCATTTCTTTTGATTGTAATTTCTTTCTGGCAGCCACCCACTGGGGTTTAAGACTTTGCCGTGAAGGTGAAGGTCACGGGCCTCTGGGACGTGTTCAGGAAATGACAGCACACCGCTTAGACTTTAATGAATATAACTCTGTCTTTGTAAATACAGCACAGAGACTGTAACTCTGGAAGCTTTTCCTTCCAGGAGTGTAGATTTGATCTATTTTAACATGGCATTCTCACAAAAAGACGAGGCTCCTTTCAAAATATAAAGAGAATCTGATGAGAAGCGCTTTCTATTTTCATCAGTGGGAAATGCAAGACTTTATGAGAGATGACCAACAAAAAAAATAGCCATCACAATGATTCATGGCAAACATGGACAGCTACATAGAGTGTCTATTGTGGGATGAAAGTGCCTGCGGCTCAGGAAAGTGAATGGACATAAATCCAGCAGAAATACTCCATCATTTGTTTAGCCGAAAAGCCTCTCGTGCCAAGTGGATTACTTTAGCACACTTCAGAATGACTCTTTCATTAAGAAATGATTGTGCGAACCATCTTAAAGCGCTCTCGAAGGAATAATGCACAGACAGAGCAATTCATATTTCATAGGCCTCTTTGGACTTTACTGACAGGGGTTAAGCATAATTAAAGTGAAGCATTGCAGTGTCGTAACCCAATTAAAATCCAAATAACAACAAAGAGATCTGTGGAATATTTTTCTAACGCAGAAGCCAAGCAATTGGGGCAAATCATGCCATCGTAAGAGCAATTCAACTTAATATTCCTTCACACAAGAGGCCACTTTTCTCCACGCACAAGAAACGAGAAAATCCTTTGACCACCTGCGTGAACTATAGCACCAGTGTGGTACTTGATGAATCTGTAGAGGAAAAATCAAGCCAAAAAAGTATTTATTGAGACTAATTCTGTGGTGTAAGGAAAATATTTGATTAGCTTTGCAGCGAGCAGTCGCTAGTGTTGGTCTAGTCCTCGATGATACGGAGAGAAACAGCAGGCCTTTGTCTGCAGACAGAATGGCGCTCTCTATGGGGTCACTGCAGGATTCCAAACATCACAGACGGGGCAAAACTATACACTGGAATTCCTCTCCCTCTATGAATGTTTTATTAGCCATGTGAACAGGTCAGAAAGTCACCCCCCGCCATACAATCATCGGCTGTGGCGCAGGGGCACGTCCGATCCCAGCTTACTGGCTGCTGCCTGGATCAACTTGAATGCGGTTTGCATGATCAAGACAGTATCAGCTTTACAGCTAAAATAACACCGTGCTGGAGTTCTGGAAAAGTAATGGAACGCACATGTCTGAGCAAAAATATCCTAGCAGAAAGGTAATGTCGCAAATTGTGAATTGGAAGAGATCCTTTTAGTTTGGACTGTGTCTGTGGGGTTTCAGTCCAAAGACTTTGAAATGCACTGAATGTTGATGGGAATCTTCTATTTTATGTTGGATTAAGTGTATGCATTAGCAAGAGTTTGTTTGCCATTGTATTATCTAAAAAGGTCTTACTGTAGACCACCATGCAAGACTTCCCAGGCCCAGAATCAATGTTGGCTGGACGCTTTATTGAAGTGTTACATTGGGAGCGTATCCAGAATAAATGTTCAACACCTCCCTCAGTAAACACATACACACACACATGCAGTGTATTCTAATTCCATACCAGCCTTTCGAAAACTTCCCACAACGTCATTCTACAGAGAGCATTCCTTAAATAGATCAGAATGAAATTTAACAAACTGAGCAATTATAATTCTTCTGCGGTTTACTAGTTACAAAAAGGTTAATTGAGGAAATTTTTTGATCAATGCATTCCAGAGAACCATTCAATAGTACTGCTTCATTCAGCCATTTCATGAGTGAGTCATTGAATCATTTACACATTTGATTCAGTCAAAACACCTATAGAATCAAATTGGAGATTGTTTGTTGCTTTCCAATGTAAGAGCAAGATTTCTTCCAATAGTGTGGTGTTCTTTTTTGGCAGGCTTGGTTTGGTTAAAAATACTATAATATAGTGTAGTTCATTTGAGTATATGTTAAAGGGCACCTATTTTACTCCTTTTAAAGATAAGGTAAGGTAAGGTAAGATAAACCTTTGCTTTCTCCAAAATGTATCTGTAAAGTGTCTACCCATCAGATTATTTATTATGGCCTCCAGAATTTGTCCACTTTGGTGTCTGAATATATTGTAGATGATTTTGTAGCCTGTGGCTTTAAATTCAAATGAGCTGCTTCTCCCCGCCCACCATTTCCATGTGCATATATACATACATACATACACAGTAGTCAACATTAGAAGTGAATCAACACCTTTCATCAAAATTGTCCTAAAACTGTTGAACAACACCCATTCTTGTCACAGGATGTTGACTACTGTACATGTATGTGTATGTATGTATGTATATATATATATATATATATATATATAT
>CAIGQQ010037872.1:4131156-4152899 GCA_903798035.1 Danio albolineatus
ATATTTATAATTACATAGCAATTTTACTGTTTTTACTACAAACATGCTCTGTTTTTAAAAATGTTTTAAACTTATAAAACTTAACAGAGTGGTAACAAATATTTGAATCCCAGTTTATTTGCAAAAAAATGTAATAAAATGTGGAAATGTGTATACACGTTATTATAGAAACATTCAGTGGGCCTGGACAAACCGCAGTCCTATGTGCTGTGGGCTTTGGGTCCTATTTTCAGGAAAACATCAGTAAATTATAAAAAAAGAGACTTACTGTGTTTCTATCACTCCAATATGACAGTGGACACAATATACATACAGACAGTTCTGTCTAAACAGGATAAAAAAAGAGTAGATTTTCATCATAGGTGCCTTTTAATGCTGCAATCTGAAACTTGGAGTGCAAAAAAAAAAAAAAAAAAAACTGTTTTGGCCAAAATGCTCCAGAGTTCATTTATAGTGGACCAGATCCCATGTTTTCAGCAATGTCTGCCCATTTCCAAGTTAATGATGTGATCTGACTGAAATATGAATGCAAAGTGAAGCTGGTTTTGTATAGGCATTGGGACTGCCATTCCTTGCAACATGCCTGTATTTGTGTTAAATGGACAAATTCTAGTGCTGAGCTGTTTTCAAACTAGAAACATAAGTGTTTTAAATTACATCCATTATAAAATTACAAATTGTCTGCTGTGTGGATATATGGATCATACTAAGATGGCTATATTGGTTGAATAAATTCTTAATAATTTACCTCTCGAATGAAAAAGAGACTTGAAGAGACTTTCAAAGACTTGAAGATTGAAAATGAGAAAGAAGCCTCCTTACAACAATGCAATATATTTTATATAAATATTTTAAAATTAATTTATAGTTTACTCTATAGTTTACATGTTGGAAACCATACCATTGACATCCATAGTGGGATGGGAAAAAAGTGAAAGAGAAAGAAACTCACGGATTGAAATGATAATATAAATTTTTGTGTGAACTTTCCCTATCAGACCAGTTCACATTAAGTATAATTACTCTTAATTACCATAAAACTATTAAACTTTAATAGTTTAAACTTTAAAAACTTAATGCAGAATTTGCCATGTTGGTATGAGATTTTAGAATAATAATATTTTCACTCAAAGACAAGACAAAACATACAACATGTCCACAAACGCATGATTGAAATCCTGTGGGCTTCAGCTCTCAGGCGTAACACAGATTGTAAATAGTCAAAGACAGCTACACTAGTCCTCCCTCAGAGGTGACTGAAGGAATATTATGATTGATAATCCCGTACATAGTCTAAAGCTAACTGGGTGAAAGGCCAAGGTAATTTAGTACTTACACTTAAAGGCGAATGAGGCCGTCCTGCTCCATCTGCTTTGACCTGACAAGCTCTACCTCCTAAAATCTGCCTGCATTTATAACATTACTGATGGAGTAAACAATCATAAATAATACAAAAACTATTGCAAGGCTTTTTGCAAATCAAATGGATCATGAGGTGTGGGAATACTGAGAGGAAAAACAAATTCCCAATTTTATCACACTGGAAAAAATCTAACTTAAAAATGGTTAACTCAGTTTAAAATTGTAAGTTAGGTGGACATATTTTTGAGCTCAAAGTTGAATTTACTCATAAAAATGATTCAACTGCATGTTTGGAACTGTCTGTTCAATGAAAGTAAAAAATTTAGTTGAGGAGACTTTAAATTTTGATTTCTCCATATCTTCAAAAAATAAAAAGTTGGGTTAACTTAAAATGTTAAAGCAACCGGCTGCAAAGAAATTTTGAGTTTATCTAGCTTCAGTGTTTGAAGTTGTGCTAAATTATTCTGTAAATTATAATTGACTCAAACCAGCCTTTTCGGTCAACTTAAAAAATTTATTTGGCACAACTTCAACCACTGAAGCTTAATAAACTCAAAATGTCTTTGCAGCCGGTTGCTTTAAAATTTAATTAACTCAACTTTTAATTTTTTTACAGTGCATATTTTAAGGCTCACATGTAGATTTGTTTGTTGTTGGTATGAGTAATAATTTGTTATTATTTTTTTTCTGGCTATAGGTAAATCTTTTTAAGTGTCATTCTCACTTGCATGTTATTTTTTGAATGATGTGTATAGCAATATGACCTGAGACCTAATAAATGATAAATGAAACAATCACTCATAAATGACTGAGTGGATTGATTCGTCAGTCTACCTGTTTGTTAAAGAAGTGGTTGAGTGATTCTATGAGTCATTTAAAATACATAAATATTTAAAATACACCAAAAAAAATTGACGAAATTTAAGCGAAGATTAATCCAAACTAAGATTAAATGCTAAAAGAAATGCTGTCATGTTTATTCCATACAATTCATCTTCATTTAAACAGCACTTTTACAATGTAGATTGTGGCAAAGCAGCTTAACATAGAAATCCTAGTCAATTGAAACTATTAAATATGAAAAACAACAAATATTAAATAAAATGACAGTAGTCAAACGGAAGGCAGTACTATATATTAGGGCTGACCACTGCTTAAAGTAACTTTAATTACTTGATGTGGCACTTAACAAATACAATCAAACTAATTGTGGTAATTTGATTCATTTAAGGGCGCCACGGTGGCGTAGTGAGTAGCACGTTCGCCTCACAGCAAGAAGGTCGCTGGTTCGAGCCCCGGCTGGGTCAGTTGGCATTTCTGTGTGGAGTTTGCATGTTCTCCCTGTGGTTGCGTGGGTTTACTCTGGGTGCTCCGGTTTCCTCCACAAGTCTAAAGACATGTGGTACAGGTGAATTGGGTAAGCTAAATTGTCCGTAGTGTATGAGTGTGAATGAGTGTGTATGGATGTTTCCCAGAGATGGGTTGCAGCTGGAAGGACATCCGCTGTGTAAACCATATGCTGGATAAGTTGGCGGTTCATTCTGCTGTGGCGACCCCAGATAAATAAAGGGACTAAGCTGAAAAGAAAATGAATGAATGAATGATACATTCAAGTGGCTGACTCATTCAGGGAAAGGTATGTGGCTCTTCATGAATGGGCCATTGAATTACAATGTAAAGAAATATATGTAAATCAACAGCTTTCTATATTTTTGTTGTTGTATTATTATTCTTTTCAATTTTAATATGGGAACTTTTTTCATGGGCAACTTTTAATTTCGAAAAAAACGTTTAAAAATGGACCTTATGGGCATTTATTGACATTTTGTGATACATCAAGTGATACATTGTCTAGGTTGTTTCTGTAAATTGTAGTACAAAAACCGTATTTTAACCATTATTTTACAGACTTATGTCTATATATTATTTCTTATAAAATAAACTGTTAAAAACTGCTAAAATTGCCAATAATACATTTCATTAAACTATAATATTAAAGATAAAAAATATTTTTCCTAACTAATTAAATGAATTAATGTGCCCTGAAGTATAAATTCAGGGCACATTAATACAAATTAACAGCAGCCCAGAAATACTAATTAAAATACCTTACATAAACATCATGAATTATATTAGTTTCCCATTTTGAACTCCCTGTTGTACTAGTGTCTTAAATATAACATCACAAAGACAATATTCTTCTGCTCTGTACCAGAGTTTTTCATCTTAACCTAATTTACCAGAGTAAATGGTGACTGGATATGAGTTTCACCCTGAGCTGAGTTGGCTTTTTGTTCATGTAGATGTGCGTAGCTGATTGGCTTCACTCTAAAACCCCCGGCCCTTCTGTCTTCCAACTCTTCGTAGTAATAATACCTTTTTAGTTCTCCTCATGATCCAACATTTTTTTCCCCACAAAACATTGCTCGGGGTCCACGGGGTGTCATGTGTGTTGTTGCTGCAGGTCAGTGGGCTGGAGCAGATAGAGTCATTATTTGGTTAGTGCTCACACCAGCTGGCATTCTGCGCCTGTGAATGAAGAGGCCTTTGTGGACAGTCAAGAACCCGCTGGGCATGTTGAAAACACATCCACAACATGAGGAGCCCAGAGACGGGAGGGCTCTGCAAAAAAAAACCCCACCAATGTCTCTGCCAGTACAATCATGGCAGTCCTCATGTTCTGTCAGAGTCTTACCCAAGAGAGACGGCCCTCGGGACATCACTGGTGAACTCATACAGGATACTTTCACACTCATTGTGGGCTCCTGAGAGCGAGAGCCAAACGTCTGAAAAGTTATCCCTGCTGCAGGTTTTCAAAGACTTGATGCGAGTTAAGTGTCCAAGCAAAGCAAACGGGTGAAGTGAGAGTGTAAACGTAGAACTAAAAAGACTTTCATATATTGTCTTTGCCCGCGAACCAGACTTGTCTGTCAACGCAGAGCTTCTTGGGACGTAAGAGCAACACTTAACAGCGCAGCAGTGTCTCTTCGACGAGCGACAGCACAAGATTGATGAGTCTTGTCGTCCTTGGTGGGATTTGTGTGGCGAGTTAATAGCGTGGTGCCGTTAACTGAGGAATAATTGCGATCAGATGTGGAAGTGACAGCAGGCTTTGTGGCAGGTGTGATGTTGCCTGCAGGGCTAATGAGCTTTACCTGAGAGATCAAAGCTGGCTGATCGCTTACCTCACAAACAAGGTCTCCTGTAACCCATGACCTCATCCTGCTCTGCCCAGTGTCATGGGATATCCTATTGTCTTTGTGATGCCCTGCTAACTTTTAAAGGAGATGCTTCAGATGTTTCCAAGATATTCATGGTCAGATTTACAACAGCTTGTACTGACAAAAACCCTATTGGAGTTAAAAACAAATGTCGGGGTTTGTTAAAAAATCTTTTTGAAAAGATTTTTTTAGATCAATAGACATACTCAATTTGCATATTCTAATTTATAGAAATTCATTCATTTTCTTTTCTGCTCAGTCCCTTTGTTAATCTGGGGTCACCACAGTGGAATGAACTGCCAACTTATCCAGCATATGTTTTACGCAGTGCATGCCCTTCCAGCTGCAACCCATCACTGGGAAACATCCATACACACTCCATTCACACTCATACACTACGGACAATTTAGCCTACCAATTCACCTATACCACATGTCTTTGGACTTGTGGGGGGGGAAACCGGAGCACCTGGAGGAAAACCACGCGACCACGGGAGAACATGCAAACTCCCCACAGAAATGCAAACTGACCCAGCCGAGGCTCAAACCAGCAACCTTCTTGCTGTGAGGCGAACGTGCTACCCACTACGCCACCGTGGCTCCCTTATAGAAATCAGTGTGCATATAATGAACTTCAACATACACTGCATATGGAATCTATACCATCTCTCGCTATGTTTGAAAATATTTAAAAGTCTGTCTATTTAGAACAGTGCACGACATGATTTAATAATTGATCATTGGGGATTTTTGTGGCTTAATGTATTGCATATGCATTTGTAGGAGTTTTCCTTTCAGATGCAAAATTTACTGGAAGAGAATATACTTCAAGCAACGATTTTCAGAGTATAAAGTATCAAAGTCAGTTTACTGGTGTTTGCACCATTATTTAATGCCCTAAACAGCATGTCTGAAAACATTTGCACTTGTTGTTGATGTTGTTAGTATAGATTACATTCACTTATTATCACTCTGCTACTGTACATGTGGTTAACATCCTAATTTGCATTTGTTTATAAATGGCATTGGACCGTATGAAGAGGTGCTGTTGTGCTGATGTTTTTTAGTTTGTGTTTCAGTAAATCATTCTCTATTTTTTTTATTACCACACTGTACAGTTTAATGAGTTAAAATCTATTTTAAAAGCATGAATACCAATTGCCTTTACAATTTCAAAGTAAAAAACACACAAAAAGCACAAAAATTTTAAGCAGCACAACTGTTTTCAACACTGATAATCGGCCCAAGCTGTGCGTATTAAAATTATTTCTAAAGGTAACAGAGTTACAAATCCTGAAAAATCAGCTTTGCCATCATTAGGAAGATGTTGCATATTTATTCATTAATTTTCCTTCAGCTTAGTCCCTTTAGTCGTCAAGGGTCACCACAGTAGAATTAACCGCCAACTTTCATTCATTCATTTTCTTGTCAGCTTGCTCCCTTTATTAATCTGGGGTCGCCACAGCGGAATGAACCAACTTATTCAGCATGTGTTTTACACAGTGGATACCCTTCCAGCTGCAACCCATCACTGGGAAACATCCACACACACTCATTCACACACATACACTATGGACAATTTTAGCATATCCAATTCACCTACATGTCTTTGGACTTGTGGGGGAAACCGGAGCACCCGGAGGAAACACGGGGAGAACATGCAAACTCCACACAGAAACGCCATCTGACCCAGCCGAGGCTCGAACCAGCGACCTTCTTGCTGTGAGGCGATTGTGGTACCCATTGCGCATCCATACACGGAAACATCCATACACACTCATTCACACACACACTATGGCCAATTTAATTTATTCAATTCACTTATACCACATGTCTTTGGACTGTGGGGTAAACCACCTTCCCTAAACCCAACCAATAGTGTTTTCAAAAGCACCGTTATACATACTTCTGGTTACAGAATTCGTAATCCAGAAATGAATTTAGGGCTACGTTTTCAAAAAGAGCCTGTATCAGCCAATCAAGCATAAATCAATCAAGCATTCAACAGCCATGTAGTATAATTAAAAGTAGCATCTTACATTGCTTGATTATTTTACTTTTGATGAGTGCATGAGAGCATTAGAGACTCTAAAGTTCATAGGATATTAAAAAATCCAACAGACCTCAAAGTTTTGAACAGTAATGCAGTAAAAGGTATTTTTGCACAATTGTTATAATTGCACATTTGCAGAACTTCTGAGTCCTGCTTTTCATGGCACTAACACATGTAACTGAATAAACACTGAAGATCATGTGCTTTTCATAGTTTAAATCCAGTTTGTTCCTGTTTAATTTCCCTTAGGTGCTCTTTGTTAGTCCATACCAGATAAACAACATTTCAAGGTATTTTTAAATTACTGGAAAAACCATTTAACGCCACAGGGAGTCTGGTACTGTAAAGACATTAAAAATAAATACATAAACCTGAAACTGGAGATAAAGTCATCAGGCGCAGCAAAAAAAGTGCCAAAGAAATCCACAAGCGGGATTTAAGGTTTATTCAGTCTCTGCTCTGCTCTTCTGGTGCAGCGTTTTAACCACTAAAAGCACAGCTCTTAAAAAAACAGGACTTACATGTAAATCCTGAACTGTGTGCATTCTATTCACTCCAGCAACACACTGACACAATGGGTGAGGTAACACATGCTGAGAGAGCCAAAAAGCAAAGAAATAGAATGAAAGTTGTTAATGCTTTGGATCCTTTTCATCGTCATCATATGCATTTAGTGATCTACAGTTTGTTCAAATACGCTCCAAAGTAATAGCATTTATCATCTAAATGTATATTTATCCTGGTCTTGGAAGGCTGCTCTGTTGGTGGTTCTTTTAATGGTACATCTGAAAGCCTGCTTGCAGATATGAAAACAGATTTCCCAAATTCCTAATTGAGCATGAGTAATTTACCTCATGCACTTAGAAGTTGTCACAGATGCTTATACAAACAGGGATAGCCCGTGACACACTTTCTGCAAGTGAGGCAAATGGAAAAAGCCAGTATTTCCCCGAGGCTTTAGTATTTTGCCCAGTGCACTTCAAACAGGGTGGAAGGTTTGCACCAGCTCAAATCAATGGGGCTTTTCTCCAGGTAAGTGCAAGTGCTCTGGCTTTGGCCAGGGTAAATGTCAGGCCTCGGGAGAGTGAGTTTATCTTGGACCAATCTGGTATTTTAACACCTTCCATAAAAACTCATGTCTCTGCCACCAAGCTTCCACCACCGGACAGGTGGAATACTGTCATTTTTTTCTCTCAGTCTTTTTGTTTGACTCTACTTGTTCCTTAGACAATTAATACTGTTTTTAACTAAACAAACATTGTAATGTTTAGAGCTTAATTCATTCATTCATTCGTTTTCTTTTCGGATTAGTCCCTTTATTAATCCAGGGTCGCCACAGCAGAATGAACCGCCAACTTATCCAGCATGTTTTTTACGCAGCGTATGCCCTTCCAACTGCAACCCATCTCTGGGAAACATCCATACACACTCATACGCTACGGACAATTTAGCCTACCCAATTCACCTATATCGCATGTCTTTGGACTTGTGGACTTGTGGGGGAAACTGGAGCACCCGGAGGAAACCCACGCAACCACGGGGAGAACATGCAAACTCCACACAGAAATGCCAACTGACCCAGCCGGGGCTCAAACCAGCGACCTTCTTGCTGTGAGGCGAACATGCTACTCACTACACCACCGTGGCGCCTAGAGCTTAATTAATTTAAATTAATGAACAGATTTAAAGGGACTGTTTACTCAGAAATGAAAACGAGCCTTTAATGTACTTACCCTCAGTCCATCAAAGATGCATGTGATTTTTTTTCTTCAGCATAAGATGTTTAGCTAAAACCATGGTTTTTGGTGACTTATATGCTAGTTTAAGGCACTCAGTACTTTGAAAGTAAATAATAAAAACAATATACAGACAAAACAAATGAATGTTTGTGGCTCTTGACAAAACATTGACGTCATAGTGAAAGTCTGTACAAGAAACATGTCTAAATCTATTATGGCTATTATGGACTATTTTAGTGAATGGTCCTACTACTAATTTGTGGGTTCAGCACGTGACAATTATCCTTTAAGTTTTTTATGTTTATCAGGGTATTTTATGACAGCAGGTTGAAAACACACTATCAGAGTTTTTTTTGTATTATGTCTGGGTTGGGCGACACAGTGGCGCAGTAGGTAGTGCTGTCGCCTCACAGCAAGAAGGTCGCTGGTTTGAGCCTCGGCTGGGTCAGTTGGCATTTCTGTGTGGAGTTTGCATGTTCTCCCCATGTTCGCGTGGGTTTGCTCCGGTTGCTCCGGTTTCCCCCACAGTCCAAAGATATGAGGTACAGGTGAATTGGGTAAGCTAAATTGTCCGTAGTGTATGTGTGTGAATGAGAATGCAGGGAGGTTTCCCAATGATGGGTTGCAGCTGGAAGGGCATCCGATGCGTAAAACAAATGCTGGATAAGTTGGCAGTTCATTCCGCTGTGGCGACCCCGGATTAATAACGGGACTAAGCCGAAAAGAAAATGAATGAATGAATGTCTGTGTTGGTAGTATGAATAGTTCTTCAGACTTAGTGGTGTTTTTGTATACTCCAGATTCTCCATTCATGTTTAAAAATAGAAAAGTGAAGGGTTGTTTACATGCTATTATTGGAGATAAGTCTTGTCTCCCCTAGTGATGTCAACTTTGTAAACTAAGCAGAACAAGTGCAGCATCACATAATGGCAGTTGTTGTTTGTTTTGCTAACCCGCTAAGATGGTTAAGGTCTCTGAAATGGCAGACTTTGCTTTAGGGCTGAATAAGACATAGAAAGGCCGATGTGGTCTGTTACAATGCCTGTCGTTTCTCCCCGCTGTGCCACCCATGAGCTTAAATTGCTAATGGCCCTGCCATGTATAAATACCATTCTCTAGCTAATTAGTCACACTCACCCGCTGAGGGTTGCGGTTGCCGCTCAGACTGTAGGTGAGGCCAAAGGCCCACGTTTAAATTCTCTGCTGCAAACAATACATGTCAGAAAGCTTTATCATGATCATTCTTCTGCGGCATTTAGGCACGATGGTTGGAGCTTGAACTGGGGCAGCAAAACAGAGCTGGAGAATTCATCAAATGGGAATGTGTACAACTCAAGCTATTATAAGGCAAGCAACAAGGCCTCATTTAAAGTTTAAGTATGGAGAAAGGAAATCTTTAAAAATGTTTAAGTAAACAAAGTGCTTTAATTTACGGTTTACAGGTCATATTTTTTGTATGTCAAGACAATGGAGATGACTGTAGTTTGTTACAATATCATAAAAAATAATCATCCCTTAAGAAATTTAACAGTGAATTTATTACTGTAAAACTATGGGTTACTCTGATTTATCATGCATTGATTTCTATTTTTATAACTACAATTTTACTACTACTATGGTTAAATTAAAGTGCAGAAAACTATGGTGATGTTGTGGTTACCATGGTTTAACTACATTAATCATGTTTTGTTTTTCAGTATTATTTCATATGGGATTGAGAGATTTTAGTAATTCTCATTGCATATTCGATCTTGTAACAAACTCATAATGAAACCATTTTATTGGTTGAAGCAATTTTTAACTCTTTGTTTCTTGAATAGAAAATCTGAAGCATTTTATTTGGATGGTCCCTTTTACACATTCAGTTTGTTACAACTTCATGTCAGTTACTAGTAAACTGAGTATTAGTAGACTGTTAAAGGCCTGATATACTATAAGCATAATCAAAGCATAATATATAAGTATAATATTATAAATAAATATGTATAAATAATTAAATACTATAAATAAAACAAACTAGCTGAAATAAATCTTTTTTGAAGTTCGTTTAGGAGTTTGAAACAGCTTTCCAAGGTTTGCTTTAGCTGGTAAACACATTCAAACTCCCATTGGCCTGTGACCTTTAGTTAGGTGTGGCTCCAAGTCTCCACCTTTTTGGATATGGAAATCTTCAAAATAAAGTGTTAGCAGATATTAAGCAGACAGTATTTTAGCCAAATAACTGCTATTGACGTAGTTGCAAAGGTACGTTTTGTTAACAAAATAACTAAAGAGGACTATGAAAATTAAAGTGTTACCAAAAATGAAAAGAAAGTCTACAGTATCTTGTTTCACCAATTGAACTTGACATTCTCAGGTGTGAGCGGCTTTCTTGGAGAAGTTAGATGGAGATTTAAATTCATATTAAAAGTAGGAAACTGATATGGTAGTCTCAACATCATACAGAGTAGCTAAACCATCTTCAGTTGCATCTGCATCAGTTGCAGCAAATGCAAACACATCAGTCTCTGGTATGGCATATAGAATATGGCAATGCATTTGAAAAGTGAGAAGATTGTCATTGAGAAAATAGCAGATGGCCTGGATCTCGCCTCTGGCATTCGTGCCCTCTCCCGCTTCTGCTATTAAAACATGATGGGTGGAGGAGGGAAACTTAATATTTCAACTCTGGCTAACAATTTGTGAGCTTCACACTTCACAACAAAAGCCACTGAAAGTTCATTGTTGGATGGCATTAATCATGGCATTGAACCTCAGTGTTACCAGCAGTAAAAGGCAGCTATTAAAAACAGGGGTGCTTTCATTTACTGTTGCTTTGAGATCTGTGGTCTCACGGATTCTGCGCGTTCTTTTGGTCATATATATATATATTTCATCTTATCGCTGTTGTTTGCAGAGCTTTTCACAGGTTATCATGTTGGATTTTGTGACACAGTGTATCAACTAAAACATTTTTAGGATTAATGTATTATTTATTGTGTGCTTCTCTGTGGCCTTAAATAGCTTTTATTTACTTTCAAGAGTTCACACTTAGCTGATGATTGAAAATAAAGCTTGTTTGGCATGCTGTCCCGGGAGAGAGCCCTGAGCTTATGAGATCCTCGAGCCCTGGGCTCCCTCCCATTTGCAGGGCGATAGGAGAGTTTGAGCTCAGGTAGATCTCGATGAACTCCCCCTCTGCTTATTTCCAGCTAGTGGCAGGACTGAGGTGAGGTGTATTCGCTAAGAGCTTGACTATGGTATCAATTGTGTTTTCAAATTACTTAGGGTGCGTGTTATTTGGACCGTGGGAGGAAACCGGAGAGCCCGGGGAAAACCTACGCGAGCACGGGGAGAACAAGCGAAACATCGCACAGAAATGCAACCTGATTTAGTAGGGACTTAACCAGAGGCATTCTTGCTGTGAGGCAACAGTGCTAATCACTGGGCCGCCGTGTCGCCCATCTGAAAGATGGGTGGGTGGGCGGGTTCTTCAAGACGAAGATGTTGAGATAAGAAAACTTTGGTTATTTATAGGGAGTTAGGAATCGTCTGATTGGATAATAGATCATTAGCTGACGCTGTAACAGCTGAGAACAATCATAAGCACGTGATCTTCTCGAAATTTGTTTATGGATAAACTTCACTTAAACTTAAAGATTTCCATTAAGCTATATAAGTCATCCATTTCTATGAGGCCATATTTAATTATTATTCTGTTAATAAACTTATTAATGCAAATTCTTATTTTTGCTAGCACATTTTGAATGTTTTAAAATGTTTTCAACACTCCTGGTTTGGATAACTGCTCAAAAACACTTCTTTGCAAAGTTTTATAAAATAATCCCCACATTTTAAATATCAGAGAAATTTTGTGGCATTTATTGCCCCATATATACCCATTAACTTCTGACCCTGCTCCAAATAATTAATCCAAACCATTTTTGGCACTAGAAACAAATAAGTTCTGACAGTTGAACTGTTTTGAGAGAAAGTAGAGCATTTTGAATGTCTTCCTCTCATGAAACGCCTGTTGTTTTTAGAAGCCTGGAAAAAATAACGGGGGATTCCATATGTGAAAACACGTCACCTGGGCTTCCCTCCTCATTTTCCCCCATCTCATTTCTTTGAATTACTAATTTGTGCTGTTTTTGGACAAAGAAAAGGCAGCAGCGATTTACCAGGTTGTTATGAATCAATTAAGTAGTTACTGAGGTAAAATTCTGGCAAAATGTACAAATACACAACACACTAACCCGTTTGAAGTGCCTTTTCTTAGCTCTCCTTCCAAGTCGAGTTTGCTCAGATCAGAAAGGCTGATATGCCTGATTATCGACCAATATTTGGAAGAAACCTGAGATCTGGTCTGGGGGCGACAGTTCTTCCTTTTGATTGGCTGCGTGATGAATTACAAGGAAGTGGAGTAACTGGAGCCGAATCTACCACACGATGAGAGGCGGCTGTGTGTGTTTTATGTAGAGACAGACAAGCTCCCGTTTCCCATTGTCTCTGTCTGAGACTTGCATCAAACAGAGGGTTAATGTTACAAAAGTCTGAAACACTTGAGCAGTGTGTGTGTGTGTGTGTGTGTGTGTCTGCTAGTGAGCGTCTTTTATTATTAATGAAGTGACAGCAATGAAGATGTGTGAGAAACATGTCACGTTCCACATTCGTCTTTGTATACATGTAATAAACTCCAGAAAGCTTTTACATTTCCTATTTGCTCACACATATATTTTAATAGTTACATTTTTGTGCCTTGTATATAAACTATAAAAATGAATTGGGGAAAAAGACAATTTAAAACCAATCAATCAATCCGAGTTTCCGAAAGCCAAATATATCTGCTGTATGAAAGCCCCAAAGCGTTCTAATTTAAGGAGATATTTTATGGAAAATGGTTTTAAGTCATTTCCTATCCACACTTCATTATAAATGCCTGAAACACTCCAGAGTTGTCCAAGGAAAAAAAGAGCACTGCAGTATTTTAAAGATGTTATTTCTTCAAGCTCCTGAGAGAAAATCCTTAGGCCATTCTCATATGCATATGAAACTACAAATCCTTCCTGAAGCTAGAAATTATGCACAGAAGAGAGGACATTTTCCTGCTCAGGAAAAACATAGATCTTATCAGAGTCACTCTGCTGCTCCAGAAATTTCAGAGGTGGCATTGCATCCTCTTGCGCCACCTACAGGTATACTTTAGGTGCACTTTTTGTTTTATTTTGTTCATTTTTGCTCCTACCATTTTTCTTTCATTGATGTTCCTTGAAGAACCTTTAACTTCAGCCAGAAAATCTTTCCATTCTACAAAAGAGTCTTAAGATTTCAAATTGTTAATGAAAAATTTAAAGAGCTATTAATCCAAATGGTTCCCTGGGAAGCCAAAAATGGTTCTTCTGTGGAATCACTGCAAAAACCCTCTACTGGAACCTTTCTTTTTAAGAATCTAGTGCCCAAAAGTGACGTTTAGAGGAGACATTTACGTAATATTTCATTTGAATGACCCTTCACATTGAAATAAAAATATTGAAAACGTTCATTCATTAATTTTGCTTTGGCTTAGTCTCTATTTCAGAGGTCACCACAGCAGAATGAATCGCCAACTATTCCAGCATGTGTTTTTCGCAGCAGATGCCCTTCCAGCCACAACCCAGTACTGGAAAACACCCATACAGTCTTGCATACGCACACACTTATACACTACAGCCAATTTAGTTTATTCAGTTCACTTCTACAGCATACTGTATCTTTGGACCCACACCAACATAGGGAGAAAATGCAAACTCCACTCAGAAATGCCAAGGACTCGAACCAGCGACATTCTTGATGTGAGCCACTGTGCTGCCTCCAGGAAAACCTGTGAACTAGAAGTAAACTGTCTGAATGAATCTGGTTGCTGAAATGAATTTTCCCCATTTGCAGAGGCAGTGGATTACTGGTGTTCTTTCTAGCACAATTCATTCATTTTCTTTTCGGCTTAGTCCCTTTATTAATCTGGTTGCCACAGCGGAATAAACCGCCAACTTATTCAGCATATGTTTTACTCAGCGGATGCCCTTTCAGCTGCAACCCATCTCTGGGAAACATCCATACACACTCATTTACACACATACACTATGGACAATTTAGCTTACTCAATTTACCTATACCACATGTCTTTGGAAACCGGAGCACCCGGAGGAAACCAACGTGACCACAGGGAGAACATGCAAACTCCACACAGAAATGCCAACTGACCCAGCTGAGGCTTGAACCAGCGATCTTCTTGCTGTGAGACGATCGTGCTACCCACTACGCCACCGTGGCGCCCGTCTTTCTAGCACAAATCAAGCAAAAAAAATTCAAAAACACACTTTGGATGACATGAGGGTGAGTGCTGTACAACAGAATCAACAGAAAAGTTAGATTTTTGGGTGAACTACTGATATAATCTTCATCACTGCTAAATCCCAAGAAATAAGTGACTGTTGGTGAATCCACATGAACAATGCGGGGATCAAATTACCCACAGCAGACCACAGCTGATACTCACTTTCCACTGTGCCAGAATGAGCAAGCATTCATTCACAGCTTTCAGAGCTGTATGTTCATGTACTATTCAGCATCATCTAACATTATATTTATGACTCTGACCTATTTCTGGTCTTTATCTCTATATTTGACAGAGATTTCAAAAAGAGGACTAACCATCTGTGCCCTTTCGATACCGAGACAGAGATTTCTGTCTTTGTCTTCACAAATCCAATTAGCAGAAACAGCCCCTTTAATGACCAGGGAGATCCATCGCACACTTCGTGGCCATCACTTTTAATGTCTCAAATCAAACAGCAAATGAAGGCAGCAAGGAAAGACAGTCCTCTCCCGTTCTCCGGGTGGAAAACAAACGACCCGAATTAGAGGTCTCGTCAGTCCTGTCTCCTGGATCAGAGCTCCTCTGCCTGTCAAAGTCACGTTTTAATCGCCAAGGTAATTTGAATTCACATTAATGAAAACAAATGGCTCCCCGAGCTCCTGGCGCTCTGTGTAATAAATTATTATTGCTCCCAACAATCACATCTCCATGCATTTTTCAATTACACGCCCCCTGTTGAGTTGCTCAAGGATAGCCCACTTTGATGAAGATAAACGATCTACCCGGGACGTCGGAGTGTCTGCAACCTCATTGTAATAGTTTTCTAATTTAGGCACATCTCGCATGATGTGGGACGTGATTTATCTGTCTATATCTCTGGCTTGACATTGCAGTAATATAATTGAAAGCAGGTGCTAATTACACTTCTGATTGGGCGGGAACATTAACAAACAGAAGACGGCGTCTTGATCGGAAAACCTATTTTCCAGAGGGCGATTTAACAGTAATTAAGGTCTTGTCGACGAGTTTTCTTTATAAAAGTCAAAGTCTGAGATTTACTTTTTTTGCGGACAGAGTTTTTCGGTTAATCAAACCGCTGCTGTTTTAAAGTGTTGTCGATGCCCTCTCCATCTGGTATTGCGGTTAATTGGCATCCCAGATTGCCCTACAAGCCAAGTAATCTGTTCTCCAATGTCACCATCCCCCTGTCTGTCACCACCAGAGGCTCAGGTTTCCTGATTCAAAGCCGATCTCAGTCACTGATGCAAACCGGATCCCTGCACTGTAAAACAACTTTCAGATTTATCACCTTTGAAATAATATTTCTCATTCTTTATCCACAATAAAAATGATCGACTGGGCCAATATAAGCAATAGCGCTAGGAAAAAACATACAGAGTCCTGTGAACTGTTTAAACACGCCTACATCACACACTCGTGTCTGTGATTTATAATCCGAATACACGCACCTCACAGGATCTCTGGAGAGCTGTATTAGTGCTGTCATCTCTTCCACAACGAACGAGTGAAGTTCTGCAGGCTCGCATTGCAAGGGAACATCATTAAGATGTAATTGCTGGATGGTTAACATAGCAGGGCACGGGATTGAACTGCACTTTGAATAAAGGTGTTCATTCGAACAGAGCAGCCTTTGGGAGCTTGTTGCCAACTCACAGTGGTGTTAATGGCAGGCACTCATTCAATGTCTCTCTCTTTCTCTCGCTGTAAGAAATTACCATAATTGTTCTGGTGTCACAGAAAAGCCAGTTTTTGAAGATGGGCCGAGACAGAGGCCAACCATTCGGTCTGAAAGCAGATGGTTTCTTCCACTTACAATTAGTTTTTGTCCCCACAAAGATATTTCATATATATATATATATAGACTATAAGCTATAAAATATATACATCCATATACGTCTATATACATTTGAAGTGGATCAAAAAGTGTTTTTTAAAATTGTCCTAAGACAAGAAGGGGTATTCTTAAATAGTTTTAGGACGACTTTGAAGAAAGGTGATGATCCTTTTCAAATGTTGACTACAGTGTATATATTTAATTCGGTTTAATTTGGATGATATATTGTTTAGAAAAAGGACATTAATTCGATTTAATTTGATTGATAAATATTAAAATATTTAATTAGCCTAAATTTTTGAAAAAATATAATAATGACAACAATAAACAACAAAATTATACATCTCATAATGGCTATTTTTAATATGATTTAAATTATAAATCGTTAATTCAGTTAAAAGAAGACATTTGGTCAGTGATCATACCATAAATAAACTTATCAATATCAATGTCAGTCAACAATGTGTCAGTTGCTGAACAGACAGGTCAGGTTAACAGAGGGTCACGTTTCTCTCGGTCCCGTTCACTCAAAATGAAACACCACAACCACAGCTGCAACAGCGTTCACTTTTCACAAGCTTGGCCTCCTCTCTGCTGGCAGGCTTAATCCTGAAAAATAACACCAAGTGCTCTTCCATTCAACTTACGGACAGACGGTTATGTCTTCAGAGCCCTCTCGCCAAGTGACATGAAAAGGTCTAATCACCAGAGAGGTCCTCCAGTGTGCACTTTTCAGAAGCATTTTTGGTTATTCCATTGACTTTACATGTCTTTGGAGAACCACTGAACCCTCTAATATGATGTAGTTAAGGCTTGGCTTGCAGATGTACAATTCGTTCTACCTCCCAAGTCATCATGCTGGTAATGACTACTCTTCCATATTAGACTCTTGGCACAGGGTGATATAAAGGGATTGATTTACCCATCTGGGGGCTAAAAGCCTTTTCAGGCTTTATAAGGGTAAGTTTGTACATTTAGGAATAGTGCCTCTGTTGGGACCTTTAAAAAAAGCCTGGAGCAACAAAACTGCATTTACACAAAGAGCAATGCAAATGTCAAAGAGATAAATACTCAACGTTACATATTAGATAATGTTGATGCAAACACTGTATCTAACTCACCGATCACTACCTATGGTAGCAACTCAATTCATTTAGTCAAGCACTATAGACATCTGCTGTAATTCAAACTCACCCTCGAAATGGCAAAGAAAGGTCAACATGTAGTTACATTTTTAGAAAAGGTGTACGTCAGGGTACTGTGAAGGGTATGCAACTATGTGAAGGCTACAACAGGCATGTACTCAATGCAGAAGTATAAATTAGCATTAACTTGATATAACCAGTGTAAACTCGAACCTCTTTTGGAAACTGTCACTGAGGTGGTACCTTTTCAAAAGGTGCACATACTTAAATGGTCAATATTGGTATACCTGAAAAGCATATATTAGTACCTAATTTTTTTTTCAAGAGTTCACACTTACTGTAGATAATGCTCAACTATGATAGCCCAATGTTCCCGTCTGGTCAATGAGCATTAGGAGGGATACGAGATCAGGTGTTTCTTGAGTGTCCCCGTTTGTACTTGGCTAATATGGTGGTTCTGATTTATTCAGTATGAATGTGTTAAGTGCTTGTGACTGTTATTACGATTTATTTATGTGCATGTTTTTAGACTGTGGGAGGAAACCGGAGGACCCAGAGAAAAACGAAAACGAACCGGAGAACCTGGTTTCCAAAAACGAAAATGTGGAATGAAGTTTCGGCGAATATTTATTGTAGTTTTAGAATGATCTGATAGGCTAGCTAATGATTAGCAGTAAGTATCAGCTGTAGTCGATTATATCAAATGCTCCTCTCAAAATTAGTTTGTAAAACTTCACTAAGAGGAACATTTTTGTAATTTTTAGGTACTAATATGTACCCGTTGGCACAAATTTGTAACTTTTTGAAAACAGTGACAGCTCACATACCCTAATTTGTGAGAGTGTACTGACCAGTTAGTGTAACTTGTGTTTTTCATCACATGGGTTTTTGATTCTTTCTTAATAATTCATAAAAAATGGTAGGATGTCCAGTTTTCTGTCACGTATAATTCATATGTAGCAATGTTTACAGAGGGAGTGATTTGTATATTTTAAATATTGTCAGCATAATGTTCATAATAGCTCATATGTTGAACATTACCATACGTTTACCAAGCTGTAAAGTAACAAAATGTTCTGCTCATTG
This sequence comes from Danio albolineatus, assembly GCA_903798035.1. Lineage (NCBI taxonomy): Eukaryota > Metazoa > Chordata > Actinopteri > Cypriniformes > Danionidae > Danio > Danio albolineatus. The sequence continues at coordinate 4,149,951 of CAIGQQ010037872.1, forward strand.
CCATTTCTCTATACAGTACTGTGCAAAAGTTTAATATTTCCCCCACAAAAAAGTTTTAAGTCGATTATTTCAATAGTTGATGTAGCATTTCAGTTTAAAATATGATTATGCATTTCCAATTATACAGTGAGATTATTGTCTGCACAGAGTCTGACAACAGCCAGTGCACCACACAGAGATGTGATCTGATTATCATCCAGTCAGTCTGGAATAACATGAAAAAAAACATAACAAACTAAAACTAACTAATCCAGAAGAACTTAGCAAAATCTCTTAAGATCCTTCAAAAAACCTACCTGCAAAGCTACAGTACTGTTCAAAGCTTAATGCACTGGTGTAAAAATGCTGTAAAATGCGGATGCTTTCAAAAACAATGAATAAATACATTTTATTTATCGATTTAACTAAATCAAATCAACATTTAGTATGACCACACTTTGCATTTAAAACACTTGCCCTTAATTTTTCAGGTAGCTTCGCAAGGAGTTTTTTTTTGTTCCATCCTCTGTAAAAAAATCATGGATACCCCTTCAAAACACAGAGGACTTGCCTTGCCCTATTCCTCTGTCTCTGCATATCCAGCTTCTTTCCGACCAGACCACTCCAACCAAAACTACAAGCCCGACTTGTCATAATTTGCTTTTCTTAACTGTCCAATGACCTCTTTTTCTTTTGTTTGGTAATGGCCACCATTAGGAGGTTTTATGCCTGAAATGTATCCTTGGGGAGTATATCCACACAAAGCACAATGTAAAAACCAAACACACATGCACCAGCTGCACTGTATTGGCACAGATAGCAGATGTGCAGCCTGCTCCTATTCTGTAACCTTCCCTTCGACTTACTTCAAACTGAATCTACAGACCTTTACATTCCCTGATAGTGCACTCTAGTTTCTATGGGGCAGGAGCTATTTTTACATTGTACCTTGCGTTTAATTGTTAATGTATGTAAGGTTCAGTTCCATTTATTTTCCAAATAAAACTTTCCAAGCTGATCTCTTAAATACTTTTAAATGTGTTGTACTGTGTGCAATTCCCTCGCTTTTCATATCTTTTAAGCTCACATCTATACTTCATCTTGTAGCTCTCAAGAAAACTGGTCATATTTTACCGCTCACATTGGAAGAGAGCCCTTCCTGCTGTTAATCAGATACATGACTACATGGGGGATACGGCACAGGTGAAACTCTATTACTTACCCTTCAGCCTCTTAGTCAACACCTGCCATGTTCTTCTAACCATCCACGCTCTTCTGCTTTTTCCATCATTTCCCCTTGTCCTCTTTTTGTGAATATAAGGAGTCTTTAAGTGAAGCTCCAGCTGTATGTATATAAGGCGTCTTCTGTCTGCATACAAGTCTCTAGCTGCCCCCAAAAATCCATTGCCTCCCCTTTATGAACTGATCCTTTGCTCTCCATAATTCACTGCAGATTCACAATATTCCCTCTCTTAGCACAGAGGCTAAAACTCCTGAAAGCCATTCAGGCTACAGTACATGCAGTACTCATACAGCAAATGGAAACACCATACTCTGTATCTCACAACTTATCTTTATAGTAAAGCATACGCATAATGCATCACATAACAGTATGATTCCTGAAAGACCACAGCGACAGCAGTCTTCGCATTGATCCCGTGGGCGAGCCTGACCACCCGCCGGTGACCTACTCACACCTGCAGTTCTCCATGACAGACGTCCAGTGCTCTTCAGCCTCCGGCGCCTAGACTTTATGTCTGCACAAGAAGTTTGGTCAGAGGAAAAATGGCCGTGCCCAACTGAGCCTGGTTTCTCTCAAGGATTTTTTCCCCTTCACTTTCGTCAATTGGTGAAGTTTGTTCCTCACCACTGGCTTGCTTGATTTGGGACTTGCCGAGCTGCGCATTGATGGATTTGCTCTTCAGCGTTTGGACTTTTAGCACTGAACTGAACTTCAACTCTAAAAACTGTATGCAGTTTCAGTTTACTAGAACTTCTATGTTAAGCTGCTTTGACACAAGCTACATTGTAAAAGCGCTATACAAATAAAGGTGAATTTAATTGAATCAACAGATTTTATAAACAGTAAAAGCCCGTAAAACACCAAGAAGTATTATAAACTACTATACAACACACTATACTATTATAAACTACGATAAAGCTAGCTATATCAATAACTATATTAGTATATATACCAATGGACAATAATGATCTGTTTATTACAAGTGTGCTATAGCAAACATAAGCCAAGCCCTTTAAAGAAGATTGTGTGTTTCATGCCAATTGGCAATAAAACTGGCAAAGATTTTCAACTGTAGAGCAGTTTTTAGATTTTTTTCTTGACAGCAGTGCCAGGTTGATCAGAATGTTGTGTTTATACCAGCCTGGTCTCACAAGGAAACATAACTATTTCATGTTTTGTCAGTTTAGTGGCTAATTTGTACAAGCTCAATCCGAAAATTTAAAAAAGTTTTAAATTTTAAAAAATTCCGAAAATACAATTTTAAAAAGGAGGCGTGGCACCCAAACTAGCCCTTAAACCCAACCGTCACCGGATAAGCAAATTGCACTAAATTGTACAAGTTGCTGTGAGAGAGTTAGTTTACTCATTCTTGTGATGTGGCTTTAATTATGTTTAACGTGCGTAAAATAATGAAGTTCGCCCTGCGCGCTCGCGGCTTCCAAAGAAACTTTTTGGTGCGTTAATCTGGTCAATACTTTCATTCAAAGTGGTAATGATTCGCACTCATCAGGTAATTGCTTTCTTGTTGTTTTTATTTTTACATTCTCTGGGTGACTATGACACAAACGTTTCGGCACAATGCCTTCCTCAGTGTGTCACATTATGTGTGTCATTAGTTATGTATATTAAGTGTGTATATTAAAAATATAAAATGTGCATAAAAAAAAGTTAAGATAAACTTTATCTGAGAAGAAACATTTTTGGCATCAACTTCAATGGAAACCTTG
>CAIGQQ010037872.1:4153299-4167809 GCA_903798035.1 Danio albolineatus
CAAGGTTTCCATTGAAGTTGATGCCAAAAATGTTTCTTCTCAGATAAAGTTTATCTTAACTTTTTTTTATGCACATTTTATATTTTTAATATACACACTTAATATACATAACTAATGACACACATAATGTGACACACTGAGGAAGGCATTGTGCCGAAACGTTTGTGTCATAGTCACCCAGAGAATGTAAAAATAAAAACAACAAGAAAGCAATTACCTGATGAGTGCGAATCATTACCACTTTGAATTTAATTATGTTTAACACATGCAAAGGCATCCCAGGCTCATGTGACTATATTACGGCAAAACCTGAAATACGTTGCTCTAGGTATGTTTCACTGCACTTTTCTTATGTAATGTCCAAGAGAGGGTGTTGTTTGTTATACATTTATTCCAACGTCTGTTTAAATTCTTGATTCTGATTCTCTGGAAGGCGTGCAATCATATTGTTTAAAATTCAGTCAAATATTATTATGCAAATGACTATTGAATAGGCTGCACAATCAACGCCTTGCTGTGCATTAAATGTTTTAAACTGCCCTTTGTGGAGAAAACCTCTCTTTGCAAAATCCTTTAATGTATGGCAATCCATTAAGGTAAGACTTTATTTTGATGGTCCCTATTGCACATTTGGTAACACTTTATTTTGATGGTCCATTTGAGTATTAGTAGACTGTCTGCTTAATATCTGCTGATACAGATATTCAACAAACATTTAACTGACTGTAAGAAACTTTTTAAAGTAATTAAAATCCTATAAATATAACTAAATACACAAAACAAACTCCTGGCATTAAAAGGGTCTCAAAAAGTCAAAAGTCAAGCATACTGTGGAAAAGAGGGACCTTTTAATCAGGAAACTCATCACAGGTAAAACACACCACCTGCAGCTTCACGCCACTATTCAAACACACACACTTTTGTGAATTGTGGGGACATTCCATAGGTTTCCATTGTTTTTATACTCTATACATATGGATTTTATATTTCCCTACCCATACACTATCCCGAATCCCAGCAACTCATTTCAACTTATTCTGTATGATTTATGAGCTTCTTAATAAACAGGGACATCAGCAATGTCCTCATAATGCACCATCTTCTCGTAATACCTGTGTAATATCCGTCATACGTATTTGTGTTCATACATGATACACGTTCATACGCCATACATATTCACACAAAAGAAAACACAAAAACAAAGCTAGCGCCACCTGGTGACAGGAAAACACAAACGAGAGAACAGAGGCTAGACAAGCCCAAGACAATGTGTGATGACTTTTACTGCAAAAAATATATTGACGTATAACATACAAGGAGTCATTTTGGCTTCTGAATAAGTGTTTTAATTCTGAAGTCTGCAAATGGACTGTTTCTTAGAATAGTTTAGGTTCTTTAGTTTCTTTAATTCAAACTTCAGCGGAAGAACTCAACTGTTGGATTAGCAACAACTTCAATGTAATTCTTTGGAACTGATTCAGGAGAACTTTGAATAGTTAGTGCTGTATTACATCGTGTGCTATTTTTACATTTGTTACCAAAAAGTTATGTCTGCACTGCGCTGTGAACCCAAGGCTTGGTGGATTTACAAGGTGGCTGTGAGATCATTTCCACACTTTCTGCACTCTTATAAATCACCGGCTCTCTCCAAATACATGCTTCCAAATGACTTTACCATGACAATACACCCACACCCACTTTACACAGGAATGAAATTGACCATCTTCTTGAACTCTTCAGCTCAGCGAGGATAGCGAAGGCTCTGGAAGTGTTATAAAACTGAAAGAAGAGCTTGGTTAGGTATTATATTAGTTCCTAAAGTATGTTCAAATTTCCGCACATGTGGTTTCGGTTGCATGATCAATGACTGGAGTATGTCAGATACCAACCACATCCTCCATCAGTTTCCTTCTGCAAGAGCACTAAATCAGGCCTCGCTGAAAGGATTGCGCCATTTCATTTCTTGCTCTTGTCAACAAATGGGAGTTTCACGGGATAGCTATTTAATAGTCACACTGTAGATGAAGAAAATGCATCGGCACATGCACAAACCAGAATAATAATTCAATAAAGCTGCATTGCCAATGACTACAAAATAATACAGAGATTCCACTCCACCAGCACATTATGTTTACTATAAGGCAACAGTGGCATTGTTGGTCTTTGCTAATTGGAAACATTCGGAGAACAAGTTGAAGAAAACAGAAGCAATAATGAAATCCAGATGGGTTCTTATTATTGCAAAACACGCCTGAAATCACAGCAGCTAGGAAAACAGTGTCTCATTTCCAAAACATAAAGGTAGCTTCTCAACAAAGAGTGATTGTTAAATGAATGATAATGGGGAACATCCCTCCTGATGTGAAATTAGCACTCTTTGTGGTTTAGCACTTGAAAAAGCTCTGGACGACGGCTGCAAAGGTTCAGAATACCAACAAGGCTTGGAACAGGCAAACTTGCTAATCGTGTTTTTGCCCAAACGTTTGGCTTTGAAGGCTTTCCTCCTCTTCTACAAGGTCAAAAGGCTTTCCATGCTGTCACAAGAGCCCGTGCGAGAGGCGCTATTTACTTTGCAGTAAAAGCAGAGTGGGAACACTCTTCCCCATGTGCCATGGTGTTGGCTGTAAAGTCTGTTTTTGTTTCTCCGGCTGAAATTTATCATCCACAGTGTGACGGCAATGACAACTGGAAAGCTCAGGATGTGTACAGATCAAGTGCAGGAAGAAAGGCTTTTGAGCTGTGCTGAAATAATATATAGGATTCTGTGTGCTGCTGTGTGTTTAGTGTTGCAGATCTTTCTTATTGAACAAATAAACGCAGGATAATTGAAGGGTTCTGATTAATGACTCAACTTTACATAATGGTAATGTTAATTCATTGGCAAATTGTTTCATTTATTTTTATAAAACACCATAGACAAGTATGAATATTATGTTCACAGAACATCCCTGCTAGTGTCAAGGATTCTGTCTAATGTTCCCAAAATGTTCTGTGAAGGTCATGGTGTGGAGGATTTGGAGACGTTACTGGCAGACCTTCCCAAAACATTAAGAATGTTCTAAGAGCATTTAAGGGATTATATATTTTTGGGAAGTTTTATGTTTTCAAAACCATGTTGGCATCAAAGACATTGCCTAAAATTTTCCCAGAATGTTTTGAAAAATTCTTTAGAAGCATTGGGATATAATTTGGCAGTACTTCATGGAATATTCAGAACATTATCGTGATGTTTAGGTGACCTTATTTTATTAGGAAATTTGATGTTCTCAGAAGATCCCAGCTGTTCTGTCAAATTGTTGGGGGATGTTATTCGGAAGACCTTCGTAACATTTTCAGAACATTTAGTGGACCGTTGCAGAACCCAGTCATAAAAATGGAATTGGCTGTATAATGTGGAATGTCACGGAATTAAATTTTGGATGAATATATCAAAAGTGATGCTCAACACATTATGATTGTTGTGTGTCAAACTAAATAAGACATTTGCATGTTCTGCGTGATTTTGTGAATAAGTGGTACAGTTTGGTTTGCTACATGCACACACGTGTGGCACTCATGGTCTTGTTTTAGGAATGTCCCTCAAAGGATTGCGACTTTAGAGAACTTTCAGAGAATGTTGTGGTAGGTTGCGCAAATACAGTTCCAGCATTGATTTAAATCTCAGATGTAAGCTGCATGTTTTCAAAGAGATAAAAGGAACTGCATTTCCCAAAAGCATTGGTTTCTGTGATCTACTTTCTTTGATTTGCAAAAGGGAATCAATAGATATTTGTCATTCACCAAAAAGAAATGGATCATAAGCAACACTTCTGTAATTGGACTGCATTTGTGGTGGAGTTACATAAACTATAATTATCATCATGGACAAATAATCTTGGGGTTAACCCTCATTCTGTTTTCTAAAAACTAAACATTTCAAAACCAGTTAGTAAAATCAGTTTGCTATTTTTTTTTTAAACGTTGGTGCATTTGTATCATGCTTTGTTCATAAAATGATCATACCTCTGAATACTGTAGGTTTGGGGTGAACATTCATGATTATTATTAATATTGTTTTTATTTACTTTACATTTATTTATTTTACAGTTTTGCATTATCATACATTTTTATCTTGACTGCAAATAGGTGTAGGGGAGAACCTTATTTTTATTTCTTGAAACTACCAGATTTCCATACAGGAATATAAATATTTTCCAGAAACTTAATTGTACTAACATATGCGCACATATCAATTTGTGACTAATTTGTGAGAATTTAGAATATCAGCGTATACACAACTAGATTTGGTAAATTTGTGACTAATTTGTAAGCATTTATACAATCTTAATCAGAATAAGATTTGGGTATTAAATATTTTATAAATATTATGTTTTTCCATACGAGTGCTTTACATTTTTGGCAAAATTTATGACTGATTTATATAGAAAAATCAATAAGTTTCATTAATTAATGTGAATTAATGCATTTACTAACATGAAGAAACAACGAACAATACATTTCCTACAGTATTTGTTGATGTTAGTTAACATTAGTTCATGAAAATACAGTTGTTCATTGTTAGTTCATTCTAATTCACGGTGCATTAACTAATGTTAACAAGCATGGACTTAGATGTTAATAATGCACTAGTACTGTAAATGTTTAATTATGATTAATAAATGCTGTACAAGTGTTGTTCATGATTAGTTCATGTTAGTAAATGCATTAACTAATAATAAACCTTATAAGCCTTCCCGAAAAATCCATATGAATAATCCATAGAGTCAAGTCTGTATCTAATAAGACTGAGTTGGAATCTTTTGTCTGCAATCTTAGGAAATAGAAAATGGTTCTCAAATATGTCTGAATTATGCTAATATGTTTATTTTGGGAGGAAAAGAACAACAACAACAACAACAGCAACAACATTCAATTAAATGCTGTTTTATATTTATTTATAAAACTGGAATACAGTAAGAGTATAGAGAGTATATTTCATAACTATAGCTGATAACTGAGCTTTCCATCAAAGTACAAGGTTAATAATTCATAGTGTAATACAGCAATATAATCATTTGTATTTTTGACAAGTAGTAGTTTTCCTTCACAACGCCTGTGGAAAATTAACGCAAATCAAAATATACGACCACAGATCAAAACAGGGCATTTCAGCCCCTTAAAAAGCTCTGATGTGCTCTACAACTTACAGTAGTTTAAGACAAAGTGTGCTGCAAATTATTGTGCTGTTTCTTTGCATCAAGCGAAAACAGTGAGCCGTATGACAACATCACAGAATATTGGTCCAACCCGTTCATTCACACATTTGTTGCTTAATATCGTGACTGATCTCTTAAGATGGTTTACCGCAAGCGTTCTTTCTACATTACATTTCTATTGTCCAAAGTCAAACACAAACCCTCAGTGGATATTCACAAGGATAAGAAGGCTGCGGTTTGTAATCTCCCCTTCAGCATCAGTCCCGTTTCTTTGGGTTAATTCCTCTTGCTCTGACCTAATGTCAGCTGAGAGGTAAAACAGCTCGGTTTAATACAGAAGAGTGCAGATAAAGAAAGACTGAGAAATTAAAAGGCACTTTGCTAAAAGTATCTGTCTAGCAGCTGCTTCCTTCCTCTGAGGGTGTAAAAAGCGTTTACAGCTACTAAAATCAGACACGGCAAAATAATGTCAAATCAAAAAACATCGCAAATTTCTGAAGTATTCTGAAGCTAGAGTTTGTAAAGGATGTATTATTGAGGCTGAATAGTACATTCAAGTGATAAATCTGAATGATTAATTAATGTGCATAAATTTACCTTTAAAAACAAAATGACATAAACATGTTCAAGGCAAAATGACTAAGAGTCCAGAAAGGCTATTAAATCAGTGTTTTAAGCCAAAATGGTATAAAAATATACATCAGATCACACAAGGGTATTGCACGGTTAATGAAAATATCTACCATATTTCCTATAGCATATTCAACATTTGATTGATGGTGGTCGCATTATATCAGACGCACACAATCAACACGTCACATCAACACATGTCTGCCGTTCAAAAAACACATCAACTGTTGCTTTTCTGAGGAAACACTTGTAAGACTTTAAGGGCTTTGTAAGGATTTGTTCATGAAGAGGTTTCGGTTTGCCAGTGGTGACCATAAAGGAGCGAGATGTTTTGTAACACTTCCAACCAGACTTTATAACAAAAGAGGTATTGTTCCTGAAATCAGAGAAAAGAAAGACAAAACCTTTGTAGATTTATTCAACTACTCTCAGGGCCCTATGATTTCCTCAATGCGGAAAATGAAGACAGAACTGTGCAATTCAGCCATAAATGTAGAATTATCTGAATTTCACAATTTGGTCAATTTTATATGAATAAATCAAACGTAACGCTGTAAGTATAATTTTTAGAGAAGTTTTAAGACAAAATTAAGTAAAAAAAGACAATGGAATGTAATAGAATTTGAGAAAGTCTTACTTTTTTTTACTTTAAAAAAATATTATTCTGTGTTTTGTTTCAATCTCTCACTATTTGCATTAAGCCTTTTTTTGCATAAAGCCGTGGTCACAGTGAACTTTTCACTCTATAGACTTCTATTCATTCGCATGTGATTGCGGTAGGCCAGAAACGCAAGCTCGAGCATCAGGTTTCACATATGTCCCAGCGTTCGACAGTGCAAGTTCAAAAAATTGCATCACATGATTGCGTGAGACCAATAGAAGATCAAGATGTTACCTCTCTGTACAGAAATGCAAAATATTGAGCAATTGCTTGCTTTATCAAAGTCTAATTGTCTAGTTTAATCCCGCCCCTTCTTGCAGAATTTTGCATGCTCAAACTGTGTGACCGTGGCTCAAGTCCAAACCTCAAGGAAGCTTAACAACATTTATTGCGAATTAAGAGTTTATAAAAATTTGTGGTAACACTTTATTTTGATGGTCCATTTGAGTATTAGTAGACTTTCTGCTTAATATCTGTTGATACCGCTGCAAAACAGACATTTAACTGACCATAAAAAACTTTGCAAGTACATGTCAACTTACACTAACCCTAACCCCAACCCCAACCTAACAGTCTACTTCTAATCTAATGAAAATTAGTAGACATATAGATGCAATGTAACTTAAATTCAACAAACGGACCATTAAAATAAAGTGTGACCAAATTTGTCATTGCTATCACTCATTTCTCATGTGATTCTTCAAAAATGCACATTAAACACTGGGTGATAAAAACGCAGCTAATTGGCAAAAAAGCCATTAAGAAAATAAAACTAAGTGGATTTCATAGGGCCCTACATACTGTACATTTTTAAAAACAGATGAATATTAACAACATCAAGCACTGCATTTATCGGTAACACTTTAGTTTAGGTCACAATTCATTTTATTAACTGGCTTATTACCTGCCTACACTTAAGATATTAAATGTTCATTAGTTAGATCTTTTGCATCCCTAATCCTACCCAAAACCTAAACTCAACGTCTCCCTTACTAACTATTAATAAACAGCTAATTAGTAGTTTATTAATGTGGTGATGTTAGTTAATGGTTTGTTAATACCATGAATTGCGACATAAAGTGTTACCCATTTATCCTTCCCTCATTTTTATGGATATTAAAAGCAGTAACACTTCAGAATAATGGTCCATTAGTTAATGTATGTACTGACATTAACTAAGTATGAATAATCTTGTAAAGCATTTATTAATCATAGGACAACATTGACTAATGCCTTATTAAAATCCAAAGTTGTGCTCGTTAACATTAGTTAACGCACTGTGAGCTAACATGAACTCACGTTATTTAACTTAAATAGCATTAATTAACATTAACAAGGGTGAATAAATGGCGTAATAAATGTATTACTAATTGTTAATTTATTTTAGTACCATACCTGTCAACATTGGAATGTAAAAATAAGGGATATCCCCCCCCTATCCCTTTCTTCACTGTATAACTTACACATTCTGATTAAAGAGTAACGAATGAATCTCCTTTATTATGATTTTTCGTTTGATTACATTAAATAACAAAGATGTCACTTTAAAATATATTATAATAACGTTAAAATGAAAGCATTTGTTTACTTTTCTAACTTTTTATGCAAATTTAGGACAAAATAAGTTGTGTTTGGGAAAAACCCCCACAAAACCCAACATTTTTAGATGTTATTATTATTAATTATGTGTATACAGGTATGTCTGTTCAAACACGCACACAAAACCCAGTATCCACTTTCGCTACGCTTCAACACCTGTAATGAAAAGGAAAGGGAATCCCGCCGTTTTAATATTTATTTCAAAGTGTTTCATGCCTAAATAAACCGAAAGCATAGAACAGACTCACATTTAAGAGCAAGGGGCGGCCCCTGGTGGTTCGGCGGTATGGGTTGGGTATAAGGAGGATCGGCTCTTTAATGTTTATTGCCACCCTTCAGAGAAAGACTGAAAATACGGGAGAAATACGGGAAAATACCTTTACGGAATGATAGCAGGATAGAACTGTAAAATACGGGAGAATCCCGGGAAAAACGGGAGGGTTGACAGGTATGGTTAGTACACACATTAACTAATGGACCGTTATTTTAAAGTGTTACCTTGAAAGCTTATTAGATACTGTAAGTTTCAGTTGTTCATGGGCCAAGAAATCATGTGAATTTCCCATCATAACTAACATCACCAAATTACACATTAAACATCCTGATTTGCTCACCTTGGTCTGAATCATGCCATGCCGCTGGAGTCTCATCTCCTTTACAATGTCACTCACATTAATCTGCAAAACAAAGTACATACATTTATCTCTTCAGAACTATTTATATACTGTGTAAATAAATGAGACTTTGACATTATCTACTGGTTACAGATCGACGCTGCTGTTGCTGTAGTTGTTTAGTAAAAGACTCACACTGAGGTCTTTCTGGATGAGACTGAGGATGACGTCTGTGCAGATGAGGACTCCTGCTCGGCCGATGCCTGCGCTGCAGTGGACGGTGATGGGCCCTTTAGCGTGAACAGCCCTCATGTAGCGGATGAAGCGCACCAGCTGCTCGGAGGAGTGCGGAGTGCCGTGATCAGGCCACGTGGTGAACTTCAGGTGCTTCACAAAGTGCACATCTCCACTCTGGAAAAGTACACAGGTCTATAATCAGGTGCGTAGTAGATCTGTATTGATTTACATTTTTTTTTTTTCATCAAATTTTTCTTTTATTTTGTATTATTCGAACACAGAAAAAAACATGTCGTAGACAATCAGCATATAGCAGTGTGTATAGTTACACAAGTAATAACCAATATACAGATTGTTAAATGATAATATTAATAATAATGCCAACAACAACAACAATAGTGACAATAAAAAGGAAAAAACTGAAGAATAAATGACAAAGACATACTAAGACAAAAAAAAAAAGATTAATATATATACATATACACATACAAATAAAAATACATAAAACAAATTTCCAAATCAAAAGAGGCAATAAACCAAATCTGTATTTAAGGTTAAGTAAGGGTAAAATTAAGCCAGTTAAAAATAAATAAATAAAAGAATGGTAATAGACAAATAGAAATAGGTATTCAAAACTGTGCTGAAAGAGGTCTACAACAATGAAGAAAAGTTATTAGAAGCCCAAACAGGAAACCTTAATTGATTTAGAATTTTAAACATACATTTAAATCTGCATTTTGAGTTTGTAATGACTCTCGAAACATTAAAACAAGCAAAACCTCCTTGACTATGAATGTACAGTTCAAATAACCTGCTTTTATTATTTGATTATTGTACATCTTCAGCTACATGTACATGTAATCCAAAAACAATTTTCTTTTAGGTAAAGTATGCTACTGCAAATAAAAATTTAAAATACTATTTATTTGTAGACATTAATTACACTGTTGTTGTTCTTTCATTTTTTAAATTAAATTAATAAAAATAAACAAGCCAATAAAAAAGAATAAAATGGAATTTGAGCAACTTTTAGGAAAAAAGGTTAAGTTAAATTAAATATTATTTCAAGAGTTCACACTTAGCTGATGATTGATTATTAAGTTATTGATTATCAGCTGGCTTGGTAAAGACTAGAACCAGCGACATTCTTACTGTGAGGCAACAGTGCTAACCACTGGGCCACCGTGCCACCCATCTAGGAAAGAAGGAGGAGTAGGGGTGGAAGGAGGGATTCTTCAAAATGAAGATGGCTGTGATATGGAACTTAAGGTATTTATAGTGGCTTAGGAATCATCTGATTGGTGAATCATAAATTGAATAATGCGGGACCAGCTGCAAGCAGTCATCTGCACGTGATCCTCTCGAAATTAGTTAATATAAATAAACGTCACATTGAATATGTGTTATGGTTTCAATTAACTGGATGTGCTTTTAGGTCATTAAAATATAATTTAACCAATAAAACTGAGTCTTCAAATTTTAAATTAATAGCAAATGACAGCAATCAATTCGTTTTATAATTGTGGTTTTACACTAAAAAGGTTACAACAAATAGATTTGCTTTGAATAAAATGCACTATTTTCCATGAGGAACATGCTCCTAACCTTTTTTTCCACCATCTTGATGACCTTAATGTGGAAATAACCAAGCATCTGGTAGTTATCCAGGAAGAGCTGGTAACGGCTGGTCTCTTTGGGGACGTCGAGCTTCTCAGGCCAGTATTTGTGGCATTTGACCCGTCCGCGCTCCACCTCTCGAGTCATCATGGCGATCACGTCAGACCTGTTCTCCCACACCATCTGCCAGAAAGTGTCCTGAGTGCCAGGCAAAGGGCCCTGAGCGGAGATGAAGAACAGCTCCTCTGAGCCCACCTTCATACGAATGTAGCTGGCATTGATGTAGCCCTCATTCTCTCCCACTGGAACACGCGTCTTATCGTCTGAATGGTCAGAGACACAGATTATGTGATCAGTTAGTACTAATACACTGATTTCTGCGTTCAGAAACCAATCAATGTTGTTATGATAAATGTGTGTGGGTCAAATATGAGCTGTCTGCATTAAAGGGATAGTTCAGCCAAAATGGAAGTCTCATCATTTACTCATCCTCCACTTGTTCCAAACCTGCTGAACGCAAAGGAAGATATACTGAAGAATGTTGAAAAGCAGCAGCCATTTACTTCTTTATATGTATGTATGTATGTATATAGTATTTTGTCCCCACTACTAAAGTCATTGGCAGTTTTTTCCAGCATTCTCCAAAATATCTAGAATAACTTGTCTAGAATAACCAATTGAGTGTGGATAAATGGTGTGGAAGTTCAAATATTTGGGTGAACTATCCCTTTAAATTAATTTTGTAAAAGTGATTTTATATATACACATACAGGGAAGATCAATAGTGAAAAATTTAGGAAACACTGGTATTGTTCAAAGGTAATGTCATGTTCATTGTCCCAAATATGAAGGAGTTTTAGTTGTGGCTGTAGCCAAATTATTAGCACACTGTTTAAAAAAACAAACAAACAAACAAAAAAACAAAAACAAAGATACATCCAACAACTATAAAACAATTATATAGTTATATGGTTTATTCATCTTGGCCTTCATCTGGAAGTCATGTTGTCTTGAGGTTTCAGTTACTTTAGAATGGCTCACCATCTTGCAAAGTTAGGACAAACTGGAAAGTTTGGCTGCCAATACAAATTCATTGATAGAAGAATAAGGAATTCAATAAATAAGAGGAATCTGAAAGTGTTTCTCCACCATGTTCCAGGAGGACCACCAGCTCTGCGCATTTTCCATGCCTCCTAAACCAAACACACCTGATTGAGATCATAAGCTCATTAGCAGAGACTGAAAGACCTGTAATGGGTGGTGACCTGTGGTGTTGGTGGGATGTGGTTGAGAAAAACTGCTTTAGAATACATGTAATGCTTTAAAACAGCCATTTTAATCCTATTAGGAACTTAAATTAAGAGTAAGCCTCAATATTTTGGAAATTATAGTTTGTTCTCTCATGTTTATTCTATCTTTCACCTTTTATTGAACAAGATAGTGGAGATTATAGACAGGAAAGTGTGGGGAGTAGAAAGAAGGAAAGGATCTGACACATACCTCGAGTTAGAAAACGTACTCGGGATGCCTTGGTTACCTCAGCGCTATATGTCGGTGCACTTTACCATAAGGCTATTGCTGTGTCTGATATTCCTAAAGTGTGTACAGTATGTGAAGTTTCAGCTCAAAATACCACACAAATAATGTACAGTATATCTCTTTGAAACTGCTGCTTTTAGGCTTTGATCCAAATTGTGCCATTTTAGTGACTGTCATTTTAAATTCACATTATATTGTGCTCTTTTCAAAAGAAATCGAGGCTACAAATGTGTCAGCATAGTGGCAGATTCAAAAACAAGACTAGTGTCATAAGCTAATGAGGGATAGATCGTCACTAATAAGCGGGGCTTTCCTCCTCTGATAACATGTATAAAGGCAGAATGCCAATCAAAGTGTTTCTGCAGACTATTTTTATAA
This sequence comes from Danio albolineatus, assembly GCA_903798035.1. Taxonomy (NCBI): domain Eukaryota; kingdom Metazoa; phylum Chordata; class Actinopteri; order Cypriniformes; family Danionidae; genus Danio; species Danio albolineatus. Next base: position 4,165,770 of record CAIGQQ010037872.1, read on the forward strand.
AGTTTGATTATAAAAAATAAAACTAATACATTTTTATCATTAGAAGCTGTTATGCACAGTTGTTGCCACACAACTTTGTTTAAACCCTTTATAAAACTGATTTTTGCATAATAAGTCCCCTTTAAATGCTTTAAATAACGTGTGTAAATGAAATGTCAAAAGTAAAAGCTGGTTCCAGCATCATTCTGCTTTTGTTCATGAAATGAAAAAACAGGTTATTTAGAGCCTATTGGCCATCTTCTGTAAATCAATCTGCTACAAATCTATGATCATTACAACAAAATCAGTACTTTTCACTCAGAAATAAACTGACAAGTTCTAAAAAAGCTTTTTCCTTTTCGTCCATGACCCCTTTGTCTTGGCCAATATTTGAGTACACTTAAGCTTGAATAAGCATGCATGTTATTGAGCCATAATATAAGATAAGAAAACAACAGTTCAGCTCTCTATGACGACCCAAATCCCACAGGCCAACTAAACCATCGAGAGCTCATTATGGAAACCAGAAGGTATACAATTTTTCTCTTTACAAATCAACGCACAAGCAAACAAACAAACCTCTTGTGTATTTACGATCAAACGTATGTTTCCCAAACCACAAACTCATTTTTATTTGAAACGCAGGTAGGAGATTTATAACAGGGCCTCAGCATTCCTGTAATGAGCTGATTGCTGTTGTTGGCTTCGGTAGTCAACGGTGTTATTAATCTACAAACCAAGAATGCAGTAATTTTGGTTTCCCCATAGAGGTGAAGGAACACATTGTGCCGAGGTACAACAAATAGCTGCAAAGAAATGAAACAAGCTCTCAAGGTCATGCTGGTTGGAAACACACGGTGAGAAGAATGAGCTCATGCTATTCTCATGGCGGCTTCAGATTTTTTTTTAAACAACAAATACTTTATCATTTTTGATGACTGGAATCATAAAATATATATTTCACTTGATTTAATGTTTATTATTTTAGCTATAATAAATTATATTATGGTGGCACAGTGGCTCAGTGGTTAGCACTGTCGCCTCACAGCAAGAAGGTCACTGGTTTGAGTCCTGGCTGGGTCAGTTGGCCTTTCTGTGCAAAGTTTGCATGTTCTCCCCGTGTGCGCTTGGGTTTTCTTTGGGTGCTCGGGTTTCCCCCACAGTCCAAAGACATGCACTATAGGTGAACCGAATAGACTATATTGTCTGTAGTGTACAGTATGTGTGTAAATGAGTGTTTCCCAGTGTTGTTTTGCGGCTAGAAAGGCTTCCCCTGCATAAAACATTTGCTGGAATAGTTGGCGGTTCATTCTGTGATGGCGACCCCTGATAAATAAGGGACTAAGCTGAAGGAAAATGAATGAACGAATAAAATTTTATTATCAACTAGACTATTTGGACATTTGGGTCAGCAAATTATTACTGCAGCAAAGTTGCAATAAATGGCCATTTTTATTTTTCTATTCTATTTTTATATAAATACTTTTTAGAACTTTCTACTAGTCAAATTCTGTCATTCTGAAAATGTTAAATGTTTCCAGGAAATATTAAACAACAGAGTTTTCAACATGGGTAATTGGAAATAGTATTACATACAAAATATATTGTTTGATTTTATATAATAACGCCCTACTCATTTTTTACCTTAAATGAAGCCTTCATACACATCAAATATAAAGAACTCTAAGAGAAGCAGTCCAAAGTTTAGAGCCAGTATTATATTATATTATCTTTTTTAACACATTTTAATCAGTTTTTTATTATTTGTTTTTTTTGTTATACTTTAAATTTAAATGTTTATGTAAAGCACTTTGAATTGCCACTGTGTATGAAATGTGCTATATAAATAAACTTGCCTTGCCTATATTATATTATTCATTCATTCATTCATCGATTTTCTTTTCGGCCTAGTCCCTATATTAATCCGGGGTCGCCACAGTGGAATGAACTGCCAACTTATCCAGCACATGTTTTACGCAGCGGATGCCCTTCCAGCTGTAACCCCTCTCTGGGAAAATATTATATTATATTATATTATATTATATTATATTATATTATATT
>CAIGQQ010037872.1:4168209-4181763 GCA_903798035.1 Danio albolineatus
TTATATTATATTATATTATATTATATTATATTATATTATATTATATTGTGTTATATTGTGTTATATTATATTATATTATATTATATTATATTATATCATATTATATCATATTATATTATATTATCGCACTTATATATTATATTATACCACTTTCATAAATGAATTTTTAATCTTTTAGTAACTGCTTAAAATTAAAATAGATTAAATAAATAAACAAGTGTTTCTTTCATGTGTCATGCAACAGTTTCAATAAATAAAAAGAGGAATAAAAAAGGACATTTCCCTCACTTTAGGAAGGTCGCATTTGTTAGTAGCGTGTTTTCTCTTGTGTGCAATGTACAGGGAGAATACTAAAGCCACTGCTGTTGTAACTCTCTAAAGGGGGCTCTTGCAAAAACATGTTCAACAGCTCAGAAGAGGAAAGGGCTGAAAAATAAAACCGAGAAAGAGAAGAAGATAAACAAAAGGGGGGCGCATGTAAGCAGGGGAAGCGTGTGTCACTGGGAGTAGGTAAATTCGCCCTCCACAATGGGTGGCATCGGCTTCCTGGAGAAGTTCGCGGCCCTTGAACTCTCTCCAGCAATAACAGTGGTTTAAGTCCCAGGGGCCTCACACTTTTCAATCCAGCGTGCTTTATTCAGGGAACAGAAGCCCAGTGAGCTGCCGTGATAATAAACAAACACTCCAGGGCCAAACTGCAGCCAGTTTCCCTCCTGCCAGCGCATGAAGCGCAGTATTGTGCCTGGTCTGTTCACAGAGACCCCTTCATTTGAACAAAAGTGACCCCGCACATGTATGGATGTTTCCTATTAACAGTCAAAGCAGATCTGTGAGTCACACATCTCCTGTTGGAGTTTGTTATGATGGCAAACAACGCCTCTGACCTCCTTACATTTCACACCAGCAAAAAAACTGAATCCGTACAAACAGGATAACGGTAAAAATATCAGCTCATGGGTGAGGAGATCCGGAAAGCCGCAAAGAGGTGCCAGATAGAGTGTGAAAAAGTGAGTCCAGTAGATGGATACACTGGCAATGTAATCCTATATCTTGGACACCAGGGAGCAAATAACCAGGGATTGGTTACATTTCACTTAATTGCTGTGTCATGTGTTCCACTGTTTGTGGGTAAATGTATACAAGGATCACGTTCACTGTTGTCTAACACTGAACACATGCTCAAACAGGAGATTTGTGACTCAAATAAATTTACATGGAAAAAATTGTAGTATTTTACTATTGTAAAACTTTATACTCTAATGTGATAGATTTTTAAGCACTGATGCATGCCTTAAACATTTTATTTATCAAATACTGTAATTCTGACATCTGTCATGTTTATAGAAAAAACATTATGCATAACAGCTGTTTAAGGCTGATAATATGAAATATTTCTTGAGAAACCACAGAATAACAAAACAAACAATTAATTTTATTTTCTAAAAAAAAGTGGACATTATCTGAAATGTACAATAATGCTCATAATAAATGTATACCAAAACTATTTGCCAAACTGAGAGAAGACTGTTCTGATATTTGGAGTATTTATTTATTCATTCAATTGTGAAAAAGTTCTTTTTTAACAGAGATTCATCTTGGCCTATTATGACTTTACAGTGTTGCATGATATTTCACAAAAATATTGTTTATTGGAACTTTTTATTCAGCAAATACACTCACCGGACACTTTATTAAGTACACCTGTCCAACTGCTCGTTAACACAAATTTCTAATCAGCCAATCACATGACTGCAACTCAATGCATTTAGGCATGTAGACACGGTCAAGATAATCCGCTGCAGTTCAAACTGAGCATCAGAATGGGGAGGAAAGGTGATTTAAGTGACTTTGAACATAGCATGGTTGTTTTACGCACAACCATCACTAGGGTTTAATGGTGCGAAAAAAGAGAAAATATCCAGTAACCGGCAGTTCTGTGGGCTCAAATGCCTTGTTGATGCCAGAGGTCAGAGGAGAATGGCCAGAATGGTTCGAGCTAATAGAAAGGCAACAGTAACTCAAATATCCACTCATTACAACCGAGGTATGCAGAAGAGCATGTCTGAACGCACAACATGTCAAACCTTGAGGCAGATGGGCTACAACAGCAGAAGACCAGACCGGGTGCCACTCCTGTTGGCTGAGAACAGGAAACTAAGGCTACAATTTGCACAGGCTTACCAAAATTGGAGATTAAAAGATTGGAAAATGTTGCCTGGTCTGATGAGTCTCGATTTCTACTGCATCATTCAGATAGTAGAGTCAGAATTTGGCATCAACAACATGAAAGCATGTCCATCCTGCCTTATATCAACGGTTCAGGCTGCTGGTGGTGGTGTAATAGGGTAGGGGATACTTTCTTGCCAAACTTGGGGCCCACTAGTACCAACTGAGCATTGTGTCAATGCCACAGCCTACCTGAGTACCATGTTCATCCCTTTATAACCACAGTGTGCCCATTTTCTGATGGCTACTTCCAGCAGGATAACGCACCACGTCATAAAGAGTGAATCATCTCAGACTGGTTTCTTGAACATGACAATGAGTTCACTGTACTCGAATGGCCTCCACAGTCACCAAATCTCAATCCAATAGAGCACGTTGGGGATGTGGTGGAACGAGAGATTCGCATCATGGATGTGCAGCCGACAAATCTGCAGCAATTGTGTAATATGATCATATCAATATGGACCAAAATCTCTGAGCAGTATTTCCAGTACTTTTTTGAATCTATGCCTCAAAGGTTTGAGACAGTTCTGAAGGCATAGTAATGTGTACCTAATAAAGTGGCCAGTGAGTGTAAATCTAATTAAATAAATTGTAGATTTGTAACTATATTCACTTAAATGTAAGGAATTATACTGTTTTGCTATTGTAAAACTGAATAATGTGACTTTAAAATGACATAGGACAATGTACATTAATTAATTTACCCTCAAAAACTAAGCTCGTATTCATTTTACAGTAAACATCTGCATACATTTTTTTGTAAGAATTTCCTGGAATTTGTGTTCAGTGTGTGGTCCATGTGGTTTCAGAATGGTGTGAAAAAGTACACCCAAAAATCTTTTTATGAGAACTGAGGCTTACAAACTGTAAAACGGCAATAAAACTCCAAACTAAGGAGGGTTTGTGGTGGATTATGGGAGAAGCAGAGGGACTTACAAGGCAGGATTTCCCTGTATCTGTTCTTTTCCCGGTTTTCAGGTGCTTTTCCAACCAGGCAGTTGTCTGAAGGGTTTAAATGCTCCAAAGCCTATAAAAACAGCCATACTTGTTCACTCATTTACACACGTGAAGTATCATTACATTTCAGACATTATCTTACTATCAAAAAGACGAACAATAAGTTATAATAGGACAATATATGGATCTGTCTGCTTCTTTAAATGAACAACATTGAATATACATAAAGGGCCAGTTCACACATAATTTAAAATGATGTCATACTTGTTTCAAACATATTTAAGTCTTTTTGAACTCATTTTAATGTATGTTGGAAACCGGTGGCCATTAAGTTCCATAGTGATTTTTTTTCTCCCCACTGTGGAATGACTAAACAGTAGGTTATCATCATTCAAAATAACACACTCACCACAAAGTTTTGAACAGTTGTGGGTGAGTAACTTTTCATTTTTGGGTAAAATATTACTTTAAGATATGTGCTACAGTATGTGTTATGTAGATGTTGACAGGGACTTACCATAAATTCTTTGACCAGATCTTGCTTTTCTAGCTGCTCGAGGGCCTGGATGAGGACTTTGACCCTGGAGCCGGAGTACTGCCCATTCTTAGGGGGAGAAATCACTGCAAGACTGGAAAGCTCCTCTTCTGACACGATTGGCCGACCTGAATGTAATTACAGATCTTTTTATTCTAGTTGCTGCAGCTATGCACGCTAAAATCACTTACCAGCTTTCCATATATACATATATGTTCCAATATATCAATTATATGTGTTAACTGACAATGATAGTCTGACATGATCGATCTTAACTGCATATCTATATATACTGTATATATGCAGATAGATAGATAGATAGATAGATAGATAGATAGATAGATAGATAGATAAATAGATAGATAGATAGATAGATAGATCTAAAAAGCCAATGTAGACATGTACAGTTCAAACTAAGCATCAGAGTGGTGAAAAATGTGATTAAAGTGACTTTGTAAGTAACTTTTTAACCTCAGTAAGTTTGCCAGATGGGCTGATTTAAACAGATCATCTCTAAATTTTACAGAGAATGATTCAAAGAGGAGAAATGGGGTGTGGGAGCTACATAAATGATTTGTTGATGGCGGGAGAATGACCAGACTGGTTCAAGCTAACAGAAAGACAACCGTCAGTCTGTTGTGACAGTAACAGTAACCACTCATAGGTCATTAACCACACCTGAGGGAGAGCATCTCTGAATCCACAACAAATTGAAACTTGATGCAACAGGGTTACAGTAGCAGAGAACATTAGAGCCACTCCTTCAGCTGAGAGCGTCAATCAAGTCTGCAGTTCACACGGAGATTCTTGGAAAGTGTTTGAAAGAAACTTGCAAAATGCTTGTCTGGTCTGACGAGTATTGATTTCTGCTGCTATATTGATATATTACTAATGGTCAGGTCAGAATTTAGCATTAAAAACTATAAAGCATGTATCATCATGTCTTGAATTAATGGTTCGTGCTGCTGTTGTTGATGCAATGCTGTTTGGGACAATTTCATTGGATATTTTGGGTCCCTTTGTAGGGTCAATCAGCCCGAAGATCGGTATCAGCCGATAATCACATTTCACGACTCGATTGGTACTCATTGATCTGGCCGATCTCATGAACCGATCGCAAGTGTTTGTTTCCAAGTTTACAAGCAGAGGAAGACGTATCCTGGCTATGCATCGGTAGCGCTACAACACATGAGCAGTGTTTCCAAATTGCATTATTAGTAATTTTTCTTACCATTTTTAATCTGTTTGCTCAATTTTCTTTTTATAAAGCTTCTTCTGACCATTACATGTATGCAACATCTTTGCTTAGGTAAGGCGAGATCTCATACTTAAAAGGTAATTGTGCAACTGCAATGGCAAAGGTATATAAAGCTTGAAGAATCAGAATCGGTACTCGTTATCGGCTGATTACCATGACAAGAGATTGGTGCTCAGTATCGGCTGCAAAATTCTGATCGGAGCATTCCTTTCCCTTAGATAACTATTGAGCATTGTTTAAACATCAGCATACCTTAGCTTACATGAAAAAATACTATAAAGACTAACATTATAGCATTTTTGAAGCATATTTATAATAACATGTTGTGGTAATTCAATAGTTACTATGGTAACAGAACTACTAAAGCAGTGGTTCTCAAACTGTGGTACGCGTACCACTAGTGGTACATGAGCTTCCTTCTAGTGGTGCGCGGAGGAATCTCTGAATAATTAAAGTAAAAAATTGAACACATTTTAACCCTTTGACGCATATGATAATGCCGGTGTGATCAGTCAATTGATTTTACAAGGCTAAACCTTTTATTTAAGGGGCTGACAATAATAAATATTGTTAATATAGAGCAGATTAGTTCCTCTATTGTTAATTAGAGGAACTAATCTGCCTTGTTTTTGAACTGTGCAGGGCTGTAGCTGCTTAAATAGGCCTACTATGCTACTGTACTTCAACACCGGTTATTATGGTGGTACTTGGAGAGACAATTTTTTTCTGAGGTGGTACTTGGAGAAAAAAGCTTGAGAACCACTGTAATAAAGTAATAAAAACAATTTAACAAGCGCTCTACTAACTTTTCCACAACTATATAAATTATACTAAAAAGACATCACAGTTGACTGTAGTAAAAACTAAAGTATACAACAATATTAATTATATATTATTCACTTTAGCATTACACTAGAATATATACTGTACCATACACTTTTCTAAGGATAAAAAAAATTATGGTATTTACTATAGTATTTTATTGTGTGGGAGTTTGTCACATAAAATGTCCATTGCTTTATGACCACAAACCCAAGTATAACGCCTCAGTAACACTCTAGTTTAAGTAATAATTCTAAACACAACTAAAAGATTTAGTCAATGGTTTGTTAACAGCTCGAATTGTACCTTAAAACAAAGTAAGACCAAAGCCTCTAATCATAAAGTTTAAATCACCTCAAACTGGTTTCTTGAACATAACAGTTCACTATACTCAAATGGCCTCCACAGCAAGGCAGTTCTGAAGTGTTCCAACCGTGTACTAGCAAGGTTAACTGAGTGTGTATCAGTGGTGTAGTCGGGGCTATACACACGGTATGCCTCCTTTTTTTCATGAGCTGTTTGGGTATTTCGACTTCCGAGGACCAATAATTGTGTATACCCTCGGTATACTCACTTGATTTGCTGAATAGGCTTCCCTAATCTATGTGTATTCAAGTCCCCTTTAACTATTTACCAATTTTTTTTAAAAAACTTGAATCCTTATTAGTTGCAATTGATGCATTTTTGTTTAACTTGCACTATTCCCTGCCCCTTGACGACCACAGCAGCTTTGAGAAAATTTCGTGAGTATTTTTCGAAGGCGACAAAAAGTCAACTGAATGATGTCACTCTGAAACATCGAGGTAAAACTATAAAACAGCATGAAGGGGTGTCCTTTGATTTTGTTTTCCTAATTTAATTTTATTTATTTATTCACTGTTTATGTTAACAACACAATACATGAAATAGTTAAAAACATAATTTTTTTGTACAGTATTAAAATAAATAAATATATTTTAAAATATTCTTATCCTACAAGTCCCTATAAAGTTAAACAGTTGGGTTTTACCCAGGTTACCACAACTTATATATTCAGCCAATCTCCGGGTCTGCTGCGGGCACTATTAGCTAAGCATAAATCATTGCATAGGATTAAACTATTAGCATCTCACTTTAAAATGAACAAATTTATATAAATAATTTTCCTTTTCAAATGGATTGTAAAAAGGTAACACTTTATTTTGATGGTCCATTTGAGTATTAGTAGACTGTCTACTTATTATCTGTTGATGCAGAAACTTTGCAAGTACATGTCAACTTACACTAACCCTAACCCCAACCCTAACCTAACAGTCTACTTATAATCTAATGAGAATTAGATGCAATGTAACTTAAATTCATCAAACAGACCATCAAAATAAAGTGTGACCATAAAAAATGGTCATAATTTACTCCACCTTTACTTGTTCCAAAACGATTTGTCTTTTTTAGTTCACACAAATTTTAAATAAAGCTGGAATCCTGCAACCATTGACTTCCGTAGTATTTGTTTTTCTTCTGTGGAAGTCAGTAGTTACCGCTGACTGATGTCAAATATATACTGCCAATGAATCAAAGAAACATTGACTTCCATTGTTTTTTACCCACTTTTATTTAAAATTTGGGTTAGGTGGGTAATAGTACATCACCTTTTTAGGACTACACCACTGGTGTGTATACATTGTTTACTTTGTCTAATTATAACTAAGACATTGAATGAAAAAGATAATGCAGTCATTTACCTGTCTGAGGAATAGCCTCTGGAGGCGAAGGCTGGGAAGCACAGTCGTCGTCGTCACCATCTTCTTCCTCGTCACTGCTCCAGCCGTCCGACTGGCTGTGCTCTGTTTTCATGGCAGATTTTTCTAGATGCTGCTTCTGGGGGTCTGTCCTGAAGGGGGTACGGGGCAGGAATGAGCAGAGACCTTGACCACATTGCTACGTTCCGGGGCCTGTTATCATGCAAGGCTGATTTTCCTGCGATTTTTCCACCTAAAATGTAAAAAAGCTGCTAATTGCAAGTGCTGCGTACTATAACAAGTGCGGCACGCAGGCCAGCCTAACTAGGAGCCAAAGCTGTGATTATTGGGCCTGTATTTTACTAATGACTCTTTAGTGCCTCCCTGTGGCGATTCCCTGTGAGAGCTATGTTAAGAAGAAAACAAACACAAACAGAATAAAACAAAAACTGCAATGAAATTCAGTCCTCAAGACTTTTTTTATCAGTCACGACATGTTATAAATATATGCATATTTTCTTGTAAATTTCTAAAATGTCAGTTTGGATTAAATGTTAATTCAGAACAAACTTTCAAGTGTCCTACTGTACAATACTCCCTCAGCACTCGTAGTGATAAATGTCATACGGCAGCAGGATCAACAAAAAGTTAGGAAGATAATTAAAGACACTCACTTTTCTTGTAGCATGTCTGTAACTCCCAGAGACGGACAACACCTCTGACAGGTAGGTGTACAGTTTCGACTTTCCTACAGGCAAGAGATAGAAAGAAAAAGGAGAAAGAGAGAGAAAGAGGAGACATGTGATGAGTTAACATACTGTCATCTGAGTTTCCTCTGGAGGCGGTGCTTGCTAATTAATTTCATGGAGAAGCTTTCTAGGTGCTGGAACTTGTCACGCACATCTTGTAATCTGTAATTTACTAAATTCAGCCAGCTTATCAGTTTAGTAATGTACATGCTCACATTTAAAATTATAGTGAAAAACATATACCTGCTCACATTCAGGACAGTCTGAGTGGAAAGACACGTGATCTGGATGTGCTTCAGTTTGTGCTATGAAAAAAAGAAGCATCATCTCAGAAGTTGACCATGAAAACAAAAACACAAAACTAATGTCTCAGTTTCTAACAAGTCATTACTAGTGGTTAAGCTGTTTAGTTTTTTTTTTTTTGACAGTAGTGTTTATGCAGATTTATAAAAAAGCTGGCTAATATAAAAAACTGAATAACATGATTAACTAATTCAATATCAAAATCATTTAATTAGTTTATCAGATCTTTAAAATAGTTCATTATAATTATTCACACTATATAATTATATATTATATAATGTAATGATGACAAATGGTGAAATTAATATGTCAAACATACAGTATGCTACTGTTCAAATGTTTAGGGGCAGTACGAAAAAAGTCATTCAATGTGCTCACCATAAATATAAGCAAATACATTTATTCATTTACCTACCTAGCAAAAGTCTTGTTGTCTATACAGGTTTTGGGAAGAACAAATAATTATTTGACCTTTACTTGATCAATTGGTATCAGAAGTGGCTTATATGAAAGGCAAAGGCCTCTAGACTACACATTTTACCTAAATACAATATGATCATGCCTTGATTTTTAATTATTTAATTAGGAAAGTAAGGTTATTGCTATTGTTTTGCTTAGACAAAAGTATTGTCACTTAGCAGAAATAATGTACAGTATAGAATGTAAAGTCATGGTGCAGTGGAAAAAGAATTGATATTGTGTATGACTCCCATGAGTCATACACATAAATGACTCCCATGAACGACTATATCCATACATCAGGACTCCCAGAGTTCATCAAGATCCTTTGGATTCATCTTCAATGCCTCCTCCTTTATCTTACCCCAGACATGCTCAATAATGTTTATGCCTGGTGACTGGACTGGCCAATCCTGGAGCACCGTGACCTTCTTTGCTGTCAGGAACTTTGATGTGGAGGCTGACGTATGAGAAGGAGTGCTATACTGCTGAAGAATTTGCCCTCTCTTGTGGTTTGTAATGTAATGGGCAGCACAAATGTCTTGATACCTCAAGCTGTTGATGTTGCCATCCACTCTGCAGATCTCTTGCATGCCCCCATACTAATTGTAACCCCAAACCATGATTTTTCCTTCACCAAACTTGACTGATTTCTGTGAGAATCTTGAGTCCATGCGGGTTCCAATAGGTCTTCTGCAGTATTTGTGATGATTGGGATGCAGTTCAACAGATGATTCATCGCAAAAATCAACCTTCTGCCACTTTTCCAAATGAACAACTAGAAGTCAAATTATTAGTTATTGCTCTTACAACTGGGATTGACAAGACTTTTGTCAGGCAGTGTAAATGGATTCATTTATTCCAATTTTATTGACATTTTACAATTATTTTCTGCGATGGAAAAACTGCCAGCATCTTTAGATTTCAAACAATTAGAAATAATTCTAATAAACGTTACTATCATTGTAAATGTTATCAAGTATTATGCGACTAATTACAACTTTATTGTCACGTTAATTCAACTTAAAGATCTGTGATAAAAAAGTATTAAAATTTTTTTATAAAAAAATTAATTAATTAATACATAAATACAAAAACTTCGAAAATAACATATTTTAAATATTTAGTTTTATTTAAAGTTTAGTTACAATGTCAAAACTGATCTAAATACTGGTTTATTATCTATTGAGGATGCAACTATTTATAACTATTTATACTATGTATAGTATATACACTATTTATAAGGTATTGCTTTGTATAGCACTTCCTCCTGGAACTTACTTAAAAGAAACGTTATAAGAAAGACATTATTAGATTAACTAGATTGAGTGCATCATTAAATTATATTTTAATACTGCAGTCAATCTAATGTAATAGATGCCCCAGTACAGTGGAGGGAGACCCGGAGCATGTCGTATCAAGTTTGCTGACCTGCAGAATTCAGTGTGTTGAAATTCCCATGGGCCTCAGCGGGGTAGTTGGAAGCAGAGCAGGCTGACATGGGCAGGATGTCCCTACACACCGTCAGCTGAACCGCGCCCTCCGCCTTCCTCAAAATATCCACAACTTTACTATGGCTCAGTCCTGATACAATGATGCCATTAACCTGCACACACACATAAACACAGTTCTGATGTAAAAATTAATGTTTTCTTGCATGCTCTTTACCTGATTATGCTTCAACAATAAATCAACAATGCTTGTGCACGTCTTGTAAATGTGTTGATTTGTTTTTACTTGAAGAATAAAGCCAGTCACAATTAGATTTGTCTCATGTCACCTAGCATGTAAATGCATTAAAATGTTTTCTGTCAGATTATTGAAGTGTGCATTTGTGATATGTAACAGCTCAGCAAACACTTAAGGTTCCCTTAATAAAAGTTTTTGGTTCTTGTTTGGTTATTTTTTAAAGAACCAAACACTGACGCTGCGTCCACATTCTTTTAAGGTTGTTTTGCAACCATAAATAATCCCAGAACATTGTAGGATGATTATATAAAAACTAACCTATACAGAATGTTCCCTCATGGTTACTCTTATTTTTTGTAACCCTAAAATGTATGTTCCCAGGATGTTGTGGATTGGTTATTTAAAAAAAAAAAACTAAAAATAACATATACAGAATGCTTCCTATAGGTTACTTTTACTTAGATCAGAGTTAGATACAAAAATTATTCAATTTGAATGCTACTGAGGGGAAAATAATCAAATGTAATAATAAAGTCTTGAATGTAAACCATGACAAAGGGTTATTTCAGTTGATTTTTATAAGCTTGATTTGAGTTAGTGTCCATGTAAATGTGTTAACAGAGCGAAAGATTGACACACACCTCCAGAAGGATGTCACCCACTCGCAGACGACCGTCCTGCTCAGCCACGCCCCCACAGCATATGTCCTTCACTCTCAGTGTGCTGCCATTGACTCCGCCCACCAGAGCAAAACCCAGCCCACCACGATCTGGCTTGGTGAACTCTACCTGCAGGATACAGCTCTACAGAGCAGAGGAACATATATATTACATGATATTATGGTATAATATATATGTTTCATTCTGTATAGGTTAGTTTTTTCATATAATATTTAGGTAAATTAACACTGAGGCCTTCTAAAGTACTCCACAGAAATCTTCATTGGAATTAGAATTAACACATTGTTATAAAATGATAAAAATTGATCCGTTTGCTCAGGTCAGTTTAATATTCAGGATACAGGATGTGCATCTACTGAGATTTTTGGTAACACATCACTATATGGTTTAATTTGTTAATATTAGTGTTATAAGATTTGCAAATGAATAAATGCTGTAAAATGTTTTGTTTGTAGTTTAGTCGTGAAGTGAAATATATTGTTCATTAGTTCATAACAAATAATGCAAATAAATAAGACCTTATTGAAAGGTGTTTTCAAAATCTTGATAAAACTCTTCCCAAAGTTCTCAGCTTTTACAGTTTTTTTTACAGATATTTCTGCTGAAGTCCATATGATTAGCCCTCATGTGAAATTTTCATTCTTTTTACATTTTAAAGTGCCATTTAACAGAAAAAATTTACTCATTTACTCATGACTTATAACTCATTTCTAATAACTCATTTCTCTCGGCTTTGCCCTGATAACAGCAATATTTGACTAGTTATTTTGCAGGAGTGCAATTTAAAGACTTAACTAGGTTTATTAGGTGAAAGTTAGTTACCCAATTGAAACAAAAATTCTTAAGGAGGCCTTAAAATGATTATTCTTTTGTTTATTTCAGTCAAACTAAAAGTAAGACTTTTCCAGAATAATATTGAACTAAAATTGAATCGAATCGAATATTTTTTACTGTTCAGTCACAGTATATATGCATACAACATTTGATACAGTTATAGTGAATAGCAAAGTGTCAGCATTTTCATATACAGTAGGCCTGTGAAAAAAAGACAAGTGCCTCTAAACAAGCGACTGTTCTCCTTTTCCAGGAAAGCTTTATCGGCTCGCTTTCTGAATAGTGTAATATTAATGAATTATGATTCCAGTGCTGATGATGATTACGCAGGTACTGTATTTAGAGGTGAATGAAAGAGATTACAAAGCAAGGGTCACATTACAGCCCATGCCGTCAGTCTGAAAAAAGGCAGATGGACAAAAACATACCTCCTGCTCCGCTGTGACCGACAGCCTCTTCCTGAACGGCATGCCACTGTCAGTAACTTGTTTAACTGAAACACAAATCACGGAAAAAGAAAGATTTTGTCTCAGAAAATTCTACCAACACAAAACAAAAACATAAAGTAATTAAAGTCATCAGAAATGAATACAAATCAATTCAGGCATCACACCACAAAATATTAAGAAAATAAAAGGAAAGCAAGTGCAAAGCAATGAAAAACAATAGGCAAACTCACGAACGCCCCCCTCCTGTGCTGCCATTCCGGCAGCAGGTGTGTTGATGCCACTAAAGGTAAACTATGCCTGCTTTTTGAAGCTCTTTCGGACCTCCTGGCCAGCGGTTTCCTAGCAACCCGGATGCCCACTAGATGAGCTGGCCTTTATTCGTCAAGCACATCGAAAGCGCACTTTGATCGGCCAGAGGAGGCCATGTCCCTTGCTAATAATTAATCCTGCACCCGCTGCCCTCTGAGCAGGACATGCCATGTCTGTCAGTGCAGATCTACTGCCACAGAGACACAAGAAACCAAAGGGCTTACCGTCTGCAAGAGCTGAATGCACGTCAGGTGACATGGGCTCCTCCAGGTGAGGGAAACCTTTCTTCTCTTTCCATTCAAACAAACCTGAGGAGAGGAAACGGTCAGGTGTAAACTCATTCTGTTTTAAAATGACCAGTTATCAATTTTAATGTTGTCATTTATCCCACAAGCAATTTAGTTTTTCAATTCCTCTTCTCTTAGTGGTGGTTGGTGGTTAGTAGACTTGATATTTTGTAAGTTTAGTAGTATATTGTTTTTATTACTATCTACATATTCAGGTGTGTGTATATATATATATATATATATATATATATATATATATATATATATATATATATA
>CAIGQQ010037872.1:4182163-4201666 GCA_903798035.1 Danio albolineatus
ATAACCAATATATATATATATATATATATATATATATATTGGTTATATTATAATAAGAATGAAATACTCCTTAAAGTTAGTGTCTTATGCAACTGCATAGCAACAGCACAGCAATCACGTCCACATGTTTTACACAGGCAAGCAGAAATAACATTTTAATGAGATGAATATTTTTACATTTTCTATTTGTTCATTTGGTGTATATACAGTATCAGTGGATAAATTGAGGAAGGACACAATGACTAATTTCAATTCTCGTGTCTCACCTAAATTAAAATGATTTAAATATTCTCAAAACTATTGCAAACTCAACATACTTTACCTAATCTGAGAAATAATGGTGCTAAAATCCAAGCACATGCACCGCAACACAAAATCGAGAGAATCACATATTAGTCATGACTGGCACAGTGGTTAAAAGGCTCTAATAAGAGTTGACACTGAAAATGTGTCGATGTCCAGTGAAGCGTGCAGTGAAAGCCTGGGCTGCTCTGGAGCACCACTTGAGCAGCTTTTCGTCTCATTTCTGTCACTTCAGACTAGGCTGAAACACGTCGATCACGACTGCCCTCTGCAGCCCAGCCGAAGCCTCCACGTGCCCAGAGCAAGAGAAAACACCCCACTCACGGCCAGAGCTGCCACCTCGCCCACGGGAAGGTTAAAGTCTTTGTGTAACTCCACAGACTCCATAATACAAGCACACTCTCAAAATCATGTAGAATGAAAATATATATCGTGTTCTGTTCTGTTCCATCTGGTATGATGGAGGTTGAAGGTTTCTGATCACAAATGGACCAAGACGTACTATATTTCCGGCTACAGCATTTCCACCTGATATTAACACAATTATCTCGTCTCTTGTGACCACTTGAGTTAAAGACATTTTGGAATTCCCTACGTCACATTATTAGGCTGACTAATAGGCACCCATGGAGAGAGCGAAATACGACCCAGGGAGTACGTTTTTTTTTGCAGTTTTTGTTTTCGCAAATCCACCAGAGGGCAGTCTGTACGCTTTTTCAGATCTCAAATTTCTCTCATGAACGCCATTCGTGCCTGCTCCTCTCGCGTAAATCCACCAGTCGACTGACTGACTAACTGACGATACACCCGCCCACCCCCCTCCCTTAACCCAACCGACAGTGTTTTCATAAGCAATCCAGAAAAAGTAAAGCCCTTGTGGTAGCCTGATTTTTACCACAACGATTTTCAGATCTTACCACATTCTCGTCCTGTTATTTACTTGATTATTTAATATTTTTGCCTGTTGTTTTTGTTTTACCTGCTTTCTGGAACCGTTCTTGGCCGGACTCAAACCCCGTCATCACATTTAACTCCTCTCTGCTTCTAAAGTCTACCAACGTATGTGGCGAGCTACTGGGCAAACTGTTTAAAAGAGAAAAGCCACCCACATGGAGGTAAGCGGTCGGTGGCATCATACCGCCATTCATCATACCGTTCATTTTAAAGACGAAATGCAGCCATACGTAGCTCTGGCTACATAATTTGTGCTCTCCAGAAATGTATACAGGGGTACGCTTTCACGATGAGTCTGTTAGCAACCTCCATTAAATGATCAGTGGCTTCTGTTCGAGTGAAAAGGAAGCAAAATATGAGGGATATCTGGATGTCCGTTATGATTTTAATACTAAAGTATGTTTTGTATGAATATCTTGTCTTGGCATGGTGTCTTAGAGCACATTTCATAATGATCACATATTAAAGGTCACCTATTTTACCCCTTTTTCAAGATTTAAGATTTCTCAGCTCAAAACACCCATCAGATTATTTATTATACCTTTCAGAATATTGGAATTTACTGCTTTGAACAAAATGTAGTTGTTTTTGTGGCCTGTGCCGGCTGCATCAGATAAACAGCAGAGTGACATGAAGGACGCAGATCTCACGTAACATTTGTGAGAAATACTACAGTAAGAACTTTCCCAATGATTATTTGATGTATTTGTTGTGGAGTTAAGGGAAGCTTTTCTGTGACGATGAGTCACACAAAATGTCGTTACAAAGTTCACGCACATGCACACAGACACACGCACAACGAAAACACGCCCACACATCGTGCGCGTTTAACTTTGCACTGTTTTTGCATGGCAAATGTGATAGGATATACAATAATATCCACTGCTGTACGGATATCCGTTACTTTAATGTAGATAATAAATCTGATTTAATGTCCTCAAACCAGGGTTGAAGTGTCTTCTTTTATAATTTTACTGACATGCGGCTGTGGTGATAAAGGTAAAATTGCTGTAATTCATTACAAACATGCACTGTTTTAAAAACGTTTGCAGCTGTCAATCAATTCGGTGGGTGGGGAAACTGCACTCCAACATCACGTTGCAGTGGGCTTTAAAATGGGAAGGATTTGGATCTAATTTTAACATCAGGAAATTAAAAAAAAGAGACTTAATGTCTTTACATCACCCCAATATGACTGTGGACACACTATACCCACACACAGTTCTGTCTAAACAGCTTCCAAAAGATGATTTTCATCATAGGTGCTCTTTAGCTTTTGTTGCCTGTTTATTTACACTATGGTCTAATGCAGGCATGTCCAAACTGGGTCCCGGAGGGCTGGTGTCCTGCAGATTTTAGCTCCAACTTGCCTCAACACACCTGCATGGATGTTTCTAGAAAGCCTAGTTAGAGCTTGATTAGCTGGCCCAGGTGTGTCTGATTGGGGTTGGAACTAAACTTTGTAGGACAGCGGCCCTCCAGGACCGAGTTTGGACATCCCTGGTCTAATGCATTTTGGACTACCTATGGAATTGGTTGAAAGTGGATAGGTTTAAAACATCATCCACTTGGGACAAGAATGACAAAAATGTATATTTACCTCAGACAAACTTATCAATTTAACAAATTATCCCAATAACTCAAGCAGATCTACTAAATCAAACATACCGTTCCATTTATCTCTTGGTATAACTGGTTGATCATCTCTGGAGTAGAGAAAAAGAAGAAGAAAACAAAACATTAAACAACCAATGAGAAAAGCAAACGCAGAGGCTTTGCACAGGATAATTAATGCTCCTATTGATCATACTCCAATCTCACCTCATGGCTTTAAGTCTGACTTTGCGTGGGGAGCTCTCACACACTTTCACCGCATCCTCCAGCGTCATTCCCAGAGTGCATCTCCCACATATGTAAACAATCTTGTCATTGGGCTGAATGCTGCCCTCCTCACTAGCAGGAGAGCTCAGCACCACTTCCTGCACATAAATTCCTTGCCATTTGCTTCCAATCCCCCCTGTTAGCTTGATGCCTGTACAGACAAATGCAAAAAATAAAGTAAAATAAATAAATCAGCCTTTTAAATGAAATACAAGAATTCATTCAGTCTTCTAGGGCCCCCAAGCAAAACACTGCAAAGGATAAAGATCAAAATATTTCATCTGTTCTATCAGAACAATTTCACAAACTGTACATGAGTAGAAACAGTAAGTAATATGATAAAACAAGGGGACAAAATGACAAACATTTGTGCCTACTTAAAGGGCTAGTTCACTCAAAAGTGAAAATTTACTCACTATTTACTCTCCCAAACATTGGTTCCAAACCTTTATGACTTTCTTTTTTCTTTTGAACACTAAAACAGATATTTTGAAGAATGCTGAAACCTGTAACCACAGACATCCATAGAAAAAACAAATATTATTGAGTGGTTATTTTGAGCTTTCTTCAATGTAGCATCTTTTGTGTTCAACAGACGAAAAAAAAAAACTCAAGCAGGTTTGGATCAATCGAATAGTTAGTAAATGATGACCAGATTTTTAGTTTTGGGTGAACTATCCCTTTAATTAATAGCTGCTATAAAATATTAGCAGCCTTATTTACTTTTTGACATACTTTAGTGTGTCAGTTTATTAAAAAACATTTTATAAACAGTAATGCATTTGTAATTATCTTTTAAACATTCTAATAAAAGTCTGGAAATTACTGATAATTGAGTAGATTGCATTTATAGCACAAACATGACTTTATTCTTTGAATTTCCAGCTACCTGAAAAATGAGAAACGTTGTGCTTTGCATAAAAAAAATCTATCTTCAGGGTCTAAAAGTGAATTTTACACATTATTCAGACTTTTTTCTGTGAATTTCTGTCATCATCATCTGCTAAAGGTGAAGAGTGCCAGTGTTCTGCAGATAAAGTCTTTCTCTAAAGAAGTTCCCCAGTTGCGTGAACATCTGGTACCAAACAAGGGGAAATCCTGTTTGCTTTTGTTTCTAGTCTACATCTTGTCATGTGCAAGAAAACAGTGTTACTCCAGCCTGTCATGCCAGCGACTGACAATCATTCATTCAAATAAACAACGTTTAAGTGTGCACTGAAGCTCAAAGTAGCCTAAACCTTTCCTTGTTCTGCCGCATCTTGGACTAAACACACAGAAATCTGTCTGGGAAAGTGTCTCCTTCGCAGCTCAATTCACTTATTTTTTATATTATCGTATTATTAGTAAATCATCTTTGAGAGCAAGGGGCTCCCTGTTGGCCCTACTTTACAGTACATACTGTATAGGGAAGATTGGGACTGAGTCAGAGAATTGCAGGTTCCAGAACATGTATTTCCTCACCCAGTTGTCCAGATGGAGTCTTGGATATGATGATGTCGTGCAGGGTATCAGGAGGTGGTGGAGGGAGCAGATTTTGCACAGCTCTGCCCAGCACCATGTGCAGTCTTTTGGAGGAGCACCTGAGGATGCTGATTGCCACGTCATCTGTCACGCTGGTCACATTATGACCATTCACCTACAAATACAAAGAGAACACGGTAATTCAGTCAAAAATCAAATCCTCTGAAATGGGCAGCATGTTGATAATGACATAACTGTAAACGTGTGTGGAAAAAGATGTACCATGATAAGCCTGTCTCCTGCCCTCAGTCTGCCATCTGCTTTGGCTGGATTATCCAGGACATCCTGGACATAATAGCAGTTGTCCAATTTACTTCTGGTTATTGTAAAACCGAAGCTTCCACACCAGGATTTGGTCAGCGAGACGGTCAGCTCAAACTCCTTTAACACGTCCTGAAAGGTGACAAGAAGAAATTAATTTGTGATCAATAGAGTTAAGCTTGTCCACTAGCTAGACCAGCATTAATAATAAGATTACACACTTAATTTTAATGGTCTCCTTTAGACTTTTATTTCATAGACTTTTATTTTGAACAATAGCTGCATTTTGATGGCTCTCAAACTTGCATTCGACAAATTTAAGTAACTGTGCATGTACATGTCAAATTATTTTAATAAATCTAACCTAACAGTCCACTAATACCGTAATACAGGGGTTTTCAGTAGTTTTAGATGCCCAAATATTACCTACAAACATTATCATTATCATAACTCTAAAATATTTAGTTTCTTTAGTACATTTTATATACATTTACTATTATTTCTTTTACATTTAGTACATTTAGCATAATTTTATACATTTATTTATCTCAAATCCTATCATTAATTTTAATCTAATAAAATCTAATGTAGATCATTTATTTGAATAGTATTTAATTGTACCGTTTTATATTTAGTACAATTATTATTATTTAGTACAAATATTTTAATAGAATTTTGTATCCTTTTTTGTTTCACCTAATGACTGTTAATTTATTTATCTTAACAAAAAGATACATTATTTGTTCATATTGTTTTTTTTTTTGCATTTGCATTTAATTTTGATTTTTGTTTATTTTTGTCTAAACAACCTCTAACAGAAACTACTTGCTCCAAAGTAAGATTTAAAACAAATTAAGAGACAAATTAAGCTTCTCTTATCAAAGTGTATTCCAGAACTTTGTACATCTACAGCAGGGGTGGGCAAACTTGATCCTGGAGGGCCGGTGTCCTGCAAAGTTTAGCTCCAACTATAATCAAACACACCTGCTTATAGATTTCTAGAGATGTTGAAGACACTGATTAGCATGTTCAGGTGAGTTTGATTAGTGTTGGATCTAAACTGTGCAGGACACCGGCCCTCAGGACCGAGTTTGCCCACCCCTGATCTACAGACAAACACAATCAGGCTTCACCCTTCTGGGATCTTCATCATCCTCTTCGTCTTCATCATCCCAGCCGTTGTTGCTTGGCTGGGCAGGAGGCTCTGCTGGGGATGCTGCTTGAATGGCTTGTTGGTATGTTGGAGGCGTGTTCAGCATTGATGGAGAAAGTGCAGGTACAGGAGGTGGAGCTTCATTGGAGACTGCAGTGCTACCACTCGGAGGAGCCGTGGTGCTGATGGTCAGGTATTCTTCACTAGCAGTCACGGTCAGACCATTAGCTGTGAAGCTTATCATGTTCTCTTCCACTCCTTCATCATTCACGTGACTGTGAAGAGATAATGTGAAGTTAATGTTTGTTTGCGCTAATGTATTTTAATCACAAACTAGTTTTATATTAATATTTTCTTGAATTAGGCAATCAAGAAATCATACAAACCACATGCAACAGGTGATAGAGGATTTTGTTGATTGCTTTTTATTTATTTACATATACAAAAGGTGGCTATGCAGCTTTTGATATCTTTTTTGTACAAAGCCCCACTGCATATAAAGCTGCATATTAAACATTCAATAGAGCTGACCATTTGCATTTCAATTGAAACACATCATGTCCCATCTATTGGTTTTGAAGCAATTAATTAAAAATTATTTGATTTCACAAAAAGATACATTTGTGAATAAACTTTTTAACATCGTAATTAATGAAAAAATATTTTTTAAACACCAAATCAGCATCTATGAACATTTTCTTAAGAATCGTGTGACACTGATGACTGCTAAAATCAGAGTCACGTTAAAATCTACTGTATTTAGAAACTGGAAAATTTCAAATGTATTAATATTTCATAATATTTCTTTGTTATTTTTACTTTATTTACTATATCACATAAATGCAGTCTAAAAAAGGTCTTTCAAAAAAAAAAGAAAAATCTTAACAACATTTAAATTAAAAATTTCTTAGTATAATTTTTTACATATAGTACATTTAGCATAATTTTATACATTTACTTATTTGTCTTAAAATCAGATTCATGTTAAAATATACTGTATTTAAAAATTGGAAAATTTAAACTAATAATAGTTCATAATATTGTTTTTAACTATATTTACCAAAGTATATCACATAAATGCAGCCTTGAAATTTTTTTTTTTATTTTTTTAAAAATCCCAACAAACCCAAACTTTACTCCTAACAACCCCAAACTTTAAAGTTCAATTCAATTCAATTCACTTTTATTTGTATAGCGCTTTTACAATGTAGATTGTGTCAAAGCAGCTTCACATAGAAGGTTATAGAAAATTGAACTTTAAACTTTGCAGTTTGAACTTTTCAAACTTTAAAGTCTTTAAAACACAAAGAGAATTTGATTCCTAATAAAACAAATTTAGGATGATTATGTTATGTTGTACAATGAGTATATCAATAGGTAACCCTTTTTTTCGATGGTCCATTTGAGTATTAGTAGACTGTCTGCTTAATATCTGTTGATGCTGACAATTAACAGACATTTAACTGACTATAAGAAACTTTGCAAGTACTTTACATGTCAATTTACACTAACCCTACCCCTAACCCCAACCCTAACCCCAACCTAACAATCCACTTATAAGCTAATGAGAATTAGTTGCAATGTAACTTAAATTCAACAAATGGACCATCAAAATAAAGTGTGACCTAATAATAATATTAACTTATCATTATAATAATTAATTTATATATCATATCGAATCAAAATGCTCTGCCCTTTACCTGGTACATTCTGGGACATGGTTGCTTCTAGAGACAGTTGGTTCTAATAACTGATGTGCTGAAATTGCAGTTTTTGGTGCTGCTGGAGTTTGTGTAGCGTTGGTTGTTGACCCTTTAAGAATGCTTGGTGTTGGGGGAGGAGTCGGAGGTGGAGGCGGGTCTTTCCTCTCATACTCCTCCACCATAATGACATGAGGTTTTCTTTCTCCACCCTCAGCAGAAGATGGACGGGGAGGTAGAGGCGGAGGAATCGATTTATCAGTATCCACCAGCTCACTCTCCTGCATCTCCTCAGGTGAAGCTTCTTTCTTTAGTCCCATCTCTATCGCCCGCCTCAGGAGGAGCTCACTGAAGTCTGGAGCCACAGACCTCGCTTGTAGGTCAAGAGATCGGGATCTCAGTTCACGCGTTGGAACCTGTCAAAAAGGGATGCCAGTTTGAGAAATAACGTCATTTTATTTTATTTTTAAAATTTATCAAAAAAGGATGCTACCAGAAAGGTGTCAATTTCTGTATGTTCATCCTGTGAAGGTCTGCAGATTGACAGTCTGATCTCAGACGGAGACTTTTGGAGGAGATGCAGAACCTCCTGTGGGAAAAGAAAGATGTACATTACAGTTAAGACATTCAGGGTTGTAGGATTCATTTAAAAAAGAGAATTCCCTTATTTTTCGCTAATATTATTTTAAAATATAAAACTTTCATTCATTCATTTATTTTCTTTTCGGCTTAGTCCCTTTATTAATCTGGGGTCACCACAGCGGAATGAACTGCCAACTTATCCAGCATATGTTTTACCCAGCAGATGTTTTACGCAGCTGATGCCAGGATATGTTTTATGCAGCGGATGCAGCTGCAACCCATCTCTGGGAAACATATATACACACTCATACACTACAGACAATTTAGCTTATCCAATTCACCTATACCACATGTCTTTTGACTTGTGGGGGAATCCGGAGCACCTGGAGGAAACCCATGCGACCACGGGGAGAACATCCAAACTCCACACAGAAATGCCAGACTTTCTTGCTGTGAGGCGAACGTGCTACCCACTACGCCAAAATGGCGCCCGAATATAAAACTTTACATAATTTAGATTTACATAATTTATTTAATTTAGCTGTTTAAACCCTTTAACAGGCATCGTAACCACCTGGTTGATATTTTAGCCATAGGATATCACTATTATATTAATTTCTTGTTACTATTTATCAGTTTTGTCAGTATATTATTCAATGCAAGCGTGGACCAAACAAATTATATTCAAGAAGTGCACCTTAATTTTATGTATATTATCAATGTTGAAAACAGTTGTGCTGTTTAAGGGTAAGCATTGCAGTTAAAACTCTGGACAATTTTGAGCTTTTGGGTTTTTCATAAAGTTTTATTTTACATCTAATAGAAAGAAAACATTTAAAATACACTTTTACTGTGATTATTTAGCTCTCTATGCATTTGTGTCTCTACAAAATATATTTTGAAGGCATTTGTTTTTTGACTATTCAAAGTATTTTCTGAATTTTCTGAACTTTAATTGAGATGCCCAAAATCCCCTCTGCAAAAGCTTTGACTCAAATGAATCAAATACTGCATGTCAAAACATTTTAAAATTTGTAGTAAATCTTTGTAGTACACATTTGTTGAGTTAGATTTGGGAATGGTGAATATGAATAATACATTGTTTACCTCATAGGATAGGCCTCTGACAGGTTCTCCATTGACAGCAAGTATTATGTCTCCCTCCTTCAGAAGGCCACAATCCCCTGCAGGATGGCCAGAGGAAAGACTCTTGATCTGCACAATGTTTTCCTGTTCAGGACCCAGCTCAGATATGAGGAAACTGAAGCCCAAGCCACTGAAACTCTTCTGCAACGTCACCTCCAGGATATTTTCTGACACAAATCCAGAGTGAAAATCATAATCACACACAAAACATCTATGAACAGTTATAGGGATGGTTCATCAGAAAATCTTTCTCTGAGTTACTCACCCAACACGTATGGCTTATGAATTGCCATATATTCTGGCCACTCTTTAATGTAATGGGAATTAATGAGGACTGGGGCTGTTAACCTTCAAAATGACTACTATAAATTAGATCTGTTGAATGTATCAGTTAATCTGATATACAAAGACACTCTGAATGATTTGTTTCCCAAAGGGACAGATCTGATTAAACTTTTTGACTCTGATAAGACCAGGTCCTAGCTGTTAACTCACTGACGAGTAGATTATTAGTGAATTTGATTGCAATCTTTCTGTCATAAAAATCTCTCTCCCTATATATGCAATTTAAAAAACATACATTAGAATTAGATTTTTTTTCATTATATTATACTTATCATTTTTATTAGTGTGTTGTCTTTTATTTATTTCTATTTAGCTTTACATTAACTATTTATTTCTGTATTAGTTTGAATCATTTTCTATTTACTTCAGTTTGCTATCAGAGCATTTCTAATGTTTAAAGGTCCCGTGAAGTGCTTTAAAATGTGCATTTTTATTTGATGTTTGACGTAATCTCTACTGAAAATCGAAGAGAGGCCAGGACATAGAGTAGCTCCTCCCCTTTTTAAAAGTAGCCAATAGCGTTTTGTTTCATCACAGCTCTGCCAGTGAGAGTGGTTAAGCTCAAGCGCATCAAATGAAAAGCAAATGTGAAGCATCTTGAATGAGGCGGTGTATTTCAGACACTAGAGAGCATTTGATTGGTCAACATTTGATAAAAACCTGAAGTATGATGTGATGTGAAAAAAGACGTTGATCCATTTAGGTGAAAGTGACAAACTGCAAGCTTTACATGTTTGTATCGGTTTAATATCTTCTAAATGTGAATTTTGTCATTGTTTTGTACCACACTGATATCTTTAACTAGCATACGGATACTAACATCTGAAAAACATTAGTTTAATTTCACCAGACCTTTAAATAAATTGTCAAATGGTTGATTTGCATTCTTTTTCCTGTATAGTAACTATACAGGACAGTATGCAGTATAGTATGCAGTATAGTATGCAGTATAGTATGCAGTATAGTGCATTTCCTGTATAGTAAGCAGCTTTTAAGGACTGCCCAGAACATTAGTAGTTGTAGCTCTCATCCTCTCTTTGAGGAGTTCATCCTGCTCCCCTCAGGTCAAAGGTTTCAGATGCTTTTTAGTCAAACAAAACGTTACAGGAGTAGCTTTGTCCCATCATCGGTTGTTGCTTTGAATAAATTGCAATATTTTAAGGTACTTTTGTATGTGTATATGTGGGTATATAGGTGTATGTGATGTAATGTATTGTTTGTATCAAATGCCAAACTTATGCTGCAAAAAGAATCTACCTACGGGTATCAATAAAGTCAACAACAATTTTTGAAACTTGAAAGCCCCAGCACCACTGAATTCATCATTACACTATTACTGTTCACAACACCTTTCTAAAACTGACTCTCTGTGTCATACAGAAAGTTAGTCATGTAAATCAGGTAAGTTGGGCATGAAATGAGGTTGTGTAAATTATTGTAAAAACATAATGTCCTATAAAATACACAAGATTTTGAAAACAAATGTGAGAATAAATGTCAGAATTGATGTAAAACATATGTATACACACATAAAAACAAAATTCCTCTGGCTAAGATCTAAATTTGGCTGTGTCTTACTAAGCTGAGACTGTTGGTCTGACAACTAGCACAGTGTTGCTGTCAGATTGAGTTGAAATGTTCTGCAGTGTTTTCTCCCCCTCTTTGATCCCCAGCTCACCATCTGACACAAATCTGAAGTCCTTGGTCCTGACAGACAAGGGCGTTTGGAGCGGCACATCTCTCCTCAGGGGGGCACTGAGGGGTGAAGGAGATCTCCGTCTCTCCAATGTGGACGAGGCACTGGAAGTGTCCAGCACAATCGGAGGCTCTCGCTCCAGAACCAGACTCACCACCTGAAAAAAAAAACATCACGGGCATTAAAGCTTCACAAGCCTAATAATACACAATGGCTGCTACACCTATCCGCTAATTAAGTCTATAGTTTCCAGATCAGATGCCAAAAAATGAACACAGCGTTCCCAAAGAGTTTCTGGAATGTATTTTAACAGGTCTGTTCAAGACATTGAAAATGAGGAAATTTGACATTTTTCGGTCGTGAATAATCAGCCATGTATGTTTGTCATTTTTAAGTTTACATTGCATTTATCATGATGTAGTTTTTTGTAGTTTTTATAGTTATGGTTGGGCTATTTTTAAGTCATTTTAAATTAATCCCACTGCTTATACCGGGATGTTAAATGAATCTTTAGTTAATGATTAAATAAATGTTGTAAAAATGTTACAGGCTAATTGAAAAGATTGACCAATTCCTTGGGATAAATAAAACAATTCAATCTAACTTGCAGTCCAGCTTTGTTTCAGGGTATGCGTCCAAAACATACAGTTGAAGTCAAAATAATTAGCCCTCTTGTGATTTTTTTTTTTTTCAAATATTTCCCAAATGATGTTTAACAGAGCAAGTTGTTTTTTCACAGTATTTTTTATAATACTTTGTCTTCTAGAGAAAAAGTCTAATTTGTTTTATTTTGGCTAGAATAAAAACAGTTTTTAATTTGTAAAACCATTTCAGGTTAATATTATATGTAATTTTTTTCCGATTGTCTACAAAACAAACTATTATGTTTAGACGTGTTAAAAAAATCTTCTCTCTGTTAAACAAAAATAATAATAATAAACTGACTTCAACTGTGTGACATGACAACATGCGATAAAAGATACATTTTTCTGTTTGTCTGCCTAATGTTCAATAGAGTTAATGGAAATTTTGCTTTTTAGTCAGTAGAAGTCAGGGAATTTGATATTTGGCTAAGAGTGGGAAGCCTGTGAACAAAAAAGGTTGCTAATATACACTCATTGTGTGCTGCATTATTATTGAAAATCATGATCGTAATGTTTTTATACAGTACGTGCCTAATCACCAATGGTCAGACCGTGATTCATCTTTTATTCATTCATTCATTTTCCTTCGACTTAGTTGCTTTATTCATCAGAGGTCACTGCAGCGGAATGAACGGGCAACTTATCCAGCATATGTTTTACACAGTGGATGCCCTTCCAGCTGCAACCCAGTAGAAACAACCATACACACTCATTCACATTCGGCCAATTTAATTTATTCAGTTCACCTACTGTATAGCGCATGTCATTGGAATGTAAGGGGAACCAGAGCATCCGGAGGCAACCCACGCGAACATGGGGAGAACATGCAAACTCCATACAGAAATGCCAACCGACCCAGCCGGGACTCAAACTGCGACGTGTCAGTACTAACCACTGAGCCACCATGTCGCCCCAATTGATCTTTCATAAAACATCAAAATATTGATGTATGGGAAGTCCAGAGACTGTAGTGCACATCATGATTTTAGCTAAGAAAAAAAAAACACTTTAATGTGTGATACGAGTAAACATGAATAGCTCCTTGAGAGTTTCTAAATCTGGAACCAAAAGTACAGTATGTCATATGAGTATTTCATAGTGGAACTAGTCATTAATATGCACGACACAAGGCCTGTTACCTAACCTAACTAGTAGAGACTGGACAGCTTAAATGTTACAGTGTGTCAGTATGAAGACACAAACCTCAACGTCATACTGCAGAAAATCTTATTAGCCCAGACAAAAATAACAACTAACACATGCTTTCACAACGGCACGTCACTTTAGATCTCTCTTTTGCGCTGTCTGAAAACCCTGAAGACCTTAGAGATGCTGGTGCTGTTGTCCTAAAGCTATTCACATGCTGAAGAAAGGGGCAAAGGCCCTTCAGACCTTTGGCACCCATGAGTTCACATCTATAGCATTCACTTCTCAAGATGTCAGCTAAGATTAAATGAAAGTGACTGCTCTTTAATGGCTGACTAAAACAAAACATAATGCTCTACTTTTAATTGAACAGTACTTCACAAGGCTAATAAAGACACTTTCCGAGCAAGAGAGCTGTAATGATAAAATAAAAATACTTCTAACATGACTGCATAATTCACTCTACATCTATAACAAATATGGAGTATGTAACAAGTAAGAAGGTGTACTGTATGACCCCTTTAAGAGCATGCACCCTTTTTTGTTGTTGCTATGGTTGCATTAGACATGAGCCCTGCATGTATGTGAGAGTTATTTACTGGTGCTCTGTTTATTTTCATTTATTTCAGTAATGTTAACCCTGTGTATGGCATTTTCTTTGTAAAGGACAGTATACTTATTCCCTGGGCAATAAAATACCATTGGGGGAAATCATCTTTGCAAACCTATTTGTTTGTTTAAGGGCTATACGTATTGCATCTTACGCAGGCACTTACAAGTTGCTGGAATAACTTTATCATTATTACATATTCAGATCTTTAGCTACCCGGGTCTAAATATCTAACAAAGATGAATATATATTTTTTGGAACTTGGAAGGGTTCAATTTGAAACACAAAGTATGCATTTAAAAGTTAAAGAGCTCAGGATGTAAAGCAACATATGACAACATTGAAATTTGTTTGTGATGAGCAGAATATTAACATGTTTGGTAATTCAAGGTCCCATGAAATCAACATTAAACAAAAATAGATGTTATTTTCAGTCTGTTAGATTTTTAGATGTTTTGAGAACATCTATAAGTTTGTTTGATCCAAAAACAATAAAGTTCACATTTAGGAGTCATAAAACCAATATAAACATGTAAAGCTTGCAGTTTGTCACTTTTGTCTGAATGGATCAAGGATTTTTGTCACGTCACCTCACACTTCAGTTTCTCATCAAATCTTCTGACCAATCAAATGCTCTCTAGTGTCTAAAATTCCCCGCCCCCTTCAATACGCTTCTACGCTACTCTACGTCCCACCCGCTCTTCATTTACGTCAAACATAGAATAAAAATGTACATTTCAAAGCACTTTATGAGACCTTTAACATTGTATCTGTTTTTGGTGTAAATGAGCCTTCACTTTATTGGAAAGAGTTAATATTTTTTTACAGGTGACTAAAAATCTTTCAATTTGTGTTTAAAGTCATTTAAAGTCATTTAAAACTTTACATTTTCACTTTTGTCAATGGAAACAAAGCTGAAATACAATGAATATTGATAACTTAATAAACATGAATTGATTTAAATGGTAATTAAATGAAAGAAAACAAACTGCCGAAGTAATAAAGTTACTAAAACCTAAATAAAATTAAGCTAATCTTAGATAATAGACATTTTATAATGTTTTTAATAACTTTAAATGAAAAGTTCATAAATATTCCAAAATCACGCAAAGATTAAAAGGAAAACTGGATAAATAAAATAGGCTAATTCTAAATATAGTTTAAAATCATTACATTTAATTGTGAGATAAAGTTATTTAAATAAATAAATAAATGAATATGGTATAAATGTAACTATAAATGGTTGACTGTACCTCTCCGGTTCTCTTCAGACACTCCACCGCCTGCCTGTGTGTGACGGCACGCAGGTTACATCCGTCCACCTCCAGCAGCCTGTCACCTGTCAGATATTCACACATTACTGAGCCGTCAACACCAATCATGCATCACAACCCATCTGGATGTTGCATATTCATGATCATTAGCATGTTAGGAACACATTTCAGTCATATTTGTACATCGTCAAAAAGATAGATAACACATATCTTGACTGTTCATCTGAGTAATGTTTTAATTCAACATTAAGTGCATTAATTATTTTACATGTATTAATCACAAAAAAATGTTTTCCAATTGACATAAATGCTGTTATTTTGGATATATAAAATATAGGATATAGGATATATAAAATAAGCATGGATAATAGGATTTTTTTTCTGATTACAGAAATGAACTTTTATTAAGTATTGACATATTACTATTTTTACTGTATTTTGGAACAAATAAGCTGCCTTTAAAATTTAGATTTCCTTTCAAATAAAAATTAAACATTATTCCAAAAAAAAAGTGTGACCAACAGAATACAGAGCAGAACAGAGTTCAAATACTTAGTGTGTTTGTTTTATAAGTAATGATGGATCTTAACCTATCTGGATTCTTCCGTCTTGATCTGCTGCTCCTCCTGCTATCACGCTTTTGATGTAGATTCCTCCATGATGTACGTTAGTGTTTATCCCCCCCTAGAAATGAAAATAATGGTATCATCCTCTATGTTTTTAATAATTGAGAACTCACATGAATGCCATTCAGAGTAAGAACTCACAGCAACACTGATTCCCAAACTGCCGTTGATCTTTCGGAGCTCCATGTAGATTATTTCACCTGGTTTCGAACTGAAGCCAGAATAACTGTTAGACATTTCATCCTGGAGAGAATGAACAATAAAAAATAAACAAAACATTGCCAAGAGGGTCCTTGTATTAAAAAAAGGGGTTAGTTTTGATAAATTCCAGATGTTAACTGCATCACAATAAATCACCTGAATATCCAGAATGCGGACCACAGGTATGTGGAGCCGTTTGTTCATTTTAGGGGCCATGATGTTGGAGAGGGTCTCCTCCAGCTCCTCCATCACAGGTCTGTACTCGGCACTCAGGGTGCTTTGGGAGCCAAAGCTTCTTTCTAGCATCATCCCTAAATTACTTGGAGCCAGTGAAGTCTTGCTGCCCCGAAGGTCCTCTATTTATGAACAAAAACATTTCGGCCAAAAGTTGTTTTAGATTTAAAGGATTAGTTTCCCCAAAAATGAAAATTCTGCTAGTAATCACTCAGCCTCATTTTGTTTCAGTATCAGAACACAAATTAGCATATTTTACATGAAATCCGAGAGCTCCCTAGTCCTCCATACAGTAACAAAACGGAGATGTTCAAAGTCCAGAAAAGGAACTAAAACATTATCTAAACAGTCCATTTAACTTCAGTTGTTCAACTGCTATCATACAAAGCTCCTCGAACAACATTTTGCGCCAAAAATAGTAAAAACGACTTTGTTCAGCTACTGTGTCTCCCATTTCAAATAAGGGTTCACAGTTACTACAAACAATACTTACGCGTTCGCTGCCGACTCCAATGGAAATATGTAGTATTGCACTTAGTAAACATGCACCCTCATGATCTGATCAAGGTACACTGTTGAATGAAGTCATATTTACCGTTTTTTAGCACGCATGATTGCAGTCAAACCACTGAAATCATAAGGAATGTTTTGACGATGTTCCTTTTTTGGACTTTTGAATATCTCTGGACCATTGCTGCCTATGGAGGATGAGGGAGCTATTGGATTTATTCTAAAATATCTTCATTTGTCTTCCAAAAATGAACGAAGGGGACTGCAGCGGTTATTAATTATAAACAACATGAGCATCAGCAATTAATAACAGAACATTCATTTTGGGGTGAACAACTCTTTAAGGGTGAAATGTGTATTTTATCTCACTAAATGTAGCTAAAATTAACAAAATTTGAATGTTCAAACTAAAGATCCGCACGAAACAATTGATCAGTTTTCCACAAAATTTGGCCTGCAATGAATTTGCATTATGCTGCTGCTATTATAATACTGTACCTATAATCCCACCAAGCAATTTTGCATTTAAAAACTTCTAATAGACATTAGCAGATAGACGTCTTGGCTAAAACAAGGGTAAATTCTGGCTTTTCATTGACAATCTTCTAGACGTCTAACAATAGTCCAAAACTAGATTACAGCCATTAAACTGACTTCATATGTGTTGCCATCCATTTGTTGACATTAATTGTTTATTGGATGACTGGTCTACTTTTGAACAATTGTTCGACATCTTTCAGATTTTCACTGACAGCTTGTTTTATCTAAGACGTCTATGTTTAGACATCTATTAACAGTATATTGGACTTTTTTACACATGAAAATGCTTGCTGGGATATCTGGAAATTTAAGCTTGGTGTTGTTGACATACAATATCAATTTCATGCAGAATGTACAATATTTTTAATACTGAAAAACTACACACTGCATCTTTACTAATGAATTACATACTTCAAAAGGAAGACATACGTTTGGGTTGAGACACTATTAGCTCCACTTCTTCTGGGCTGTTCTGCAGTATGGCAGCTGCTATATTAAACGTCACCCCTTCTAGACTGATCTTATTCAGAGAGATCAGCCGACCACCTAAAATACACAAACAAAAAGTTGCCAAACAGAAGCCTTTTCATTTTCTTTTATCTCACAAGAAGGCAATGGCCTGTATTTTACCTGGTCTAATTCTCCCATCCTTATCAGCTGGACCATCGGGAATGATGGATGCAATAAAAATTCCAAGATCTAACTTCCCTGTGTTGTCCTCCCCAACTATTACAAAACCTTTGCAACAAAAGGAATATGTCAGTGTTATGTAGCACGATTACAGCAAACGTTTAATGTTATACAAAAGACGCATGCTTCATTTTACTCACCATAGCCAAGCTTGGGATCCTTCTTTAAAGTGACACAGATGATTTCTCTCTCTGGGGTTGTTCTTGTGGGTGTGTCCACTGAATTAAACAAATTATTAATTAATTAAAATAAAAACTGCATAAATAAATCGATAACAAACAGAAGGAAAAACTAAAAATAAATAAAACAAAACAAAATAAATAAATTCATTTAAATTGAATCATGTTAAGTTGTAAGAATAACATCATAGCTAAATATTTAAAATACAAGTATTTAAAAATGTCTTTAAAAAATTTACGTTTTCCATTAAAACCAGAGGAAGTTTCACTGTGTACCTCTAATAGATGAGGTAGTGGAATGAACCTCCGAGTCCTGCTTTTGCAAAGAGACACTGGACATGATGCGATAGACTGGGGGACTGAAGGTTTCTGGTGGGCTGCATTAAGGTTAGATCAACACAACAGTTTTTAAATATACACATTTGATTGTGTATTGGATGTACAGAGTAACTCGATAAACTTACCTGCTGCTCTGGCTCTGGTCTTTTGGTTCACTGGGAGCTCTTGATTCAGGACTGCAATTTACTTCATTGTGTTGCCGGATCCGAACTCCAATCTTTGCCGACAGGTCATCGCAAGACTTGCTCATGGAGTCACTTGGTAATCCATTCAGTCCGATATTATTGAGCACAATCTCTGAGCAGGACAGCCTCTTTATCTGATCGTGGCGAGCACGGCATATGGATGTATATTTTGCTATGCTGTCATCTAGGAAGAGATATAGGACACATTGTTTATTATCAATTAGACTTAGGGTTATTTAGTCCAATTTATAAAAAGTATTGAGACTCATCAAAAACCCCAAACCCTATTAGAAACTAATTAATAAAAAGAAATAAAGACTTAAACCACACAGTGAAATATTCTTACAATTTAAATGATTAAAAATATATATATATATATATGGGCGCCACGGTGGCGCGTGAGTAGCACGTTCGCCTCAAAGCAAGAAGGTCGCTGGTTCGATCCCCGGTTGGGGCAGGTCCCGGTTGGGCCAGTTGGCATTTCTGTGTGGAGTTTGCATGTTCTCTTGTGGTTGCGTGGGTTTCCTCCGGGTGCTCCGGTTTCCCCCACAGTCCAAAGACATGCGGTACAGGTGAATTGGTTAAGCTAAATTGGGTAAGCTAAATTGTCCATAGTGTATGTGTGCGAATGAGAATGTATGGATGTGTTTCCCAGAGATGGGTTGTGGCTGGAAGGGCATCCGCTGCGTAAAACAAATGCCGGATAAGTTGGCGGTTCATTCCGCTGTGGCGACCCCGGAATATAAAGGGACTAAGCCGAAAAGAAAATGAATGAATATATAT
>CAIGQQ010037872.1:4206666-4235429 GCA_903798035.1 Danio albolineatus
GATATATATATATATATATATATATATATAAAATAAAAATATTTATTCATGTAAAACCTTGAAAACAACTAAATAACTACCTAAATAAATAAATACATTTTAGAACACTGTGGCTTCGAATTACTTCAAATAAATCTCCACACCTGAAGCTAAGCAGTAGGTCAGCTGGCGTGAGGTCATCTCACTGTGAAATTTGTGTTGGGCCGAGCACAGGTTCAGGAGGTACTGTGCGATTTTTGAGCTCTCCGTCACAAACGAGTGCTTCTTTCCACTTGGGCTGCACTCAATGGTAAATTTTCGTCTCTATGAGAGAATTATTGGAAAATCATTCATCCAAAACATCACAAAGGTGTTTTCATCCATAAAAAAGCTTGTTACTGGATTTCATGAAGTAATAAAACAGCCAAATAACAGCCAAAACTCACACTTGTTGAGAGACTGTCAGTTTCTGTCCAGTGAAATCTGCGGCTTAACATCCGAGAATTATTTTTGACTTCATAAACCAGAATTCCTTTGGCACAAATTCCCAAAACCAACTCTCCAATAATAGGTTTCCTTTCACGGGCAACTCTGTGAAACAGCACCCCATACTCTGGTAGCTGCTGTGCAATCTATAAAGGCATAAAAACTATACATGAATATATTTAGGACTACCATCAAACATTCAGTCATTTGAAAAACACCATTTTTGTATATAAAGTCATTTTGAAATTGAAGAAACCTTTAAGAACTCCATCTCCGCTTCCTCTGGAAGCATCTGGGCATTATTGGCGTGTAACCTTGGCAATTCCTCTCTCAAGCAGGGCAAGGCCACTTTCTCTATGACTCTCTTAGAGACGTACTGCTCCGTCTGGAAATAGTTCTTCCCATAAACCTAAAAAAGTCAGTGTGATATTACAGAATACTGTCTAGTTAAAAGTTAAATTGACCATTAATATCTGACTCACTTCAGCCATATAATCTCCAAACTCAGCTTGCAGTGCCAGCGCAGCGAGAAACAGCGCCGTCTCCTCATTACAGTGCACTCTGTCCTCCAGAATATCTTTCCTCAGCTGGAGATAGTATTGGTGTCGTGTAAGTTTATGCCTTTTAA
This sequence comes from Danio albolineatus, assembly GCA_903798035.1. Taxonomy (NCBI): domain Eukaryota; kingdom Metazoa; phylum Chordata; class Actinopteri; order Cypriniformes; family Danionidae; genus Danio; species Danio albolineatus. The sequence continues at coordinate 4,207,760 of CAIGQQ010037872.1, forward strand.
AATAAAAAAAACTGTGAGCATCAGAATAAAATAAAAGTAGAACAATGCAATCCTCTACAAATAATGGTCATTAAAGAGACCCTCAAATATCTTGTCATGTGTTTTGTTTTTGTTTTATTGGTTAATTTTTGTGAAGAAACACTTCTTTAAATGCATTCAAAAGTTTGAGGTTGTTTTTGTGGAAGAAATCTTACTCTGATTAAGGCAACAGATCAAAGACATGATCAAAATGGCAATATTGCAAAATACAGTACCTAACAAAAGTCTTGTTGCCTATCCAAGTTTTAGGAACAACAAATAATAACTTGACTTCTAGTTCATCATTTGGTATCAGAAGTGGCTTATATGAAAGGCAAAGGCCTCTAGATTATGCTTATTTTACCAAAATAAAATATGATCCTGTCTTGTTTTTTAATTATTTCATTAGGACAGTAAGGTCTGACAAAAGTGGTCACTTAACAGAAATAAAGTACAGTACAGAATATAAAGTCATGGTGCAGCGGAAAAAGAATTAATATAGAGTATGACTCCCATGAGCTTGGATGACTGCATCCATACATCTCTGCAACGACTCAAATAATGTATTAATAAAGTCATCTGGAATGGCACAGAAAGTGTTCTTGCAGGACTCCCAGAGTTCTTCAAGATTCTTTTTGGATTCATACTCAATGCCTCCTCCTTCAACTTACACCAGACATGCACAATAACGTTCATGTCCGGTGAATGAGCACTATCCTGCAGAAGAATTTGCCCTCTTCTGTGCTTTAAAATGTAAAGGGCTGCACAAATGTCTTGATACCTCATGCTGTTGATGTTGCCATCCACTCTGCAGATCTCTCGCACGCCCCCATACTGAATGTAACCCCAAACCATGATTTTTCATTCACCAAACTTGACTGATATCTGTGAGATTCTTGGGTCCATGCGGGTATCTGCAGTATTTGTGATGATTGCGGTGCAGTTCAGCAGATGATTCATCAGAAAAATCTACCTTCTGCAACTTTTCCAAATGATCAACTAGAAGTCAAGTTATTAGTTATTGCCCTTACAACTGGGATTGACGACAAGACTTTTGTCAGGTAGTGTATATTAAAAAATGAATGCATTGTTATGAAGGCAAAGATACATTTTTTAGCAGGCATTAAAATACTTTAGTCTTTAGTGTCACATGATCCTTCAAAAATCATTCTAATGTTAATTTTACAATCTTTTATCTATTATATTATATTTTATTTATTATATAATTATCCAAAAACAAGCTGTGCGGTGCATTCATGTGGAAATTGTGAAAGAACAGCATTTATAATATATATGTGCCATTAATATAAATATATGCCATTCTAAAAGTTTGACATTGTACTGCATATGTATCAAAATGTATTTTTGCCATAAAAAAGTTACAAAACTCCAATTCTGACATCCTCCACCAGACAATAACATGATGATGTATTTTTAAACAGCAGAAAATGACATACAGTATGTAGGAGATGTCATCAGGGAAAAATCTGACACGAAGATAAAGTGTAAACGTCGCAGAAGCCACTTTCTTCCAGTAATCTGGGGCAACCTTTGAGATTTTTGTCTCGGGGTCCAAGAAGAAAAATTCACCATCTATATGAGAACACATAATTAATGTTAAATCACTTGTACAAGTCATTAACAACACACAACAGCATGCCAACGTGACAAAAGATTGCATTACCATCAATGAAAGCAAGGCCAAAGTAAAAATGCTCCACAAGGTTAGCGTGCGCCACAACCATGTCGAACACATCTCTCCCTCGGGACTTGATGTCACATTTCACTGCCACACACTGTTCATTTGGCATGATCACGTTAACTTCCCTCTGAGACAGCCCTGACTTGCCTTTCTTCGACTGCATCGATTGATAGAGGAAGGGAGAGGATGATGAATGTACAGAGACTCAAACTCTGCAACCTTAGAATGCTAAAACCCAAGTGCATTATACTGTAAATACTGAAACACGGTTTACCACTATAGATCCCGGCAGCTCTAAAACGATTTGAGGCTCATCGTTCATTCTTGTAAACTCAGGTCCAAGACTCTACAATTAAAACAGACAATTAAAAACTACTGTATAAGCCTGGGATGCTTATTTTAGTATAGTGCAAATACTAAGTGTGTTACCTTAGCTTTTCTTTGGGACAGACTGACTGCAGACTCACTAACAGTAATGCAGGGACTGGAAGGTCGAACTTCACCTTTGTTTGGAGAGTTTAGGCATGAACTTCGGGACCAAAAACTTGTGCTTCGTCTGTTGTGAAAACCCAGAGGTATTCTGGCATGACAGAACATCAGAGAGTCACATTTGCAGTACTGAAAATACTTTTTAAAAAGTATATCAAATACTAACCTGGAAGAGCTCTGATAGGATGTGGTCTGACTAGGTCTGCTTTTGAGTGACCAGGTTTTCTGGTGATGAAATATTCCTGAAAATTATAAATAAATCAATAAGACTAAATAATGAGAAATAAACATGACTACTGTATTGAGAAAGGTGACAATTTAATTTAATGACTAGCAAATAATCTGTTAAAAAGTAAAAAAATAAACTCAATAGACATCTAAACTACTGTATGTATGTATATGATGGATATTTGTTAGTCATAAATGAAACAGGGTCCGTGTAACCCTTTGCAGTGCTTTGTTCAATTTACACCGTCAAAATTAAACAAATGAAAAATGCATTTCAAACTTTCATTTTTCATTTCTTCGGTGTGCCTCAACAACGGATAATTGTCACTCGGTTTCATTTTCAATTCTACGAGGTTGGGTTGGTGCGTTTGAATCTGATCACAAAACAAACTTTAAAATTGGACACTTTATTGTCATTTTCCATTTTTACTTTCTGCGCTCCCGGTCGGGCCGTACCATTGCCGCCGGGGGGGCGGGGTTGGGGGAGACCTACCGTAGGCGCTGTCATGATATTTTTTTGACATAATTGATACATTTTTATCAGGGCTTGACATTAACGCCCGCCATATGCGAGTAAATTACAACTGTGGCAGGCTGAATATCTATCTCAGCAACCCAGTGTTTGCTCATGCTTGCTTGAACAGCGACACAACATAAATGAATGAGCAAGCACAACTTAAAGCAACTCATGATGTTTAATTGGCAAAATTATGACATCATTGTGACAACCTTCAGCAACAATGTAGAATCCTTAACCTTTTTGCAAGGTTTGTAGAAAGATCGCTGTTGTGTGTTTTCTGATCAGGAGCTCCACATCACCTTTGCTTGAGTTCAGTTAACTTGCGTGGGAGACACTGTTGGCAAACGCATCGTGCATCCCGCATCATCCACGCATTTGCATTTGACAAGCAAAGAACGCAAGAATCTGACAATGAAATATGATGACATTTCTAATCTGCTACTCATACACACACAAAATGTAGCAAGCAGGGTGTCCACAGGGTCTTAAATATTATTAAAAGTTGATACATAAATTAAGACCAATTTAAGGGCCTTAAAAAGTATTACATAGTAGTATGTATAGTATTATATTATATAACTTTGGAAAACTAGCCAGTGGCTGGTAAGCAAAAAAGTTCATGTCGAGCCCTGCCTGTTAATAATAGCAATTAATAACATTCTATCACTTATTGCAACATTAATGTGGACTTAAACATTACAAGTGTTCACTCAAGTTTGTCTTAAATCATTCTCTTCTTGTGTTTGATCCATATTTCGTTCATTCATTAATTTTCCTCCAGCTTAGTCTCTATTTCAGAGGTCGCCGCAGCAAAATGATCTATAACTGTCTTTATTTTAAGCGTAAATAGACAGACATACAGATTCACAAATTCTGATTCTGATTGGAAGTTGTATAGTAAAATAATATCTACACTCTTAAAACAAACGGTTCTATATAGAACCAAAAATGGTTCTATCGAGCGCTTCATATATGGAACCCCAAAAAGGTTCTATATAGAACCATTTTAAGGGTTCATTAAATAGAACCCCAAATGGTTCTTTGAATTCAAGTTAGATGGTTCTATTTAGAACCATTTAAGGGTTCTTTTTATTTATTAATGAATTATTGCTACTTATTAATGAATAAAAAATAAAACCAATCCAGACAATTCAAATTGTTTAAATTTATTCAATCCATTATACAAAATACTTTTTAAATAATACTTAAAATTGCACCTCTGCATACTTTGCATTGGACAGCAGATCTACCTTAACAGTTTAATGACATTCAACAATGTAATTGTAATGATTTCACTTTTATACGCTTTTTTTACTGTTTGAGCAAATACAGAGCTTAACTTTCACACATCTCTAAACGGAAGAGAAATATATTACAATGCAGATGGAAACAATACACAAAACAATATCAATGCATCTATTAAATAACACTACAATTTCAAAAAGTGGATGGTACATGTATGTATTGGTCATCACAACATCCATTTTTATACATAATTTTTAACCTCACATCAAGCAGGTCACTGGTTCGAGTCCCGACTGGGCCAGTTGGCATTTCTGTGTGGAGTTTCCAAGTTCTCCCAGTTTTCTTGTGGGTTTCTTCTGGGTGCTTCGGTTGACCCCACAGTCCAAAAGCATGTGTACGGTATAGGTGAATTGGCCATAGTGAGTGAATGTGTGTAGATGTAAGAGAATATGGGTGTTTCCAAGTGCTGGGTTGTGGCTGGAAAGGGCAGATGAATTGGTGATTCACTCCACTGTGGTGCCTCTGATAAATAAGGAAGTCGAAGGGTAGCGAGTGAGTGTTGTATACTGACACTTCAAGCCTACAGTAGGTGGAATCAGGAGAGCTGTTGAATCCTGGTTGGTGTAGGACCTTTGGATTTCTGTAAAACAATATTTTAATGTTGAGTACTTTTAACCAATTAACATAAGTCATCAAATAGAATTACAGTTATAATCAATATTAAAGTGTGTGTGTGTTTGGAGGATATGGGATGTAATATAGGGAGTAGTTACCTTCTGCAGTTTCCTCTGCTGGTCCAATGAGACTGTCATGGAGCACTTCCTTCTTTCCTTCCCTTTTTTGGGCTATTTGTTTTAATGATGTTTCTGTGTACTTCACCAAGTTTTCAGCATCCTAAATCCAAAAAAACATTTTGTTTACTTCATGTGTAAGTTTCCAAATAACACATTTTCAGCAATACAAGTTCATTAAACTTGTTCATTAAAATTGATCTCAAAACTATTTGGCACACAATGTAACAGTGTTTACTCACAAGCTCTGGCACTCCAAGAAGAAAAAAAACTGCTCCATTAGTTCTGCAAACCCCTCCATAATCTGTACTCTGGAAAAGGGTGTTCATTCGGTTCTTGACTTATGAGTATCTGGTGTCGCATTCAAAGTTCATCACAATCTGAGGTAGGAAGACAGCATTTTAGAGTGTGTAAATATGAATTTATATCACAGAATTAATCTACCTTTGACATAAACTGTATTGAACTGAACTTACCTTGTGTTAAGTTCCTCAGAGTACAGTTCACTTCCTTTTCATCCCATTATTTTGTTTCATTTGCGAGATGATTGATGAGCTCACCACTGAAATCCTTTCATTTTTAAATTTGTTTTGCAGACATTGCAACAAATCCTGTAGGCAAATTTACACTTTATTTCAATACATATTTTTTTCTCTGCAGGACTTTTAAATAAGCAATGACCCTAATATTCTCACTGTACAAACAGCAGCAATAAGTAATAGAACATTTTTGTGATAAAAATATTATTTCAGTACACAACAACCAAGTCTGACATATGCATGTTATAAAATACAATATTTACCAGGTGTCCTTGTTGATGATAATTGTGCCACAATTATGGATGTAACGCATGTCCTTCTTTAAGCTGGGATCCTTCCTCTTCAAAGCTACTTGTGTCCTGCAGACCAAGGTTGGGAACTTAATATGGGTCCAATTACTCTTTCTGTAATCATGAATACAATGTTAAAGTCTTTTATAATATTCATTTCATCATACTTAATAAATACAGTTTGTTTAGATTTAAAAACAATGATACATACCAAGCACAAGATTTATGACGCAGTTGTTTCCAGGCTATTTGAAGAAAAGCAAGATATACATTAAAATATGAATTTTAAACTTATTTAGCACAATATATACATATGTAGCCTATATTTAACAAGGTTCAATATTTCACAATACATTTAGCCTGCATGTTTGTATGTGCTTCATAAATAACACCTGATCTTTCATTTCAAACAGAGGATAGATACTGATAATTACACAGCCAGAAAATGTAAAAAGTTTGTCCACAGCAGAGGTCATGGTTTCAACATTAGGAAGAGAAGCAAAAGAGTCATTCTTTGACAATTACATACCGGCATCCATGTCCTAAAGAACTGATGGAAACAAACTGTGGCTGAGCTGACTTCAGGGTCCCCTTCATGGATTCAGTGAGCAAAGATGGAACATTGGTACCAGCCTTTAGAAATGAAACAATGAAAACCATTAAAAAAATGTTGCTGCATTAGAAACAATTTTGTTTATCACAAGCTAACACAGTAAAAACCATACCATAGGTATGATACAGTACAGCAGATTTCACACAGCACTTACTTCTAGCAACAGTTCTCCCACATGCCATGGGTGGAAGAAGATGAATGAGGATCTTCAGCATAGAGTAACACAGCTCATCTTGAAGAAGTGAAGATGCAGGTCACATGCAAAATAAGAATTTAATTTATTAAAATGAATTAATATGTATTTGTAATAATTACTTTATCATAAATTGAAAATTAAAATTTACATTACGTTTTCTTGTTTAAACTATGTTTACAAAAGTGTGCACAGGCAACAGACATTTTGGCTGAAGTTCATACCATCATGCTGATTGTCAGACTTCTCCAGCAAGTATCTGATGTCATTTTTCCTCTCCAAGGACACTATTCCCTTGAGATTTGGAATTATGTTCCTTTCCCGTTTCTGGATTGACAAATCCTCTTTCCCATCTGCAAGCTTGGAAAATTCAATGTCTACCTTCAAAAAAAAACAAAAAAAAAAACAATAATTTCCTATTTAAATTAATGTAATAATTTGCAAACAAATACAGCTTACATTGACTTAAAAAAAACACTCACATGTTTCTTTACAAGGTCATTGACAGCAACTTTATCAATAACCTTTCTATGAAATAGACAGCGTCTTTGTCTCTTCGTGTTCTCTCAGGATTGTATTTTCTTCAAGCAGTGTCAGCAATCTATTTGTGGTGCCAGTCTGAGTTTCATCTGTTCAATGACATTAAGAAATGACAAAAACATTTTATTTATTTAAATATTTACTATTATATAATATTAAAAGTGAAAGACATTATTCATTTACCCATAATGAATGCACACTTCTTTCTGATGAATCAGGGATGTTGCTTGTAATATATTATATTTAAAATTTGTCATGCTCCATGCCAACTGTGAATAGTTTTCTCCATGTTTCCTTTCCGTCTATGAGCAGTTGCAAGAGCTCGGTGTAGAAGTGTTAGAGTAACTGTAATTTGTTCCTCGACTTCCTTTATCTAAGTAAAAGGGAAAGAAATCCATATATACACAGCACAGTGAAAAAACAAATACATGTAACAGTGTACAACAATACAAAGCATATTTTGAATAGTATGTGACTAGACGGGTGGCCCAAAATGGCGCGCAAGTTTGATTACAATAAAGGTTTTCATATTTAGACATTTTTTTATGAATTTGCTCACACCAAGGCGCCATTTGTTGTCTGTCCGCAGCACCCAGCTAACCTTAAGTCTCGGGCTGATACACAAATTACTGTCCAAGGGCATCATCATTAAATAGCATTATGATTACGTAACGTTATAGAATGTCTCCGGCGTGAGATAACGCTACCTCGAGTTCAGAGATGCCGAGGCTTTACGTTCACATTCACACACTCAACATTCACGTTCACATCAATTATAAAGTGACGCTAACTTTCCTACCGAAATCACAACAAACCTATGCTAAGTCTTCCGCTTGATACGTGTTATTAACAATTCTGCAAACACAAGTTTACAAAAATCGCGCCAAATGGGTTAACTGTTAACCTAGCTTGCGACAAAGTTAATAGGTCACCAGTGTAGTACGATACACAGACAGCATAGTAGAAAAAACAACTTCTAGGACAACAAACACAAAACATTCTTAAGCAAAGTGGAAAAATATTGACTGTCGTAGACGAATTGTAATTAATTTCACTCACCTGAGGCAGAGAGCTTCATATCCGACATGGCCGTGGTGGGAGCGATGGTTGAAAATGAACGTCACTGCGCATGCACTTAGCGCGCGCGCGCGCGCACGTTCACAGCGCGTACATTTCACCCAGGTATACTCAAATACTTATTTTATATTGCCAACATGATAATTAAATTACATAAATACAGTAGACATCGCCCTTTGACTACAGGTAAAATAAATGTGCATTTTATACAGTATGTGTACTGCTTAAATGTAGTAAAACCAAACAGAAAGGGATTTTGGTTTAACACAGCCATTGTGTAAACAGCTAAGCACAATATTAACACACAATGTGTCTGTAGCAACACAAGATGTGTTACGAACTGTTTAACACATATTTTGTGTTAATTTTTAACACATCATTTTTAAGAGTGAAGTTATCATGATTATTAGTTTAAAATAAATTATTAAAATATAACAACACACTGAACAGTCTAAATAAACTGATTATTTTATTTATTTCACAAAATAATTCGTAATAAATGTTAAATATTAAGCATATATAAATAGTAGTTATATGGTAATGTACAAACCTGCACGAAACAAAAATCCTATCATACATTGATTACGTTTTTGACCATAGCAGTCATTTTATTAGGTTTTGACTCGAAAAGCGTTGTCTCTCTGTGTTATAGCTTATTATCAGTTTATAATCTTTACTATATAAGTATGTTATAAATCAGAAATTATAGAACCATTTTAATCAAAAAGGTTCTTTGCACTCAAAGGGTTCTAAATAGAACCATTTTTTGGGTAAAAGGTTCTACTGGCCAAGTATAGAACCCTAGGGTTCTATATAGAACCTCAAGGAACCTTTTTTTTTTAGAGTGTATGGTGAAGAATACGAACAAATGGCTGATGTGGCATTACTTTTCTAACAGTCATGTAGTAAATTTGAACTCAAATGTAGTACCTACTCGAGTAGGAGGAGATTTTAGACAGTGTAGTGTTCTCAAGTTGTCACCCATCCAGGTACTGACCAGGCTCAGCCCTATTTAGCTTCAGTGAGCAACGGGTCTTGGACTGCAGGGTGTATGGCTGGCTGAACCTAAGGGATATCTGGAAAAGAATCTGCTGATAACTTAAAGAGTTTAATCTGAAGTTTTTAATACCTTAAGAGCTTATTTGGTTCTGGTCTTTAATTTTATATTTATATAGGAAGAAATGCAAAGGCCTCTAAGTGAATGAAATGTAAAATCCTTCTAAAATCCTATTTATGTTCTGGTATTTCGTGTTAAAGTCAATAAAGTCAACGAAAAGAACATCTCGTATATATAAATATATATATATATATATATATGTATATGTGTGTGTGTGTGTGTGTGTGTTTATATATAACTGCAGGAGTTCTGCTGTAAGACAAAACATCAGACGATTGTGACATGCATGGAGAACAGTAGGTGGCAGTGTGTGCTCTTGTCAGAACAATCTAAGAATCTGCAATTTGTGCATTACTGAACAACTATGGATGACCTGTATCAGCCACAGTTCAGCCTCCATCACGGTGAAAAAAAAGGTTGACAATGCCAGCCCGGGATCTTTCCAAGGATCGACTGGAATACATTTTTAAGGTAATTAGTTTCAACATTATCGTATATGCTTTTGTTAATAGCTTTCGTTAATGTTAGCTTAGTAAGCTAGAGTTAGCCATTAGCCATTGACTCATTGCTTCTGCACCTTCCAGTAAACTCGAAATTTGTTCATACCCTACATTATATTTACTTGTTATTACTAAATGATTACCTGCGATTTGACTATGGTATGATTATATCGAATGCAATATTTTGCGTAACTTTGCAGTGAGCTTTGTGTAGTAAATTCTGCTCCCCCTGAATGTTAGTAGATGCCACTAATGTCAGTAGGCCTACATGCCAGTGATCTTGTGACATGTGCCAGTATGGTGTCAGTATAAGCACATGTTATAAGCAAATTAACATTATAAGTTTCTCTTTGCTTTTATATTTAAAAAATTATTAGGCAAATTACATCTTTTATCTTATATGCATATATGTTATGTAGTTACAACTGGCATTTTGTTATAACATTATTCTAATATATCTTTATAAAGTAAATTATTAAAAATATCTTACAATGAAAATAAATAAATAAATTTATTTATTTATTAATAATTTATTTATTAATTAACATACATAGAGATGTCCATATTGTAGCCAACAAAGGAACCCCCATGATGCAATAGTATACGGCACAACAGATCAGCATGTCACAATAAGTTTGATATCCATGTCATGTATTGTATTGTCTGATATGTATTGTCAAATGAATTATCTGTAGTAGCAATAAATACCGGAAGTTTAACTACGAATGCATCAAATAAATGCTTTTAAATTGAAACATCATGAAGTAATCCAGCGTATAAACTAACTTGCGATGGAATAAATCATGTTAAAAGTCGCGTAATGATTTAATATCGTTTTGCGCGTGTTGATTAGTGTCATTAAGCTTCGCCGGGTGTCGATGTCACTGCTGGAGATGTCACTACAGCGACATGCAGCGCGACACTCTGAGTGACACAGGTCACTACACATACCACTACCGAGCGACACATGACAGTGAAAACCGGACATGCCACCGGAAGTGTCACTACACTCAGTGGCATGTGCCAGTGGCATCTGTACGTCAGATGTCGTGTCACTTCATGTTAAAACTGCTTCTCGGGTAAAGCCTGTTGCGTTGCAAATCTCCAGCACGTGCATTCAGGGGGAGCAGAATTTACTACACAAAGCTCACTGCAAAATTACGCAAAATATTGCATTCGATATAATCATACCATAGTCAAATCGCAGGTAATCATTTAGTAATAACAAGTAAATATAATGTAGGGTATGAACAAATTTCGAGTTTACTGGAAGGTGCAGAAGCAATGAGTCAATGGCTAATGGCTAACTCTAGCTTACTAAGCTAACATTAACGAAAGCTATTAACAAAAGCATATACGATAATGTTGAAACTAATTACCTTAAAAATGTATTCCAGTCGATCCTTGGAAAGATCCCGGGCTGGCATTGTCAACCTTTTTTTTCACCGTGATGGAGGCTGAACTGTGGCTGATACAGGTCATCCATAGTTGTTCAGTAATGCACAAATTGCAGATTCTTAGATTGTTCTGACAAGAGCACACACTGCCACCTACTGTTCTCCATGCATGTCACAATCGTCTGATGTTTTGTCTTACAGCAGAACTCCTGCAGTTATATATAAACACACACACACACACACACACATATACATATATATATATATATATATATTTATATATACGAGATGTTCTTTTCGTTGACTTTATTGACTTTAACACGAAATACCAGAACATAAATAGGATTTTAGAAGGATTTTACATTTCATTCACTTAGAGGCCTTTGCATTTCTTCCTATATAAATATAAAATTAAAGACCAGAACCAAATAAGCTCTTAAGGTATTAAAAACTTCAGATTAAACTCTTTAAGTTATCAGCAGATTCTTTTCCAGATATCCCTTAGGTTCAGCCAGCCATACACCCTGCAGTCCAAGACCCGTTGCTCACTGAAGCTAAATAGGGCTGAGCCTGGTCAGTACCTGGATGGGTGACAACTTGAGAACACTACACTGTCTAAAATCTCCTCCTACTCGAGTAGGTACTACATTTGAGTTCAAATTTACTACATGACTGTTAGAAAAGTAATGCCACATCAGCCATTTGTTCGTATTCTTCACCATACACTCTAAAAAAAAAAGGTTCCTTGAGGTTCTATATAGAACCCTAGGGTTCTATACTTGGCCAGTAGAACCTTTTACCCAAAAAATGGTTCTATTTAGAACCCTTTGAGTGCAAAGAACCTTTTTGATTAAAATGGTTCTATAATTTCTGATTTATAACATACTTATATAGTAAAGATTATAAACTGATAATAAGCTATAACACAGAGAGACAACGCTTTTCGAGTCAAAACCTAATAAAATGACTGCTATGGTCAAAAACGTAATCAATGTATGATAGGATTTTTGTTTCGTGCAGGTTTGTACATTACCATATAACTACTATTTATATATGCTTAATATTTAACATTTATTACGAATTATTTTGTGAAATAAATAAAATAATCAGTTTATTTAGACTGTTCAGTGTGTTGTTATATTTTAATAATTTATTTTAAACTAATAATCATGATAACTTCACTCTTAAAAATGATGTGTTAAAAATTAACACAAAATATGTGTTAAACAGTTCGTAACACATCTTGTGTTGCTACAGACACATTGTGTGTTAATATTGTGCTTAGCTGTTTACACAATGGCTGTGTTAAACCAAAATCCCTTTCTGTTTGGTTTTACTACATTTAAGCAGTACACATACTGTATAAAATGCACATTTATTTTACCTGTAGTCAAAGGGCGATGTCTACTGTATTTATGTAATTTAATTATCATGTTGGCAATATAAAATAAGTATTTGAGTATACCTGGGTGAAATGTACGCGCTGTGAACGTGCGCGCGCGCGCGCGCTAAGTGCATGCGCAGTGACGTTCATTTTCAACCATCGCTCCCACCACGGCCATGTCGGATATGAAGCTCTCTGCCTCAGGTGAGTGAAATTAATTACAATTCGTCTACGACAGTCAATATTTTTCCACTTTGCTTAAGAATGTTTTGTGTTTGTTGTCCTAGAAGTTGTTTTTTCTACTATGCTGTCTGTGTATCGTACTACACTGGTGACCTATTAACTTTGTCGCAAGCTAGGTTAACAGTTAACCCATTTGGCGCGATTTTTGTAAACTTGTGTTTGCAGAATTGTTAATAACACGTATCAAGCGGAAGACTTAGCATAGGTTTGTTGTGATTTCGGTAGGAAAGTTAGCGTCACTTTATAATTGATGTGAACGTGAATGTTGAGTGTGTGAATGTGAACGTAAAGCCTCGGCATCTCTGAACTCGAGGTAGCGTTATCTCACGCCGGAGACATTCTATAACGTTACGTAATCATAATGCTATTTAATGATGATGCCCTTGGACAGTAATTTGTGTATCAGCCCGAGACTTAAGGTTAGCTGGGTGCTGCGGACAGACAACAAATGGCGCCTTGGTGTGAGCAAATTCATAAAAAAATGTCTAAATATGAAAACCTTTATTGTAATCAAACTTGCGCGCCATTTTGGGCCACCCGTCTAGTCACATACTATTCAAAATATGCTTTGTATTGTTGTACACTGTTACATGTATTTGTTTTTTCACTGTGCTGTGTATATATGGATTTCTTTCCCTTTTACTTAGATAAAGGAAGTCGAGGAACAAATTACAGTTACTCTAACACTTCTACACCGAGCTCTTGCAACTGCTCATAGACGGAAAGGAAACATGGAGAAAACTATTCACAGTTGGCATGGAGCATGACAAATTTTAAATATAATATATTACAAGCAACATCCCTGATTCATCAGAAAGAAGTGTGCATTCATTATGGGTAAATGAATAATGTCTTTCACTTTTAATATTATATAATAGTAAATATTTAAATAAATAAAATGTTTTTGTCATTTCTTAATGTCATTGAACAGATGAAACTCAGACTGGCACCACAAATAGATTGCTGACACTGCTTGAAGAAAATACAATCCTGAGAGAACACGAAGAGACAAAGACGCTGTCTATTTCATAGAAAGGTTATTGATAAAGTTGCTGTCAATGACCTTGTAAAGAAACATGTGAGTGTTTTTTTTAAGTCAATGTAAGCTGTATTTGTTTGCAAATTATTACATTAATTTAAATAGGAAATTATTGTTTTTTTTTTTGTTTTTTTTTGAAGGTAGACATTGAATTTTCCAAGCTTGCAGATGGGAAAGAGGATTTGTCAATCCAGAAACGGGAAAGGAACATAATTCCAAATCTCAAGGGAATAGTGTCCTTGGAGAGGAAAAATGACATCAGATACTTGCTGGAGAAGTCTGACAATCAGCATGATGGTATGAACTTCAGCCAAAATGTCTGTTGCCTGTGCACACTTTTGTAAACATAGTTTAAACAAGAAAACGTAATGTAAATTTTAATTTTCAATTTATGATAAAGTAATTATTACAAATACATATTAATTCATTTTAATAAATTAAATTCTTATTTTGCATGTGACCTGCATCTTCACTTCTTCAAGATGAGCTGTGTTACTCTATGCTGAAGATCCTCATTCATCTTCTTCCACCCATGGCATGTGGGAGAACTGTTGCTAGAAGTAAGTGCTGTGTGAAATCTGCTGTACTGTATCATACCTATGGTATGGTTTTTACTGTGTTAGCTTGTGATAAACAAAATTGTTTCTAATGCAGCAACATTTTTTTAATGGTTTTCATTGTTTCATTTCTAAAGGCTGGTACCAATGTTCCATCTTTGCTCACTGAATCCATGAAGGGGACCCTGAAGTCAGCTCAGCCACAGTTTGTTTCCATCAGTTCTTTAGGACATGGATGCCGGTATGTAATTGTCAAAGAATGACTCTTTTGCTTCTCTTCCTAATGTTGAAACCATGACCTCTGCTGTGGACAAACTTTTTACATTTTCTGGCTGTGTAATTATCAGTATCTATCCTCTGTTTGAAATGAAAGATCAGGTGTTATTTATGAAGCACATACAAACATGCAGGCTAAATGTATTGTGAAATATTGAACCTTGTTAAATATAGGCTACATATGTATATATTGTGCTAAATAAGTTTAAAATTCATATTTTAATGTATATCTTGCTTTTCTTCAAATAGCCTGGAAACAACTGCGTCATAAATCTTGTGCTTGGTATGTATCATTGTTTTTAAATCTAAACAAACTGTATTTATTAAGTATGATGAAATGAATATTATAAAAGACTTTAACATTGTATTCATGATTACAGAAAGAGTAATTGGACCCATATTAAGTTCCCAACCTTGGTCTGCAGGACACAAGTAGCTTTGAAGAGGAAGGATCCCAGCTTAAAGAAGGACATGCGTTACATCCATAATTGTGGCACAATTATCATCAACAAGGACACCTGGTAAATATTGTATTTTATAACATGCATATGTCAGACTTGGTTGTTGTGTACTGAAATAATATTTTTATCACAAAAATGTTCTATTACTTATTGCTGCTGTTTGTACAGTGAGAATATTAGGGTCATTGCTTATTTAAAAGTCCTGCAGAGAAAAAAATATGTATTGAAATAAAGTGTAAATTTGCCTACAGGATTTGTTGCAATGTCTGCAAAACAAATTTAAAAATGAAAGGATTTCAGTGGTGAGCTCATCAATCATCTCGCAAATGAAACAAAATAATGGGATGAAAAGGAAGTGAACTGTACTCTGAGGAACTTAACACAAGGTAAGTTCAGTTCAATACAGTTTATGTCAAAGGTAGATTAATTCTGTGATATAAATTCATATTTACACACTCTAAAATGCTGTCTTCCTACCTCAGATTGTGATGAACTTTGAATGCGACACCAGATACTCATAAGTCAAGAACCGAATGAACACCCTTTTCCAGAGTACAGATTATGGAGGGGTTTGCAGAACTAATGGAGCAGTTTTTTTTCTTCTTGGAGTGCCAGAGCTTGTGAGTAAACACTGTTACATTGTGTGCCAAATAGTTTTGAGATCAATTTTAATGAACAAGTTTAATGAACTTGTATTGCTGAAAATGTGTTATTTGGAAACTTACACATGAAGTAAACAAAATGTTTTTTTGGATTTAGGATGCTGAAAACTTGGTGAAGTACACAGAAACATCATTAAAACAAATAGCCCAAAAAAGGGAAGGAAAGAAGGAAGTGCTCCATGACAGTCTCATTGGACCAGCAGAGGAAACTGCAGAAGGTAACTACTCCCTATATTACATCCCATATCCTCCAAACACACACACACTTTAATATTGATTATAACTGTAATTCTATTTGATGACTTATGTTAATTGGTTAAAAGTACTCAACATTAAAATATTGTTTTACAGAAATCCAAAGGTCCTACACCAACCAGGATTCAACAGCTCTCCTGATTCCACCTACTGTAGGCTTGAAGTGTCAGTATACAACACTCACTCGCTACCCTTCGACTTCCTTATTTATCAGAGGCACCACAGTGGAGTGAATCACCAATTCATCTGCCCTTTCCAGCCACAACCCAGCACTTGGAAACACCCATATTCTCTTACATCTACACACATTCACTCACTATGGCCAATTCACCTATACCGTACACATGCTTTTGGACTGTGGGGTCAACCGAAGCACCCAGAAGAAACCCACAAGAAAACTGGGAGAACTTGGAAACTCCACACAGAAATGCCAACTGGCCCAGTCGGGACTCGAACCAGTGACCTGCTTGATGTGAGGTTAAAAATTATGTATAAAAATGGATGTTGTGATGACCAATACATACATGTACCATCCACTTTTTGAAATTGTAGTGTTATTTAATAGATGCATTGATATTGTTTTGTGTATTGTTTCCATCTGCATTGTAATATATTTCTCTTCCGTTTAGAGATGTGTGAAAGTTAAGCTCTGTATTTGCTCAAACAGTAAAAAAAGCGTATAAAAGTGAAATCATTACAATTACATTGTTGAATGTCATTAAACTGTTAAGGTAGATCTGCTGTCCAATGCAAAGTATGCAGAGGTGCAATTTTAAGTATTATTTAAAAAGTATTTTGTATAATGGATTGAATAAATTTAAACAATTTGAATTGTCTGGATTGGTTTTATTTTTTATTCATTAATAAGTAGCAATAATTCATTAATAAATAAAAAGAACCCTTAAATGGTTCTAAATAGAACCATCTAACTTGAATTCAAAGAACCATTTGGGGTTCTATTTAATGAACCCTTAAAATGGTTCTATATAGAACCTTTTTGGGGTTCCATATATGAAGCGCTCGATAGAACCATTTTTGGTTCTATATAGAACCGTTTGTTTTAAGAGTGTAGATATTATTTTACTATACAACTTCCAATCAGAATCAGAATTTGTGAATCTGTATGTCTGTCTATTTACGCTTAAAATAAAGACAGTTATAGATCATTTTGCTGCGGCGACCTCTGAAATAGAGACTAAGCTGGAGGAAAATTAATGAATGAACGAAATATGGATCAAACACAAGAAGAGAATGATTTAAGACAAACTTGAGTGAACACTTGTAATGTTTAAGTCCACATTAATGTTGCAATAAGTGATAGAATGTTATTAATTGCTATTATTAACAGGCAGGGCTCGACATGAACTTTTTTGCTTACCAGCCACTGGCTAGTTTTCCAAAGTTATATAATATAATACTATACATACTACTATGTAATACTTTTTAAGGCCCTTAAATTGGTCTTAATTTATGTATCAACTTTTAATAATATTTAAGACCCTGTGGACACCCTGCTTGCTACATTTTGTGTGTGTATGAGTAGCAGATTAGAAATGTCATCATATTTCATTGTCAGATTCTTGCGTTCTTTGCTTGTCAAATGCAAATGCGTGGATGATGCGGGATGCACGATGCGTTTGCCAACAGTGTCTCCCACGCAAGTTAACTGAACTCAAGCAAAGGTGATGTGGAGCTCCTGATCAGAAAACACACAACAGCGATCTTTCTACAAACCTTGCAAAAAGGTTAAGGATTCTACATTGTTGCTGAAGGTTGTCACAATGATGTCATAATTTTGCCAATTAAACATCATGAGTTGCTTTAAGTTGTGCTTGCTCATTCATTTATGTTGTGTCGCTGTTCAAGCAAGCATGAGCAAACACTGGGTTGCTGAGATAGATATTCAGCCTGCCACAGTTGTAATTTACTCGCATATGGCGGGCGTTAATGTCAAGCCCTGATAAAAATGTATCAATTATGTCAAAAAAATATCATGACAGCGCCTACGGTAGGTCTCCCCCAACCCCGCCCCCCGGCGGCAATGGTACGGCCCGACCGGGAGCGCAGAAAGTAAAAATGGAAAATGACAATAAAGTGTCCAATTTTAAAGTTTGTTTTGTGATCAGATTCAAACGCACCAACCCAACCTCGTAGAATTGAAAATGAAACCGAGTGACAATTATCCGTTGTTGAGGCACACCGAAGAAATGAAAAATGAAAGTTTGAAATGCATTTTTCATTTGTTTAATTTTGACGGTGTAAATTGAACAAAGCACTGCAAAGGGTTACACGGACCGAAACAGGCTAGAATATTTATGATTTTTGCACTTTAAAAATCAGGGCAAAGCTTACTTTTTAAATCTATTTGACTTTTCATTGTTTCAAAATGCACCTATTCCAGCTGCTTAGAAACAGTACAAATATCTTCATTGCAAAAACAAATACATTTATTCAGTTAAAAACATACAATACAGCCCTTTGCAAAACAGCAATATTAAGTTTGAATTCACAAATTGTACAAACTATTTGGATAAAACCAGGTTATTTAGCAATTAAAACTAATTCTGTTTGATAATTCTATTACAGAAATCTTACAGAAGACTATTTATCATTTAGGACCTTAATATATGCCTGACAAATACAAAACTACTTATATTCATCTACCGATGTCTCTAGTTCAAAACGCCTTTTTTACCACCGTTCTTGACGCCGCCGCTGCGGTATTTACGTGCCCCAACTACTTCTGGCCACTGGGTGGCGCTTTAACCATATATTTTCAGCTTTGAATATGTGTACTGTACCTTCTGTGATGGGGTGTGTTCAATTAAATTAAAATTTTGTTGGTTTGTTTTAATTTTCCTCACAATAAACATGATTTAACAATTTTGTTTTAGAAAAGATACAATCCATGGTGAGAAGTATAGCCCTTGGCTGCAAAAATTAAGCAAATATAAGAATTAAGTTCTTTAGCCTTTATAGTGCCCTATTAAATTGCGTTGGGGTGAAAAGAATGTTTCGATTCGTTTGACCATCATAGTTTGTTAGACCATCATGCGCACAAGATATGAAAACTATATATATGTATATTGAACTTTACTGTAATTGCACTTTTTTTGCAGATTTAGTCCTTAGATTTAGATTTAGAATAAGATTGATTTCAGAAGGATGATATGAAGCTGAAGATTGGGGGAATGATGCATAAAAATGAGTGCATTTCATTTCAATTCATGTAGTGCATGAGAGGCATCTTAAACAAACATTTAAAAAATCTGACCGCAAACTATTAAACAGCTTACCTTGCTTTGGCTCAGAGTCCAGAGACAGTCTGCGAGTCTCTCCTGCAGCTCCGTTCATCTCTGTATAACCAGAATATGGTCCACGTTTACCTGTTAAATAGAGATTTGATTATTACTAACCTGTAATACTGTGCACTCACTTTAAACTGCACAGGTTACACAATCTGGAAAGCAGCCAATCAGATCACGCTACAGGTTTGTGTTTAGGCATCAGCACTTTGAGCCCAATTACAACTTTTTTAATCCTATGTTTAATTTAAGGTAAACTATTAATCCTATTGTGGAAACTACAGTATTTCATTGGTGCCATGGTTACAAACATATTGGTCAAACCTGTGGGATGCATTTTTAGGATAAACATAGTAATCCAAAGAATATGTCTGAATTACTGTTGATATGGTAAGTATGGATACAGTTGAAGACAAATATGAGACCTCAACAACCACTTTTTATGCAAAGGATTTGACCTGCAGATTAAAACATGACACACTAAAACATTTAAAGAAACACTAACTAGATCAACATATTTGCATGTACTGTAACACAGTCATGAAAGAAATTAAGAGACCATATGAAAATGATCAGATTATCTGCATTTGCTGTTTATTTGAACACAAATGTAATTTTTGTTTTATTCTGTAAACTACTTACAATATTTATTTAAGTTTAAATCAAACATTTGAAGAAACTGCTGCAATTTAAAGCATTTTTAAAATATAAAAACAACAGTGCCATGTTTTCAGACATTCATTCATTTATTTTCTTTTCGGCTTAGTGCCTTTATTAATGACAGCGGAATGAAGCGGCAACTTATCCAGCATATGTTTTATGCAAACGCCCTTCCAGCTGCAACCCATCACTGGGAAACACCAATACACTCTCATTCACACACATACACTACGGACAACTTTGCTTACTCAATTCACCTATAATACATGTCTTTGGACTTGTGGGGGAAACCGGAGCAACTGGAGGAAACCCACATGAATGTGGAGAGAACATCAGTGAGGCGACAGCGCTACCCACTGCGTCACCGCGCTGCCCAGACATAGTTTTCAGACATAATAATATTCATTATCGTACAACACAACACTAATGTTTTTAACTTTAGAAGTGTTAATGGATCAACATTTGGTTGGATAACCCTAATTTTCAATCACAAGAAATCTTCTGACCAACTGGCATTTTCTTAAAGAAAACAAAAGAGAGAAAATTTATTTGAAAGTTTGAAAAATTTAGAAAATTTTCATAGAATAAAAGAAATATTAAGATTTAACTTAAAAAACATACCTAATAAATCCAGTAAATCCACAGAAACAGAGCATTTTCAAGTGGTCTCTTATAAATAATATAGATTTGCATTAATTATAAATAAAAAAATCATTAAAAATTGACAAAAACAGAAAGAAGACTATTAAATTCAATTTACAAGACTTACAATTTCCTGAAAACTATTTTTTGTAATTCAAAGGCATTCCTACCATGAAGTCTTTCTCTGATCATTTGACTTTTCCCACTCAACTGCACAACATTTTCAGTTAAAGCAGCCCGATCCACCTGGGAATGAAGACTATGTTCAATTTTTATCCGGCTTGTTTTCTAAACTAATTAAATGAAACTGTTTTGAGGCATTTTTAAGCTCACGGATTCTTGAAGGACATCCTCCACCAGCTGTTTGATGACTTTGTTAGGAGGCGGCAGGAGAGATGCTTTGTGGTGTGATTCGCACACCTCTAGGATGGAGTTGAGGTTTGTTCGCCGATGGGCCATGTCCTCACACATGCTCAGCAGAAGGCAATTCAGAGAGTCACTAAGCTGAATGGGCTGAGCAAGCAAAAAACACATTTCCAGTACATTTTCTGATGGAAGATGAGCAGTTTAATGTAGCGGGATCATCAATCTTTTACTGACCTGGTTTTGAGGGAGATGATAATCAACTGACCAATACAGAGTCATACCAAGAGAATACACAATTATCTGGAAGAAATGGCAAAAAAAGCCTTCAGTATTCCCCATTATTGTGGGCATTTAATTGTAGCAGAGTTATAAAAAAAAGCATAATTTATATATATATATATATATATATATATATACAAATGTTGTGCTAGGTGACTAAAATAATGCACGTCATGTCATTAGCTCATAAATTATTTAATTTATTTCTCAAGTGATTAATTTAAAAGGCTAAGAATACATTTAGCATACAATATTAAATTAGATTAAAGAAATTCATTTTTTAAAGTGATAGTTCAGTAAAAAATGTTTTAAAAAATGTTATTCATCATTTACCATGAGTTTCTTTTTTTTAGGAAACCAGTAACCGTCTTAAGATTAAAAAAACTATGAAAATCAATAGCTACTGCTTTCCAATATTCTTTATAATATCTTCTGTGCGGTCAATAGAAAAACAGAAATGAAAACAGGTTTGGACAAACGCAGGGTGAGTAAAAAAAAGACTATACGTTTGTGCCTGATACATTATGAAAATATGAAGGCAAAACATTTGTATCGCCCCCTAGTGGCTGGGAGCAATATAGGTCATAAACCCGGCTTCTTCATGTAAACAAATGGGTTTGAAGCCAAACAAGTATAAATAAAATATGCCACTTTTTACATTTTTATAAAGTATATTTTATGTCAGTATGTTCTAAAAATATACCATAGATTTCAGAACTGTAGTCGCCAACCCTTCAATTGCACAGAAAGATTCTTAACAGTAGAAAAAGAGGTGAAAGACTGAAGTGATTAAAAGTGGTTATTTTAAGAACTGATTACTCAAGAGAACCCAAAATGGATTCTCTGGTGAATACACCACTTTGTTTTTAGAGTGTAGGACTATATTATTATTAACAGTTAGAGACATGTAAATATTCACTGTGGCCTAATTCACAAATCCTAAAATGTTACTACCAATCTTTTTACACTGAAGGTCTGCAAACCACAGCTGCCCCCTTTTTTCATAATGTAAATATCAATCAGATTTTTACAGTTTAGAAAAAACACCTAAGATGTATCTCTCTGACAATACGTTTTAAGACAAACTTATTAGCCTGTTTAAACCCCCTTGGATGTCTTTGAATGAAGCTGACCTTCTCCATGGCGAGCTTGGTGGAGATGGCACGGCCTTGCAGCATCTCCGGCGCGGTGAAGGCACACACCTCATCTGTCATCGCACAGTTCTTAAACGCCAGCGTCCCAGTGGCGGACAGCAGCAGTGATGCAGGAGTTATAATGTTGCAGATATTGTGACCTAGAAAAACAAACCCACGCTCATTTAATTTTGCATGGACTGCGCTCTTCATCACCAGAAGAGAAAAGATGACTAACAGCAAGGTCAACGTTTTACCTTTGTAGGAAAGATCTACGAGTGATTCAGCGGAGCCCAGCAGGAGGGACCACACATCATCCTCCTCCAGCGGTCCTCCTCTGGCCTCCAGCACCTCGGCGAGGGTCACAAACGTGCTGCTCATCCTGCCGAGTCGCGGGACAAATATCTGAGGAGAAGAGAGGGGAAAAAAAGTCTGTTGCTGATGGAGGTGGAGAGAAATCTGCAAAGGGAGAGGATGGAGCTGAAACTAAGTGATCATCGGGGACTCTGATGTCATCACCAATGCTTCATAACAATATTGAGTGATATACATTATTTATATCGTCTGAGGTGTAAATCTAAATCTGTCTACTGTGATCTATTTTGGTCTTTTGCTGACTTCATTCCAGCTATCAAAAGAACAAGCTATGGTGGAAATGTGCCAGCTGTTTTGCATAATCACTGATGGTTGGATTGCATTTCTGAGGGCACATGACAAATACAGTTCTTTTTGTCTTCATTTTCAGGTTGCCTAATTTTTAGAGAATAGCAAACTACATATTTGTTTGTACTTATTTGTGTTCATATTATTAGTTAGTATGGCATTTTCACTGGCCCAGTGTGAATAAACTAATATAGGCCTATATTTCTCTGGAATTATAATTAGTGTTTGAGTAAAATATACATGTATATTTTTTGTTTTGTTATGTAAAATTCCCCATGACATTTCGTCAATAAAATAAAATAAAAAAAATTAAAATAAAAACGTCATTATAGGACATAAAAACAATTGGTCAAAATAACAACAAAAAATGAACATTAATTATTGTAAAAATGAACAGACATTATTTTATTAAGCATTAATATATTGAAAACAATTGTAAAGAAAACAATATTTGGTGTGATAACCATGATTTACAATCACAACAAATGTAAAGATTTGTCATTTTGACCATTGTAATTTAAAAAGAAAATCTAAATGACAGCATTTTTCTTTGATATTGGGAAGTCATCAGACTCTAACATAATTAAAAATATTGTTTTTAATCAAATTCATACGTACTAAATAAACCAAAAACTTTGAATAATTAAAAAAATTATTTTATTAACCTCTAATTTTATCTTTCATTTTGAACAAAACAGTTACCTGTAATTACTCATAAAAGAAGCCAGGGGGAGACATTTCATATCAAGTGCGTGTACATTGCCCAACTAATCGTTAATATTCTGTTTTTCCCAAAAGGATGATACTTAGGTAACACAATACTCTTTTTAACTCACAGTGACTGCTCAAGTTAATGTTCCAAGAGATGAAGAGGCATGACTGTACATTTTTGACAACCACACTCTTACTCTCCTTATTTAAAAAATCACACACTCTAAAAAATTAAAAAATTAAACACACTCTGTGTCACAGAGCAAAACACTCTTATGATGCTACTGTTGTCATTACTGATAAAGACATCTATTTGGAATATATTGTGATTAAGTCATTTTGAATCGCTATTTGAAAAAGACTTTAAAAATGTAAATTTCATGTTAAATTCTAAATGTAAGTTTATTTAAATGGTCACACCTGGTAATGTATTCACTAACATGAACTAAGAATGAACAACGCTTCTAACATTTATTACTCATAGTTCAACATTTACTAATGTATTTTTAAAATCCAACGCTATTTCTATAACTACAACTTGATTTCTATAATGTTAACAAAGTTGAATAAATACTGTAATAAAAACATTTGATGTTTTTTCATGTAAGTAAATGCATTAACCAATATTAACTAATGGAACATATTTGTAAAAAGTGTTACCATTAAATTAAGCAAAAACAAATGATTTCAGTAATTGTCATAACATTATGTTCGGCGTGTTGTTGTTTGGCTCTCTTGAGTCTTATTATATTAAACCAGATCAACTCTCATAGATTACAGGTAGATTACACAATCTAGTTAATTACACAAGCTGAGTGTTAACAGGTTGATTCAGCACTTCACAGAAATAAAAGAGCACACTAAATAAATGAAACAATAGAAAAATACACACTAAATACAATCATTTAATTATGTTATTTAAGAAAAAGTGCCTCAACGTGTTAGACAGAACGACAAATATTTGAGCCAGACACAGCAATCGTGCCACTTAAATAATGAGCTTGAACTCCAAAGAAGGTTAAGAAGGACCTGCAGATGTGTATACATAGGTCTGAACTTTACAGGAACATTTCTTTTTGTGGCATGTCAGAATTAGCGTACTTAAGGTCACTAAACACTAAAACACTTAAATAGCCATTATATATATATATATATATATATATATGAAATATACATTTTACATTTTAACATCTATATATAAATATAAACATAATATATGAAGATTTCAGATGCAATGCTTTCTCCTAAAGTTAGTATTTTTCTTTTTGTGTGTACTGTAGATTCAGTAATTTTATGGTGATAAAAAGGTTATTTTCATTGCATTTAAAGTGACTTAACATAAACATATAGGAGGCTAAGAAAAATGCTCAATTTAGAAGAAAATTTCAGATGGCACTTAGAGGTTTAAGTGCTATCTGAACTCTTAATATACATATATATTTACTGATTGAGATAAAATAGGCTCTCCAGCCAGCTCTTGCAAGAAAAAAAAAATATTATTCAGCACTCTCTAATACTGCATTTTTTTTCCTTTACAAAATAGATCTTGAATACATCCTAAATATGTGTTTTGATTCTGAATAAATATAGAATTAATTGCAAAACCCATATACCAGAGTACATTTTAAAATCTAAATCCAATATTTTGATGAATCAATTATTAAAAAATCTAGGCAATTAATTCCACTGTGGCGACCTCTGATAAATTAGAGACTAAGCCAAAGGAAAATGAATAAAAATAAATCTATCGTAATGAAACAATTTACTAAAATCAAATATATTTCAAACTAATTGTATTTGTAGAAAATATTGTGTGTATTTCAGTAATTTAACTTTCATGAGAAATAATAGGTTATTTTCATTCCATTTCAAGATAAATAACAACACAAAAAGCAGACTGAGAAAAACGCTAATTTTAGAAGAAATTTCAGACGGCCCTTAAAGGTTTTGCATCTGAACTCGTAGTATTTTTTGTCCAAACGTGAAATATATAAATATATTTTTATCACATTGGGTAGCTTTTTAATAGCTTTAACCAATATAATAGCTTACCTGATCATGGCAGCGGCATTAATTAATTACAAACAGACGATGTTGTTAATCCAAGAGCATACAACTTTTAAATCAAGACCGATTCATATAATCAAACAAATTATAATTATAAAAAATGTGTATAATAACCAATCGTCAGAATTATCGATAGGTTTTACCTGCTAGCATTCAATGTCTTAGGATCCTGATTTTCGTCTGATGTCTTCAGGCTGCGTACACACACTTTAATCCGGTGGATCACTACATGTTTCATTTACCTCCAGTTACCAAGCACCTCATATGACCCAAACACGCACAATCTCAACTCTAGCATTCTGCAGTATTCTATAATAATATAATAATGCATTTACTGATTAGCTACGCGTGTCTAATCACTAGGAAGCAGCAGAAGTCTGCAGACCCTCCAAACTTTTTACTAATTGAACAACTATTCTTAGACTGGCGCTAAGAGCTCAATTGGATTAGATGGGTAGTGACAGAAGAGGATGAGAATGTCTTCCAGACCTTATTTTTATTAACTCCTGCTGTTGTCTTTTAATGCTGTATATATTTATATATTTTACTCTGATCTTGATCATACAGTAGTAGGCTACATTCACATGATAGTTCTGATAATTTATCTACATCTCTTGTGCATTATGATAAATAACATTGTGGGGTGGTATTTGAAATATGTTTGAAATAAAATGGCTGACTCTTTGTCTTGCTAATGTGAGCTAGCCTAAGCAATACAAACAATTAAGTCTATTTTATTTAATTTTACAGGTTGATTGAAAATTTCACACAATAAAACAATGTATAATAAAACAAAGGGTTTTACCATTTTCTTCACTGTCTGTTGTCTCCTTGGTAAACAAACACAATAAGTTTTGAAAAACTTTATTAGATGCCTCAACTGTGGACAGTCCTCTATTTTTTGAGAAACATATTTACTTGTTTTAAATAAATTTGTAACAAATATGAAATTGATTTATGATATTTTCACTATTTTTAAAACATATTTTCCAAGCTATATTTAAAATATCTTAAAATATATTTCACATTAACCCTCCTATTAACCCACAATTTATGTCATGGTTGACTTCTTAAATAGCCCTAGTAATAACCCAATCCCCCTACCCCAGTCCTTGCCGCTTTATGCCTCTATATTACCCACTGCCAAATTGGCAAATCACCATAAAATCTTACTAAATTACCAGAAGTAGGCTATGTTAATTTTAAGGAAAAGTCATTGCATTTGAAGCAAAAACAAATAATAGGAGGGTTAATAGGAGGGTTAATGTAATACTGGAAAATCTAAATATTTTTTGTCAAAAATATATAAAGTAATGAATATTGAAAAAGCTCCTTTGGACACATCAGTGCATATAACATTTCTGTTATAATTGTAAAATTATAGAATACAGTTCTTCTATTTTTAATGTTACATAAGAAATAAATTAGACTTCCATCCACATTTGGATGTGTATTTTTTTGAGCCTAAAACATTTTGAAATATGAAATTTTACCCAATATTACCCACTGTATTGGTCCTCACAGTAACAATATATATTAAACATATATTTAAAATTAATTTCAGCGAAGTTTTTTGTTTACCTTAGGGTTGTAGCTTCTTGCAACAGCCTAGTTTACCCTAATACCCTAATAAGAATGCCTACAGACTGAAAACAGACACTGAAAGAAAGAAAGAAAGAAAGAAAGAAAGAAAGAAAGAAAGAAAGAA